>CM031371.1:107480091-108054961 GCA_018208015.1 Medicago ruthenica | reverse complement strand
ATTCATGCATGCATATACAAATCATTCATACACATGCATTTCATATCATGCCATGCATCCTCAACAAGGATTCTCCAGTGAGTATCACATATTCACCAACATCCATCAAACAATCAACCAGGGGCACCTATTTAGGGTAGGACCACAGCTCGTTAGGAATCAACATTCAGAAGCAGTGCCTGAATAGGATTACCTAGCTTAGGTATCGACCTCTAGAAGCAGTACCTAGAGTATATCACCTCCCCCAGTGTATCGACCTTCAGTGTTAGCGGCTGAATAAGATCACAGCTCGTTAGGAATCGACATTCAGAAGCAGTGCCTGAATAAGATTACCTAGCTTAGGTATCGACCTCTAGAAGCAGTACCTAGAGTAGATCACCTCCATCAATGTTCGACATTCAGAAGCAGTGCCTGAATAAGATCACCATCCTTAGGTATCTACCTCTAGTGACATCCTAGAGTAGATCACCTCCATCAATGTTCCACCTCTAGTGACATCCTAGAGTAGATCACTTCCATCTTAGGTATCGACCTCTAGAAGCAGTGCCTAGAGTAGATCACCTCCATCAATGTTCGACCTCTAGAAGCAGTACCTAGAGTAGATCACCTACCTCAATGTTCCACCTCTAGTGACAGTGCCTAGAGAAGACCACCATCCCCAGTAATCGACCTCTAGTGACATCCTAGAGTAGATTACCTTCATCCCCCGGTGGATCTACCTCCAGTGTTAGCGGCTGGATACGATCAACCTTTTCCAACCATTGCATTTGCATTTCGCGAAGGACAAAATTCGGGTCCTTCTTTTTACTTAATTGATCTTCGCAAAGAGTTCATGAGATGCCCTCGGCACTCACGCACTCTATGCGAAGACACAATTAAGTAGGGGCAGCTGTAGTACCCTAATTTTGTCCTAAGCATTTTAAAACATAAAAATCAAAAAAAAAATCAAAGAGGGGAAAAAGTCAAAAGTCAACAAAAGTCAACAGAAAAGTCAACATTTTAAAAATGATGACTTCGCACTGCGAAGGTCACTTCGCACTGCGAAGTCTGCGATTTTTCTGCAGATTTTTGGTTTCTTTGATTTAATTCCAGAATTTGTTGCATATCATTTCCATAATAATTTTAAGTAGCATTCATGGCTAATTGGGCCAAGCAAAACCAGAATTGAAGGACTTGCCATTAATGCCAAGGTTGGAAGCTTTTTCTTCCAACCTAGCATGTGACAAGCAAGTGGGCTTGCCCTTGGGCAGCTCTAGTCCCTCCCATGTGACCTGCTAACCACCACAAGGTTGCCAGCCACCTGCTTGAGGACTTTCCTCCTGCTTGCTTCCCCAAAAACCAGTCAAACCAGCTGGATTTCTCACTTGAAAAGCCATGAGTGCCTACTCTGTTTTGCAGCAGCTTTTCACCCCCTCACACCAGCCATAAGTAGCCTTTTCATCCCTCAATCTCTGCACATTACAGTGCACGTTTTCATTGACCAACCATTGAGATTGCAAGGATTGATCCCCAAGCATTAGCCAATTGCAATTCAGCTTTGTTCTTCATCATTACCTTCTAGAATTGGTTGAATTTGTGGCTGAAGTCAGGCTTGTCGCGGTGATTTTTGGATATCAAGCTATTAATTAGCGTTGACTCGCAATTTTAAGATTCACCACCGATCTTTTATTTTTCCGAGGAAAAGGGATAAAGTTCGAAAAACCCTATTTTTAGAGAGATCAAAGGTCCGGGGGTTGGTTACGCAAAGGGAAGGTATTAGCACCCTAAACGTCTATAGTACTCTATAGGAACCTCTTGCTTATTTTATCTTTATGCTAAATTAATTATTTGTTTGTAAAATAAATGCTTAAGTGTGAAAAGATTAAAGTGATGAAAGTAAAAAAGAAAGAAAATGTTTTTGTTATTTTTATTGATTTGGAAAGACAAAGTCTTTTGCCTACGTACCCGAGCGGGATCAAAATCACGTAGTTCGGGGTAAAAAGCTGAGTGATTGGTTTTGGTTGATTTTAAAGTTTGAAAAAAGGTTTTAAGAAAGATGAGAGGCCGTAAAGGCATAGAAGGATAAAAAGAAGTGAGTTTGATTGATTTTAAATTGAAGAAAAATGCTTGGATTGATTAAAGATTGATTGAAATTTGATTAAGAAGGCAAAGATAAAAGATTAATTTTTTTGAAAATTTTTGATTATAAAATGTTTTTGGGTTTTGACTTTTTTGACTTTTTTATGAAAATATTGATTAAGTCCTAGGGTCCTGAGACTAAGTTATGCTGAGACATCTAAACGCACCGGATCCCTCGAAATGACGTTGGATCAAGTGAGGGTCCTTTTCCTCGGATACGGTCCAAATTACATAATCGTCCTCGTCATGAAGCATAAAAAATAAATGTGGTGTCGGTGCATATTCTCATTTATATTTTTATTTACATGGGACCTAGATACATTCTAATGGCAAGAAAAATAAATGAAAAAAAAATAATAAAATAAAATAAAAATGCAATTGCATTAAAGTAAATATGCTAAAAAGAAATAAAAAAAATGCATGAAATGCAGAACAATAAATAAATATGGTGCTTAAAGTAAATAAAAAAAATAAAATGCAAGGCATAAGTAAACATGATGCTGAAAATAAAATAAAAATGCAAGACAATAAAAATAAACATGATGCTAAAAGAAAAATAAAAATGCAAGGCAATAAAATAAATATGATGCGTAAAATAAAAGAAACTAAAAATGCAAGGCAAAAAATAAATATGGAGCTGGAAAATAAAATGCAAGACTGAATATTAAATATGGTACTGGAAAGTAAATAAAAAAAAATAAAAAAATGCAAGGCATAAAATTAAATATGATGCAAAAAATAAAAGAAAATAGAAAAATGCAAGACAAAAATATAAATATGATGCAATAAAATAAAAATAAAAAATGCATGGTACTGGAAATTAAAAGCAATAAATAAAGTGCATAAAAATAAAAGAAATAAAAAAAAAGTGCAAGAAATAAGAAATAAATAAAAAAAATAATAGAGAGGAAGAAAGGGGGTGCAGAAGTAATAAGGGGAGTGCAGAAAGTAAAAGAGTAGAAATCAGAAAAAAAAGGAAGAAGGGGAAATGGGCCAAGGGACAGTCCAGAAAGCTGAGTCCAGGGAGAAAACCCGGTCTGGTTCGGTCCAAAAGAACCAGACCGGTTCAGGTGCTTATTTAAGTCAGAACATGGTTTTTTATTTCATTTTTCACTCATTTTCTCTTTCTTCTTCTTTTCTCTCTCAGATTCTCAAATTTTTCTCTCATCTTCTCACAGTAACCTCACGTGCTTCTCTTCCTTTTTCTTAAACTCTTCATTTTCTCTCATAACCTCTCTTCCTCTCCATGTCCTCTCTTGAATCCGAAGTCAGTTTTAGAAATCTCACCAAAATCGAACCTAGATCTAAACGAAATCAAAACGAAGAAGACTACCTTAGATTTCTTTATGCGATTCTGATGTGTGGTTTGGATGTTGGTTGCGATGATGCGGTCTTGCTTGCGATTCTGATGTGTGGTTTGGATGTTGGTTGCGATTTGCGATGTGGTCTTGCTTGCGATTCTGATGTGTGATTGTGCGAGTTTATGTGATGATGGATATGTGATTCTGGCCGAGTGGTTATGGTCTGATTGTGGTGTATTTTGATGTTGGTTTCGTTTTGTTTGTGGTGTTTTTGGCCTGGCCGTGTATGGATCTGTGATTTTTGTGGTATTTTTGTGAAAATTTTATGGTGGTTTGTGGTGGTTGGCCGTGCACAGTGGTGGCCGGAGTGTGATTGTTGGTGGTGGACGGTGGTTTGTGTGATCTGACTATGGCTGATTTCTGTACTGTGTACTGTGGCTTTTTTACTGTACTCGGGTACTGTGCAATCAATGCTATATATAGTAAAATCAGAGTAAAAAGAAAAGGACAGAACTGCCCCTCTGGGCTTGGACAAAATGGACTGAAAAAATAAAAGGAAGTAAAAGACAGTAAAAAAAATGAAAACATTAAAAGAAATAATAATAATAATAAAAAACGAAAATAAAATAAAACCCCTAATAAAAAGAAAATAAAATAAAAAAAATAAAATAAAAAAAAAGTAATAAGTAATAATGATAATAATAATAAAAAAAACGGTTGCCTTCGGAACAAAAAATGAGGTATTTTAAAATACCTCCCTGCCGAAATTTCGTCTGAAACGACGAAAATTTCTGGCCTAAAAGACGAGCGAAATGAAATAAAAACGGGTCAAAAATGGGGTATGACAAGGCTGAATCTTGCCCCTTGGTACAAGGCAAGGTTGCCTCTATCCATTAGCATTTAATGCAAAAGGATCCAGTTTGATCTTAGCCACAAAATCAGCTGAATTTTAGGATTTTGTAATGATGAAAAAGATTTGGTTTTGGCCTATAAATAGAAGGCAATGCCCAAGGATTCAAACACAATTAACAACAGCATTTCAAGAGCAGAAACTCTACTCATTTTAGCTTACAAACCTCCACAAAACAACCAGAAAAAACCAATCCAACACAAAGCTTTCCAAAGTTCCAAAACCATCACAAATCTTCAAAACCTTTGTGAAAGCCTTCAACCAAATCAAATCAAGTGCAGCTGGAGCTTTGCTAAGGAGTTCTTGTAAGTTTCTAAGGCTTTATAGTGCATTTACAATTGTGTTTGCATAGCTATTTTGGTCCAAAATCATTTGATTCTAAAAAACCCCTTTTGAATTTCAAAGAAATCCCAAGGTTTTCAAAACATCAAAACTGGTTTGTCCAGCCTTTTTCACCCCAAAAACTCAAAGTTTTTCACCCATCTATAAGGTCCTGAGTGTGTTCAGAAGTTGTTTCTGAACAAAAGTTCAGAAACAGCTTCTGAACCCAAAATTTCGCATGCTTCGCAGTGCGAAGTCATGGTCGCAGTGCGACCATGACAGAACTCAGAATCTGAGTTTTTGTGTCAAAATGACCAATTTTTGAGGTTCTAGCCCCAGAGCTCAGAACCTAAGAGTTTTTAAACCCATGTTCTTCAAACCATAACAAGGATTTTGCATAATTTTGACAAAATCACAAGTTCGTATGACCATTATGTGGATAACTTGCAAAGCAAGTTATGTTCCCAAACTTTCAAAACCACATGAACAAACAGGTTATGTTCATCATTTCAATCAAAACTTGAACAATAAATATTGTTCATGACTTGCAAAACTCAAGCAATGAACATACACCAAATTTGTTCGCTTTTCAAAACCGTTCGCAAAATGAGACGAACTTGTGCATTTTCTAGCAAATTTGCTAAACCTTCCCATTTTGGGTTTTCAAACCAAATGTTTTGACATACCTTGGGATTTCTAAAGGATTCAGCCCAAAAACATGAATGAAAAAGGGATGGTGTGACGTATGTCTCTCCATCGCCCCGATTGTACGAATGCGTGACGTATGTCTCGTCATTCGGACAATCGTCATTCCCATTTTCAATATACAACCCTAACCAAACCAAAACTTGGCCCCTTGTGGTCAATCCGAACCTTTTGATCCCCCGTGGCCATTAGACTCGCCCGACTCTTCGGAGTCCACTCGGTCAATGTTTGACTCGTATGAGTCCATTGTACCTCTCTTGGTCCCATAGCGACCAATTAACCCTTTACCCTAACGGGCGTACCTTTTAACAATTCTAATGCGATCCGCGAACAAACGCTTAATAAGTCTCCAAGCGCGAGCATACAAGCTACGTTTAAATCGCAAGAATTCGGTTAAAACATCGTCCATTTAAAATCAACCAACACATGTACGTTTTTCTACCAAAGAACTACGTACGCTTTGAATTCTCCGACTACCGGGAGATACGTAGGAGCAAGATCGACATCTTGTCAAGCGCAATAATAAAAAACTTTTTTTTCTTTCTTTCGTTTGTTTTTATCTCTTTTCCCCCCTTTATTATGTTTTTAACATAAATGAACATGCACGCAAAGTATTAAAAAAAACAATTCAAACTTTAACCAAATAGAAGGTTCCCGTTGAGTACAACGGACGTGAGGGGTGCTAATACCTTCCCCTTGCGTAACCGACTCCCGAACCCGACAATGGTTGCGATGACCTAATCCTTATCCTCATCGTCAAAAGGGTTTTATTATCGTTTCCCTTTACGAAAAAAAACTTAAGGGTTTATCAACGTTCCCTTTACACAAAAACTTTGGTGGCGGCTTCACAAAGGCCCTTCGAGCGTTTGCGAACGACCTCGGAGGATTTGCGCGTCTTTTTCCCGAGGAAAAAAACGAGGTGCGCACAGAGCTCACTGAGACATTATGTCTCATCCCATTCCTTCTGATGCAGGTTCACAGGTAGCATGCAGCATGGGTAAGGAAAAAGCTTTGGACTGATCGTGCTGGTTTTCTAGTTGTTTCAGTTAACTTGTATTCAGATGTTGTACTTTAGATGTATATTTCTCAGAGATGATATGTATTAACAGTTGGATGTATTAATACTTATGTGATGTAATATTATGAGATAACTTTCTTTATTGTAAATTAATGCATCCAGTACGAAATTTTAATACTCGTATAAGATCCTAGGCAATCTTTATATGCGTGTTACAATTTGGTATCAGAGCAGGTCAATTCAGATTGTGCCTTGGGTCATTAAAATACAATTTAAGTATGTGTACCTCTTGGATCCAGGACATTATTCTAAATGTTATATCTGGTTGAAACTGATCACTTTAACTTGTATATGACAGCTAGGATAACATGTCTGGGAGGAGAAGAGGACCAGGAAGGCCTAAAACAAGTCAGGCTAATGAGGAAGTAAGAGGAGACCCTAATATGAATTTTTGGGCTCAGATGATGCAACAACAACAGGCGTTGGAACAACAATATCAGGAGCAACAGGCTCAGACCGCATTACAACATCAGCAGATGATGCTTATGATGCAACAGCAAGCCCAACAGCAGGCCCAATCCCAGCATCAGTGGATGGAGATGATGCATCAAGGGCAAGGAGCCTATCAGCAGCCTCCACCACCTCCAGTGGTTGGTAATCCGGTTTTCCGGGAATTTAATAGAAATCACCCTCTTGAGTTCAATGGAGAAGCTGATCCCCAGGAAGCCAAGACATGGCTGAAACAGATGGAAAAGATCTTCCGGATGGCTGAGTGTTCGGAAGCTGATAAGGTGGTGTATGCCACGAACCAATTCAGAGGCGCAGCGGAAGATTGGTGGGAATCCACCCAGCGCAGAATGTTAGCTAATGATGTAGAAGTGAATTGGATAAACTTCAAGGAGGTGATGCTGGAGAAATATTTACCGTTATCCTACAAAGTGAAGTAAGAACAGGAATTCCTAGAGTTAAAGCAAGGTGGCATGTCAGTCACGGATTTTACTAAGAAATTTGAAGAATTATCATATTATTCCACCCACAACGAATACGCAGGAAATGAGAACTGGAAGATGAACCAGTATAGGCGTGGGTTAAGAGGTGAAATTGATACTGCTGTGAGCCTCCAAAGAAACACAAGTTATGATGAGCTGGTGCATGACAGTCTAATTGCTGAAGCGGGTTTTGCTAAGACCGCTAAAGAGAGATCTGCAGCATTCGAAAAGAGAAAGGGCAGATTTCAAGATAAATACCATGACAAGCTGAAACCAAAGGGTTCCCCTCAGAGAGGAAAGCAGTCCTACTCTCCGCGGCATAATTCTAAATTAGTTTGGTGAATGTATGAAGGGGGCTGGTTTATGTTATGGGTGCAGGAAACCTGGGCATATTTTGGCAAATTGTCCAGAAAGGAAGAGTAGAAGTGGAGCTGAGGGTACTACCACAAGCAAAGGCAGGGTGTATTCCCTGGATGGTCGGAAAGCTCTGGCTAATGAAGATTTAATTGCTGGTATGTGTTATCTTGGTCAGAATCCAGTTAAAGTTCTTTTTGATTGTGGTGTATCTTGTTCTTTTATTTCATATAAGTGTGTAGAAACACTACAGTTACCTATGTCACCATTAATTCCTCCTATGACGGTAACCACCGCTATAGAAGGCGGAGTCGTAGCAAGTTATGTATGTGAGAATTGTCCTATCACGGTATCCAGTAAGACGTACTATATAGATTTGGTGTGTCTTCCCATAGTACAACTTGATGTGATTCTAGGAATGGATTGGCTTTCCGCTAATCATGTGTATATCGGATGTGCTGAAAAGAGTATCTTTATGCCAACAGGTGATACAACTGAAGGTGTGGCTTTATCTGAATTGATTAATCGTACCCATCAGTTAATTCAGTTTATTTGTGCTCAGGATAGGTTTTTTATGTGATGGTTACTGTGATATCAGAATCAGAATTGAGTCCCAGTGAAATTTCAGTTGTTAATGAGTATCTAGATGTTTTTCCGTCTGAGATAATCAGTTTACCCCCAAAACGTGAAGTTGAATTCTCTATCGACCTCATTCCAGGATCAGAGCCAGTATCTGTGGCACCGTATAGGATGTCACCATCGGAGCTTAAGGAATTGAAGTCCCAGTTAGAGGACTTGATTCAGAAACATTTTATCAGGCCTAGTGAGTCACCTTGGGGTGTGTTGTACCCTAATTTTGTCCAAGTCTTTTCTTCAAAAAAAAAGTCATCATAAAAACAGAGTCAATTTTTATTTTTCTCCTTTTTTAAAAAATAATAAAAAAAAAGTTTTATTATTATTTATTTATCTTTCTTTTTATTATTATTATTATTATTATTATTATTATTATTATTATTATTACTATTATTATTGTTATTATTATTATTATTATTACTTTTGTTATTATTATTATTATTATTATTATTATGTTTGTTTCAAAAAAAAAAAAGAAGAAGAAACGTGTGCCAAGCAAAAAACAAGTCAAGGAAGGTTGCCCAGGGCAGCACTTCTTCCTTTCCATTTTTCTCTGTTGCTGCCCCTGTTCTAGCACTTCCTTCCTTGCCATTTTCTTCCTTTCTGCTTTATCAAAACCAGTCAAGGATTGCTGCAAGCTGCTGTTCCTGCAAGCTGCTGCCCTTGTTCCTGCAAGTTGTTGCCCTGTTCCAGCACATCCTTTCCCTTTCCATTTTCTCTTATGTTCCCCTGTGTGCAGCACCCCTTTTCCCTGTTTTCTCCCAACCTCTGTCAGGACAGCACCCTTCCTTTCCTGTTTTTCTTCCCCAAATCTTCAAGAATCAACCCAAAAGCACCACAAGTTGCAGGCAGCACCCTGTTTTCCATTTTTCCATCAACTTCTGTCAGAATTCAGCTCCAACTTGTTCAGAATTTAACCAAAGTCTTCACCAAGATCACAAGGCAAGGTCACTTCCTTCCCTTTTCATTAAATGCTAACCAAAGTCTTGGTCATAGCACACAAAAAGGTCCAGCTTTCAAGGGATTTTCATGATTACAAATGATCACAAAATTGCCTATAAAAGCAACACGAAAATCAGAGAAACAGGAAGGATTTTTAGAGGAATTTTTAGAAAAATTTTGGAGAGCAAAAAGAGAAGAGGAATTTTTGAGAACAGAATCTGAAAACCAAAAAAATAGCAAAACCATATATCAAAACCTTTGAAAAGAAAGAAACTCTGTTTTTCTGTTTTTTCTTTACAAACCACCACAAACAAATAAAACAGAATCAAAACAACAACTAAATCACAAGAAACATCATACAAAGAGAGAAGAATAATAGCAAAACACCATTGTTGTTACTATTCATCTTCTCCATCACTTCCATCTTTGCAAAAAAAAACCACAACCACTCAAAAGCTCCTTTCATTTTGGTGCATCTGAAGCTTCGGCCAGGAGTTTGTAAGTATTTTGAACCTTTTATCTCTTTCTTCGCAGTCTGTTTAAGTGCTTATAAGTTTTCTGAAAAAACGCATTTTTCATAAATTCATGGGCATGGCTTGAGGCCAGAATATATTAGGTTCTAGGACATCTTTTGGTAGATTTAAAACCACTAAGATGTAGTATTCATGGCAAACTTTACATGAGTATTTTCATTTTTGTTTTTGGTTCAGTATTGAGTGAAAACTTAAACTCAGAAGTTGAGAAAAAATCACAGAACTCTGTTCTGCTGTTCCTGTATTATTTTTCTGCATTTTTAGTAATCTTTAACTCATTTTTGCACTAAAAACATCATTCAAAAACTCCAAAAAAATCACAAAGACTACAAATCACCAAAACAGAAGTGGATTGCTTCTTTTTCTTACTATTTTCAAACATTTTTTACCCCTGAGGTTCTGAAATCAGAATCAGAAGCAGCTTCTGAACAGTGCTTCAGAAGCAGCTTCTGAACAGTGCTTCTGAAGTTCAGAGTCTGAACAGTGCGTCTGAGGGTCAACAAAAGTCAGCGTCTGAACAATGCGTCTGATGGTCAACAAAAGTCAACTTCTGAACAGTGCGTCTGATGGTCAACAAAAGTCAGAGTCTGAACAGTGCTTCTGAAGTTCAGAGTCTGAAGCCAGCTTCTGAAGGCTTCGCAGAGCAAAGTCCTGGTCGCTCTGTGACCGTAGCAGAACAGTGCTTCTGAAGTTCAGAGTCTGAAGTCAGCTTCTGAAGGCTTCGCAGAGCAAAGTTCTGGTCGCTCTGCGACCGTAGCAGAACTCAGCTTCTGAGTTTAAGCTTCTGAAGCTAACTTCTGAGGTTCTGAAGCTTCAGAACCTGTTCTGAAACTCTTTTTTTGGGTTGAAACTCATTTTATTCAAAAATATAACAAGTGTTTTTGCTTTTATTTGTAATTTACTAAATTTCAATAACAAACTTGAATGAAAAAGGAGTGGTTTGACGTATGTCTTTCCATTCCCCGGTTGCACGGGCACTTGACGTATGTCTCGTTGTTTGGACAATCGTCGTTCCTTTTCAAAATACAAAAAATACATTTACTTTCAACAATAAACTTGATTGAAAAAGGAGTGGTTTGACGTATGTCTTCCCATTCCCCGGTTGCACGGGCACTTGACGTATGTCTCGTTGTTCGGACAATCGTCATTCTATTTTCAAAATACAAAAACATAAAACAAATCCAACACACCAAACTAATTCTTGCCCCCCCGTGGTCAATTAAAATTCAAATCTCTTTTCACAAAAGCACGATGTTTTATCAATTCCAACGCGATACAAACAAACGCTTAAGCCTCCCACGCGCGAGCATACAAGCTACGTTTAACCGCTAGAATACGATAAAAAACATCGTTCTTTAAAATCAACCAACAAACAAACGTTTTCTACCAAAGAACTACGTAGCTTTGAATTCTCCATCGCACCAGCAAATACGTAGGAGCAAGATCCCACTCTTGTCAAGCACACTAATAAAAAACCTTTTTTCCCCCTTTCGTTTTTCCCTTTGAAATATTAAAATGTAGCAAGCAAACCTTTAAAACACTTTTAACCCTAAACTAACTAGGAGGTTCCCGTTGAGTACAACGGATGTGAGGGGTGCTAATACCTTCCCCTTGCATAATCGACTCCCGAACCCGTTAATGGTTGCGATGACCATCCTTTCCACATCGTCAAGGGTTTTATCAACGTTTCCCTTTAAAAATAAAACTTTGGTGGCGACTCCGCAGTCATACCGAGTGTTGGTACGCTCGAGCGTTTTTTAGAGAACGCACAAGGTGCACCAGTTTTGTTGGTTAAGAAGAAGGATGGTAGTATGAGATTGTGCATAGACTACCGCCAGTTGAATAAGGTAACTATTAAAAATAAGTATCCACTTCCAAGGATTGATGATCTTTTAGATCAGCTCAAGGGAGCAACGATATTTTCTAAGATTGACCTTAGATCATGATACCACCAGATTCGTATCAAATCGTCGGATGTGTCCAAGACAGCGTTCAGAACACATTACGGATATTACGAATTCCTAGTTATGCCATTTGGAGTGACTAATGCCCCAACAGTGTTTATGGACTACATGAACAAGATTTTTCAGCCTTATCTGGATCAGTTTGTGATAATATTCATTGATGATATTTTAATTTATTCAAAGGACCCTCAAGAACATGCTCAACATCTGGGGATTGTTTTGGATATTCTCAGAGACAAGCAGTTGTATGCCAAATTAAGTAAGTGTGAATTTTGGTTGTCTGAAATTAAGTTTTTGGGTCATGTTATCTCTAAAGAAGGAGTGTCAGTAGACTCATCGAAAGTTGAAGCTGTCCTTAATTGGGCCAGACCAATGAATGTGGCTGAAGTTAGGAGTTTCTTGGGCTTAGCAGGTTACTACCGAATATTTATCATGAGGTTTTCTCAAATTGATTTGCCTTTGACAAGTCTCACTAGGAAGGAGGTGTTCGTGTGGGACGAGGAGTGTCAGAAGAGCTTCAGAACCTTGAGAAAGAAGTTATCTAAGGCTCCAGTGCTAGCGATACCGGATCCCGATAAGAGATACGTTGTGTTTTGCGATGCGTCCTCTAAAGAACTGGGTAGTGTGCTCATGCAGGAAGGGAATGTAATAGCCTATGCTTCACGACAACTTAAATCTCATGAGAAGAATTACCCCACTCATGACCTTGAGCTGACAACTATAGTTTTTGCTTTGAAAGTGTGGAGGCATCATTTATATGGTGCGCAGTTCGACTTGTTCAGTGACCATAAAAGCTTAAAGTATTTGTTTGATCAACGGGAATTGAACATGAGACAGAGGAGATGGATGGAATACTTGAAGGATTTTGATTTTGATTTAAAGTACCATCCAGGAAAGGCGAACGTAGTTGCTGACACCTTAAGCAGGAAATCCTTGGTTAGAGCAGAAGTGTTGATGCATACTTGTGGTCTGTATGAAAAGTTCATAGATCTTAATCTCGAGGTCGCCGAAGTGGATAATGGCATTATGTTACATAAACTAGAGATCACTTGTGATTTGCGGTCCAGAATCGCACAGGCTTAGGGGTTGGATATGGACCTCCAGAGAAAGGTCGGTCAATCAGAGTTTTCAAGGGCATCAGATGGCACGCTGCTGTTTGATGGTATGATCTGTGTTCCAAACAACACAGATTTGAGGAGGCTGATTCTGGAAGAAGCCCATAAGAGTAGTTTCATTATCCATCCAGGTACCACTAAGATGTATCAGGACTTGAAAAGAGACTATTGGTGGCCTGGTATGAAGACCGACATTGCGGAATTTGTATCGTGATGTATAGTGTGTCAACAGGTAAAGATTGAACATCAAAGGCCAGCATGAATGCTAGTACCATTGGAAATTCCACAGTCGAAATGGGAAGAGATATCTATGGATTTTGTAAGTGGATTACCTCGAACTCAGCAAGGACATGATTCAATTTGGGTAGTTGTCGACCGGTTAACCAAGTCTGCTCACTTTTTACCGGTTAGAACTACATTCAAGGCTACTCAGTATGCAGAATTGTTTATTGGAGAGATTGTGAAACTGCATGGTGTTCCAACTAGTATTGTTTCAGATAGAGATCCAATTTTTACCTCTCACTTTTGGAAAGCTTTTCAAAGAGATTTAGGAACGAGGTTAAAGATGAGTACGTCCTATCATCCTCAAACGGATGGTCAATCCGAGAGAACTATTCAGACATTAGAGGATATGCTACGTGCATGCATCTTAGAAGATGGAGGAATTTGGAATAATCATCTGCCTTTGATTGAATTCTCTTACAATAATAGTTATCACTCCAGTATAGGGATGGCCCCTTATGAGGCATTGTATGGCAGAAAGTGTAGGACACCACTTTGTTGGGCAGAGGTTGGAGATAAGAGTATTCTGGGACCCGAAATCATTCAGGAAACCACTCTGAAAATTAAATCTATTCAGGATAAAATCAGAACTGCTCAGAGTCGCCAGAAAAGTTATGCGGATAAGAGGCGAAGGCCTTTAGAGTTCGAAGTGGGAGATCACGTATTCATGAAGGTTACACCTAAGTTGGGATTACGAGGCGTTTTCAGGACAAAGAAATTGTGTCCAAGATTCATTGGGCCATTTAAGATACTTAAACGTGTCGGTCCGGCAGCTTATCAGTTGGCTCTGCCACCGGCTAAGTCAGGATTGCATGATGTTTTTCATGTCTCTCAGCTAAGGAAGTTCATTCCAGATCCTTTTCAACCAGTAGAGTTGGAAGCTATCGACTTGAGATCAGATTTAATGTTTCAGCCAGAACCAGAGCGGATTGTTGATCGTGATGTCAGGTCGTTGAGGAACAAAGAGATTCCGATTGTTAAGGTTGTATGGAAAGGTTCTCCCGACGGTGAAGCCACTTGGGAGCTAGAAACGGAAATGCAAAGGAACTATCCACATCTATTTTCAGGTAAATTCTAAATTTCGAGGACGAAATTTCTTTAAGGGGGGGTAGAGTGTGATATCCCGTGTAGGCGCAGCTTTTATCAGTAACAGAGGAATTATGAGTGAGTAGGGAAAAAATGGTAATTTTGAGAGAAAGGGGCATAAATAGGGATAAGCTTGAATAATTCTTCATTATTGCCATTTCCTTCTCTAACTAAAAACATATTTTTCTCTCCCTCTCCCTCTAGAATTCGGTTTGCATCAGCAACAACTTTGATCCACCAGTTATCTTCACTGATTTCGTGAACTGTAAGCAAGCAAGCAAGTTTTGGGGAAGTTTGAAGTAAGTGGAAGCTTAAGGAAAAGTAAGATCAAGCTAGGGTTTTGGTAAAGGAAGCTTGTTAAAGACCAACATAATTCTAAGTGAGTTCCTTAGAGTAGCAATATCCTTGTGGGTTATATTGTGTGAGATTCACAACAAAATTGCTAAGGTTTAGGAAAAAGGATAGTTTTCCCCTATTTTTGATACTATGCTTGACCCTGTTTAATCCTTGATTACAACATGTTTTAAAGTTCAAAAATGAGTCCCTGACATGTTTTCAAAGATCACTGGACAGTTGGGTACCAAAGTTTTTAAGATTGAAACACGTTTTTCAGAAAAATTCTATGTTCTGCTATAGTCGCAGAGCGACCAAGAGTTTGCTCTGCGAAGTAGCAGAGTTTTGCTACTGTCTACCATCGCCTAGCCATCGCCTAGACTTGGCTCTGCGAAGCTTCAGAAGTTGACTTCAGAAGCAGGCTTCAGACTCTGACTTCAGAAGCTGACTTCAGAGTCTGAAGGTTCAGACGTAGGCGATCGCAGAGCGACGCTCATGGTCGCAACGCGAAGTTGCCCAGAATGGCATTTTATTTACAAACAACTGTACCATGCCAATGATCTTTGTTATGCTTTGGGGTAGAGATACTCATGAACCTTCAAGGATTAATCTAGGATAAGGATAGGTATCATACAGAGAGATGGGTACTTTATCCACAAGTTATCAAAGTAGTTAAGGGTTAGTTTTCAGGATTTCCCTTAACTAAGCATATTATTATGTACTCAATTAAGTGTACGAAGTACAAGGAATAATTCAATATTCAAGGCCTCAGATAGGCTTAAGGGGTTCAGATTCCCAATATGATTAAATGGCTTATGAGAATGATAAGCCTAGAACCTTATATTATAGGTTAAGCATGACATTTTAATAACGTGAAGAATGCATTAGATATGCATATGTTCAGAAGGATGTATCAGATATACATGAGTTATAAGCCAAGAATTTAATTATAAGATTATACGTGTTCAGCAGACTCTGGATTATGCCGGATGGGATTCCTCCGAAAGGGCTATCAACACGTGAGATTATAAGACTATGTTAAACGTGTCCATCAGGCTCCGGATTATGCCGGATGGGACTTCGCCGAGAGGGTTGTCCACACATATGTTAAAGGTTAAACAAGTCCAGCAGGCTCCAGATTATGCCGGATGAGACTTCACACCGAGAGGGTTGTCTACATGTAGGATAAGTTGTGTCCAGCATGCTCCGGATTATGCCGGATGGGACTTCTTCAAGAGGGTTGTCCACACAACGATAAGAGGAGTCCGGTGTTAGCCTGATATGATAGGAATTTCACCGGTATGATGGGAGATGTACTTCGGGGTTACTCCACCCGGATGCACTCCATAAAATGAACCAAGATAAGTAATTGTATGTTCAACGCTAACTTTCTAACTTTATGTTGAGCAAGATGTATATGTATTTATTACATAAGTTTATGATAAGTACTGTTTAGATAACATGAAGTGATCATAGGATATCCCCAGATCACCAAGTATGAGATCATGTATATGTTATGTATATGTTAGAGACTGACGACAATCGTAGGAATCCCCGAGATTGCCAATGTAGTGCATGACGACCCTAGGTTCCCTGAGGTTGCCAACAGTAGGTGGGGTGGAGCTCACTGAGACATTATGTCTCATCCCATTCCTTCTGATGCAGGTTCACAGGGAGCACGCAGCAAGGGTAAGGAAAAAGCTTTGGACTGATCGTGCTGGTTTTCTAGTTGTTTCAGTTAACCTGTATTCAGATGTTGTACTTTTGATGTATATTTCTCAGAGATGATATGTATTAACAGTTGGATGTATTAATACTTATGTGATGTAATATTATGAGATAACTTTCTGTATTGTAAATTAATGCATCCAGTACGAAATTTTAATACTCGTATAAGATCCTAGACAATCTTTATATGGGTGTTACACATATGCTCTAAAATAAGCCAATCCAAACGGACCCTAAGTGTGTTTTACAAATCCAATATAAAAGTATTATTAATATATATACATTGATAAATAAAATCATAATAGATATGATACTAAAAAAAGATAAAATAAAATAAAAATTAAATTACTATACAAAATGTTATTAATATATTATTTCTAAAATATAAATTATTAAAATTATAATTTTACATTGTTTATACAATTGATATTGTGTGTATATAAATCTTATTCTAAATTTCTTATTCTAAAAACAATATAAGTTATAAATTTTATACAATCATATAAAAAATATCTATTTGTTTTGATAATGAATGATAAATATGTAAATAAAATTATTTAAATTAATTATAATTGAAAGATGAAAAAAAACTACACCAAACTTTTTTTAGAGGAGACTACACCAAACAGGGTTTGACTTTTTGTATATAAGTATAAATTTTTAAAAAATTATTGCTTAAATATGCTTATTATCTCTACAAATATACTTATCGTACCTGATCAGAAATGGACTATCGGTGCAGTTGAATGTGGTGGTTGTACGCTGTATGCAACTGACTGGAACGACGGGGGGTGTTTACCTGCAGATACTCCGACGCTCAAGTCAGTATTGAGTCAGAAAGGGGGGTTGAGAGAATAGAAAAGAATCTAACATTGGGGACTGCAGAGAGTCCCCTTTATATAGAGGTGGGTGTTGCAGGGCCGTTGTGTGGCACACATGTGGCTCGACGGTTACGAATTCGAGGGAATCGTAACCGCCGAGCGAGTTTCGCGGGATACATGAATAGAGACGTTACTGAACGTTTGAATAAGTCTTAGTTTGCTCCGAGCACCCCCCTCGCGGGGAGGAGGTGTGTTGCGAGTAATTTTGCCAGATGTTGGATCTGAGAGTTTTGTATTGGGCCTAAATAAATGAGCTTAATGGGTTTTGCTCGGTCCATAACGTATACCATTTTTGAATTTTAGTCCTTGTAAAAATATATTTTTATCCTTAAAAATATACAACTTTTTTACTTTTGGTTCTCAGTATTTTTTTTTTGTTCCTACAAAATATGTTCATATTGAAATTGATCCCCGTAATATATTCATTTTTTTAGGAGTCTGTAATATATTCATTGAAATCCTTATTTTGATGAAATAAAATTAAATATTCTGCATATTAAAAGGATCAATTCGAATTTGAATAAATCTCGCAAGGACTAAAACGAAACATTAGGGACCAATTAGCCAAAAATGGTATATTTTCAAACACTAAAAACAAACAAATATTTTTTTGGTCAAGAAGAAACAATTTTTTTTACAGAGACTAAAACTATCTTTATTTTATATAAACTAGAATGATGCATTATGCATCATTCAAAATATATTAACCAAAAAAGAAAAGGAAGTACAAAATGGAAAAGGGGGATTAGGCCAAATTCTTTTCAGAAATATACAAACCTAAAGTTAGGTATTCCCATCCTATTCCTAATGGGCTCCGGAATACTATGTCACCATTCAAACGTATTAACAGGTAGAGTAAGACCTATATTTGCTGAATCATCTGCACACAAGTTTCCTTTCCTGTAGACGTGTGATACTATGAAATGAATGTTCCTACAAAAGGAGACATAGTTGTACCATCTGTTTCTTAAGGGCCATGGAACTAAAGCATGAGACTTAAAGGCTAAAGCAACAAGTTGTGAATCTGTTTCAAGCCATAACTTAGTAATACCCCATCTCTGGGCAATTTCTAGAGCTAGCATTGCAGCCACCAACTCAGCATGAAATGCATTAACTTTACCCAAATTATGAGCAAATCAACCTATACAAATACCTTCTCTGTCTCTGAATATACTGTAACAGCCCGATTTTTGTTATTAGCTATTTAATATTATTTTATTTAATTATTGCTTTTATTATGTGCATGAGTTGGTGAGTTAGTGGATTTTTAGAGGATAAGGGTATTTTGGTAATTTAATAGCAAAGGGTATTTTTGTAATTTAGAAGTGAAGGGTATTTTTGTGAAGATACTAGAAATAAGAGAATTGAGGAAATATAGGTGTAAGAGTAAATATGAGGGTTTACGTGAAGTAAATGAGTAGTGTTTTATTTGTGAAGAATGAATAGAGACTAAGCCCAAACACAAGAGAATATAAATAGTTAGTACTTAGTAGTGTTGGTGAAACTAGGGTTAGAATTCATTTGTGACAATTGAGATAAAGGCAAGAGTAGAGGCAAAGGGTAAAAGAAGGAGAGCTAGAGAAAGGGAAGATGAACTTGAAGAAATCAAAGAGGAGAGGAGAATCCAAGCTAGAGGAGGCCAATTTGTGAAGATTAAGAGGTGAGGGGGGAGTTTTATTCACCATTGAGTATTATTGGATAAATGGGTAGAATTTTGGTTTTGTGTGATTATTGTTGTTTTTATGCTTTTATAATGAATTAATGATGAATTGATGTTGAAATTGTGATTTAGTAGGTTGTTATGTTTATGGGTACATGTTTTTTGAATATCCATGAAGTTATGATGTTGAACTCATGAATTGTTGGTGTTGTTGTTGTGTTCTTGAGTTACATGATGATTTTGGTGAAATTCATGAAAGTTGTTGTTTAATTTATGTTTGTTGTTCATAATTGAATTGGTGAATGTTGTTGTGAAGAACTTGAAGAAGAAATGAATTGTGTTGTTGTTGCTATGTTGGGTTAAAATTAACATGAATAAGTTTGTGTTGTGGTGAAATTAAGTGATTATGAGAAATTATGTTAATCATGTTAAAATGGGTGGAATTGAGTTGGTTATGATGAAATTAATGTATAATTGATTAGATGAAATTAATATGATGATTTGGGTGAGTTTGGGGTGATTTTGAGACATAGAAATGTGTATATGGCTAATAAGTATGTATAAGCATCTAACCTTGATAATCTTGAATGTTGGAAACTATTTGATGAATTGAAATGATAATGTTAATTTGTCCATGTGATGTGATTATTGGAATGGTGTGATTTGATATGTTTAATATGGTGAATTGATTATATGAGGGATGTTATGGCGTAAATGATTCCTTGATGTGATTAAATAATTAATGGTGGGGTGATGACATGATTTGTTTGATGTGTGGATGTATTGATTTGATAATGGTGATATGTTATATGATGGAGTGAATTATATAACTATAAACTATATGATGTTGTGCATTGTCGAGTATATACTTGGTATCCATGCATTCATGGTCAGTCCAGTCGTACATTGATGTACAACATGTCGAGGGAGTTCAGTAATATACCTCTGAATATCCAACATGCCGTGGGATTTAATTATCCAAACATGTCGTGGGAGTTCAGTAACATACCACTGAATATCCAACATGTCGGGAGATCATTCAGTAACATAACTCTGATATCCAAAACTTGGTACCACATGCATATAGAGTCGAGTCAGGCGCATTGCATGCATGACTATGAGTTTATGTGAAGGTGTTTGTATTTGATGATATGTATCTATGTGGAAGATGTGTAACTTGATGATGGTGACGAGATGTGAATTCTGTGTATTCATCTTGGTGATTGTTTGATGATGATGATTTTCTTGTTGATATTCTTGTGATGATTGTTGAAGGTATATTGGATTGTTAAGATGAGTATGCATAAGAATATTGCCTGATTATTTGATTACCTGTATACATGATGTCTTGCTACCTTGATGGTATACATGCATCCATGTTTTCCTTTTGTTGAATATTACTCACCCTACTTGTTGTGGGTTGGACGCCTCCGCCCTCGTGGTGTAGACTTGCAGGTTGATGACGCATAGTTGCCGTGAGTTTTTTGAGGATGGCTTTGGAGCCTACTCGTCCCTTATTGCTTTTCTTTGGAGTTTAGCTTAATGATGCTCTGATTAGGACTGTTGGAAATTTTATTTATGTTTGATGAACCTTGAGTTTTTTGAGGATGTATTTATTATGAGATATGTTTTATTTGACTTATATTATTGAGATTATTCCGCTGCGATATTATATTATCTGTTGAAGTTTTGAATTTGTGCTGAATGTTGGAGAATAACACCTTGAATGTTATAAATATTTGTGGCATTATTATTTAAAAATAGTATGTGGGGCTTGGGGGTGTTACATGTATCACCAGCATGATCATTGGGAGGGGCTCATTTTGCTTTTGTAAGTGTGTGTATTTTCGATAATAATTGTAGATGTGATACTGATGGTTAATAAATCAACGATGATATTTGTACATCTCATATTCACCAATTCATTTAACACCTCATGTTTATCTCTCTTTTCAATCATATCATCAATCTATCACATTTATCTCATCACACTCTTTTTATCTCTTGCTCTTAAGGTGTGTGTCCACCAAACATTTCCTTAAAAAATACAAGAGAAAGGCTAACAAAACTCGATGTTAGGATCAAACTCGGAGTGTGCTACTTGTAACAACACTATTTTTCCGCTAGATCATTTTATACATTTGTGCATGTGCACAACCTTAATCTCAAGTAGGCTAGGTTGTAAACATGATACATGTGTACAAGGTTTGGGAAAAAAAAAAGAAAAGAAAAGAAAGAGACCATACGACTAATTGCTCAGGACAACAATGAATACAGTTTACCAATACTCCCCACCCCAAAGATTAAATCATAGCTACAAGGAGGCTATTGCTTCTCTCATATTAGTTTTTCATAAATGACATTGGATTAATTCTTAACTTAAATAAGCAATAATCATGTCCGCTGTGATTAATAGATCCACAAGAATATGAAGATTGACTGCTATAATTATAAGAAATTTATGTTTGCTATGGCTATGCCAATAAGTTAACTAGAACAATTGGCAATATGTACTCAAAATCAAAATCATGGACATAAATGAAAAACAACCTAGAATCTATTAATCTAATACCTATGAACATCAATTTATGTCTAATTTAAAATGTGGTTGCTGCGGTCCGCTGTGCAACCATGTCTATGGACTTCAGGGGTAACTTTGAGAAGCTAGGTATTCCAGTGTAACAACAATTTCACCAATGAGTGGACGTGATTTTGGTTTCTCCTGGAGACACATAGCAGTCATATAAATCATCTGATGCAAACTGTGGACGGGGAAGTGTCCTTGTAAAAGAGGATCAACCATCAGTTTATACTTTCTCCGGTCATAAAAATATGGGCGAGACTGAAATTAAAAAACATAAGTGTAAGAAGTAGTATTATTTTAACATGTGAGATAAATGCATATATATATATACAGTCATGTCATATAGATAGATCAAAGACATGATAGCATGTCAAATGATCATAATAATAATTTATGGAGAATATAAAACACCAAATTCATATGTCAATGCGTAATGAAAGATGTTTTACTTTCTATAGTTTTTTACACTCTTCAAAACAGTATAGAATAATATATGATGAATCTAAAAGGAATCACGAATTAACATGCAAATGCTAAGACATAAATAAATTTTAAAGAAACTATATATACAAACTAATAAAATTTTACCCATGAAATTAAGTCCCGCTCTCCTGGTTTTCTACTATTATCTAGTGCTCTACGTCCAGTGATCAACTCAAGCAAAACCATACCAAAACTGTAGATATCAGATTGTTGAGTTAATTTTCCAGTCTTTGCATATTCTGGTGCGCAGTAGCCTTGTGTACCCATCACTCTGGTTGAAACATGAGTGTTGTCTCCGGTAGGTCCTAGTTTTGCAAGACCAAAATCGGACAGTTTTGCGCTGAAATCATTGTCCAATAAAATGTTGGCAGATTTCATGTCTCGATAGATAACAGGCGGATCTGCTTTACAATGGAGATACTCAAGACCACGAGCTGCTCCAACAGCAATCTTCATTCGAGAACTCCAGCTTAGAGCTTCTTTGTCTTGGGTAAGATCTGAAATCAGAAAAGTATAGGTAGGTGTTTAAACTCTAGATAAATAATTTGTTATCATAAAACAAATTTAGATGAAAAACCTTCAACTACTATTAAGTGGCGGCACAAGAGGAATAAATAAACAAGCAAAATTTACCAAAAAGATGATCTTCAAGACATCCCTTAGGCATGTATTCATAAACCAAAAGCTTTTGATCTATATTGGTGCAATAGCCAATTAACTTAACAAGATTAGAATGCCGCAGCACACATAGCATAAGAACCTCGGTCACAAATTCCTGACAACCTTGACGACCATCAGGATCTAACTGTTTCACGGCAACAAGCTGCAAACGCAAACAAAATATAGCAAAATGTTTGACGTTTGTAACTTAAATGACCAAAAGTATAATTTAGCCATAACCATAATATTGTAACGAACAAAGTCCTAAAAGTTACCTCGCCGGTTGGGAGACAACCCTTGTAAACTCTTCCAAAACCACCTTCGCCAATCAATTCCTTAAAACCTCCTGTCACCATTGAAAGCTCTTGAAAACTAAACCTAGTTGCTGCTGCCTTATTGCTTTGACAGCTACTCACACTCTTCCCCTTTCCCTCTGCAAATATATGATCCAACAACCAAAATCATCATTCTTTCCAAACAAAACAAAAACATATAGTAATTACTAAGTTAACAATAGTTTAAAATTTTAATTTTAATACTCCGTATAATATAATTTTAATTTTAATATAATGTACTTAACAGTACTAATGATAATGTTGTATAATAATAATAATAATAATAATAATAATAATAATAATAATAATAATAATAATAATTGATTTACTTGAATTTGAAAACCATTATTTATCGGTACCTGATGTGTTTGTTCCTCCATTCATTCCTCCATTCCCTGTAAAATCCACACATCACTGTCAACAACAACAACAATAATATAGGAAGAAATAAAAAAAATTGAATGAAAAAACTATAAGATGAACCTGCAGAAGCATTGTCAAGATCAACACTGCTAACATCTTTTTTCCAACAATAAACAAAGCAAGAAAAACAACCCATATCTCCCACAAGTCACAACCAACTACACAGAGAGAAGATGAGAGGGAACACACACTCTTTTTTTTTTTTTCTCTCTTTGTTTCGAGAATTGTTGTGAAAAAAATATTATCTCTACACCGAATATAATGAAAAAAAATGTGGTAATTTATGGAAGGTAATAATTAAAAAAAGGATAAATTTCCTTTAAATTTTTTTTTAAAAACGATAAATTTGATTAAATTAGTAAAAAAAAAGATAAATTTGATTTATTTTTTTTTTCGACAGAAAAATTCAGTTGAAGTATAATTGACAGCATAATTGCATTGTTTAAATTCCAAGATTACTCCTCAACAAAAAACATTCCGTGATTACAGTATCCATAAAAAAAACGAATTTACAGGAATTTGCATGGGAAAGTGAATCTTCTCATGCAATCAAAACGGGCAAATAGAGGGTGGAATCATATACTAATAATAAAAACAATCAAAAGCCAATAAACATTTAGTGCACGAGATGATTCTCATATGCAAAGTTGAAGATAGTGCAATCAAAGAAAATATTGATCATTAAAATAAATAAGTAAATATGGTATATCATCTAAAAAAAAAGTAAATATATATGGTAGTATATATAAAAAATGACAAAAATAAATATGGTATATTGAGCATTAAAGGCAAAAATAAATATGGTATAATGAACATTAAAGACAAAAATAAATAAACCCACTTGGATTGGTTTGATGGTGTTTGCTTGAGACCTTGGCTTAGAGTTTTTTTTTTCATTCTTAGGTTTGATTCTCCTCGTGTTAATTTTGATTAGCAAGTTTGTCATCTTAAAAAAAAAGGCAAAAATAAATATGAGAAGGGTCCCAGAAGTGGATCAAGGAATAAATTAGTGGAAAGGAATCAATTAAACATAAATATGGTTACAAATTCATAATGAGAGTGTCTCCCTTATTATAAAAGTTTTTTTTTTTTTACAAAAATAAACGACATTCATTCATTTAAATTGATAGAGTTCATTGATACAGTACAAATTCAAAGTTGCTAAAAACAAAAAAGATGAATCTGCGAACAAATTCACAACATCCATATTAATAGCAAAAACGACATAGTACCTATGCCTACAAATATGACTATTCAAGTCTCCGGAATATCCATGTCTTCAGATCTGCAATGTTGACGACCCCAAAGTCATCGTTTGAATCTGCACTTGCTCAAAACTAATCTTTCAACCTGAATCAAATAAATATCACACTAAGACGGGTGTAACACCCATACTAACTTTAACTAGTATATTAGCATGTGCGTTAATATGATATCGGATACATTAAAATTTACAATAATTAAAAAAATATACAAACCACTGAATGAGTACAATTTGCTCGTTTACATAAATATCCAAATGTCACAAAATACATTTTCATATACATATACAAATCTGTCAACCTCCTGAGCTTGCCTTGACGAGCATCTGCACTCCATCCAGCGTCTTCCTGAAGATCTTCATGAATACCTCTTGCTATCCTATGAACCTGCACCAGAAGGATTGGGGTGAGACATTACGTCTCAGTGAGCTCCAGCCCAACCTACTGTTGGCAACCACGGGGGAAACCTAGGGTCGCCGTGCCTACTCTCGGCAATCTTGGGGATACCTACGATCGCCAAGTCTTTCTCTACATATTTCGCGATCAAGGGGGAAACTTAGGATCGCTACTTGTCTTTATCATGTCTTATCATATTCTAACTATAAACTTTAACTTATACTTAGTGATCTGGGGACATCCTATGATCACTTTCTTTCTCTGCTGACTACTGGTCGTATTCTCATCATAATTCATAATCATCAATATATATGTATATATTTATATCATCCTTAATCATTAAGTTAGTAAGTCAGCGTTGAACAAACAATATTATCTGAGTT
Source organism: Medicago ruthenica (assembly GCA_018208015.1). Taxonomy (NCBI): domain Eukaryota; kingdom Viridiplantae; phylum Streptophyta; class Magnoliopsida; order Fabales; family Fabaceae; genus Medicago; species Medicago ruthenica. Next base: position 108,029,562 of record CM031371.1, on the reverse strand, counting down.
CATTTTACGGAGTGCATCCGGGTGGAGTAACCCCGAAGTACATCTCCCTTCTTACCGGTGAAAATTCCTATCATATCAGGCTAACACCGGACTCCTCTTATCTTTGTGTGGCTGCTCTCGCGAGCGGTAACTTCACCGTCCCAGCTGCCATTTAAGGCGGTAACTTCACGGGGACCCCCTGTATACTAACTGACGAGCAGACAGGAGACACATTAACTTTAGACTTGGATGTGTAGCTGCCCTCACGAGCGGTAACTTCACCGTTCCGGCTGCCATTTAAGGCGGTAACTTCACAGGAACCCCTCGTATACTAACTAGCGAGCATACGAGAGACACATCAAGCCATCTTATAATTAATTCTCATTCTTTAAAATAATAGTCTTATAATTTACGTGTGGATAATCCTTTCGGAGAAATCCCATCCGGCATAATCCGGAGTCTGATGAACACGTATATTCTTTAACATTAAATTCTTACTTAAGTTCGTATGTACATCTTATACATTCATATTCTTGTGCATAACTAAAGCACTCTCTAAAGCTTAACCTACTAGAGGTTCTTAACTATAAGCATATATCATTCTTATTCTCATTAATTCTTAACCTTCGTACTTGAGAGTACGTCTAATACTTGCTATAGGCTTTTGCATACTTAATGCATTTCTTAAGGGAACTAATCTCCCAATCTATATCATATGAATCTATGATCATAGGCTTATCGTTATCATAAGCCATCACTTAATTGTTGGAAATGTTCCATAGCTTAAATAACTTCTATTCTTGCATCTCTAATGCTTTGTCCAATCCTTAATTCATCCATTCCTTAAATGTTGAAATCACCTTCCGGATATGTCAAGAATGGTGTTTTTCTTAGAAATTTAAGTTCTCTTTGAAAACGGTTATTAAAAGCCTCGCCGAACGCGTATACAGCACCCAGAACGAACCAGAACAGACCTGAGCTGTCTGCCTGATTTCGCTGAGCGACCCTGAGGCGAAGTGGAGGCGAAATGAGGCAGGGAAAAATGCTGAAAATCGCCGTTTTCTCGCCCCGAGTTCGCCAGGCGAAAATGTCAGTTCAAAACATGTTAAAAATGTGATTTTTCCACCATTTTGACACAACTAATCATACCCAGGCATCCCAACAATATAAGGAATGAATTTCTGATACAAAATGATAGCTTTAAACATGAATCATCAAGGAATTGGCAAGCATATGAGATTTAGGTAAAATTTCTAAACTTAGCTCAAATTGTAAAATACTCTCAAACTTACTCAAGCGGGTTCTAAACCCTGTGGAGCTCACCTCAAACCTTGATTGATGAATTAACCAGCCTTGATTCAAACCCTAGCTTGGCTCTCCTTGATTCTTCCTTGCTTCTCTTCTTTTACTCTTGTTCTAACTTCCATACCAAGCTTGCTTTGCAAGATTCCTCCCAAGAAATTGGATGAAGCTTTGATGGATTAGTGAGAGTGAGGAGGGCGAGAGTTTGAGGGAGAGTGAAGGAGGGGAAACAGATTTTGAGGGAGAGGGGAGAGAAGAAGAATGAATGAAAATATCTTCCCCCCTCTTTTTAAATAATCCTCCTTTGCCAATTAATTACCAAAATGCCATTGCCACATATTTACAAAATTGCCATGCTTGCTAAACAAGTTTCTAACGCTGATAACTATTACATTTAAGCGGGATATTACAATCTACCCCCCTTAAAGAAATTTCGTCCTCGAAATTTAGTTTCCTCTTGAAATCACATATTAAAAGATCATTCATACTTCTTTCCCCTTAGCCAATTCTCTACTCAACTTGCTTATCGGGATTCCAACTCCATAAGTCGAAAATATTCTACAATCTTTCCTTCAATAGAAAGGCCTGATATACTTTACATAATTCTGACGTAGCAGGGTGTGCAGTCGTCTGAACCAATCTACCCGACTCACTTAGCCATGCTTCTTGTACATGCACTTCATAAATCTTCTTCATAGTCCATGTAATCTCACTTTAACGACATCGGGTCGTTCTATTATCCTCAAATATTCCCACTCTTCAATGGGTTCCTTGCACTACATCTATTTCCCGTGAATTATTATCTTTATCTTTCGTCTCATACGACGACATCTTACTTATAAACTTATATCACCATTCCATATAGAATCATCCTTACACCGAAAACATATGATATTATATACACACATGCCAATACAAAGATCATTCCGCTTCATTTAATATTCCAAGTACAAGTAGGAGGTTTCACCTCTAGCACTTGCTCCTTTCTTTATGCCATCGCGATGTGCTTCATATCGCAATCATAATCATTACTTCCACTATACAATTCTCACGAATTCGCGGAATTCTTACAGATTACTTGTGCTTCGCTTTAATAAGTATTTGACGTCATTTATCTTAATAAACTAGAAGTCATTCTTCGTTACTAGAAGTCTGATAATCTTTTATCATTCCTGTCACCACTTATCTTGAATCCTTATCGTGCCGTTAATATTTTCTACATTGGTAAATCCAATCTCATAAGAGTTTAATCTAGGTGATGAGAGGTATAAGCCGTCTCATATAACTTTTTATATCATAACTCATAACACATAGTTCACGTACAAGATCGAGTACATGTACACTACTCACGGGTACATAGTACATCACATCACACATGTCCGACTAACGGGACATCATTCTTGATCTTATCATATTTAAGGTACTACCACATCATTTGGAAATCTTTTCTTATTCTTAACTCATTATTGTAACATCCGGGATTTGCCTTTCAACTGGCTTGCCAGGTTTGCCCCGCCAATGTTACTCGTATTTATTTCTTGAGTATACCATAACTCATAACATAAATTTATGGTTACATTCCATCAGTATCATAAACTTATCTCTCGTTTCTAAACATTGAGTTCAAGATCCTTGGTTTCAATGGAAAACTCTACTTGATTTGCTACTAATAATAGCACACCTAGCCTTTATTCCTTTAGTCATAACATGAAATTACGTAGCCCTTTACCATGAACTACGATTAACTCTTTAATCTGCGTAAAAGTTCTCCGTCCTTTAATGGTGAACATTAAGTTCAAGACTTCCGAAATCTTCGGCCGATATAGGTTAACATGACATCGTTACAACATGGAATTAAACTCACTCGCCATTGCATTGTCGTATCTGATCAAGTCCTCGATTCAAATATTTCATTCCTCATAGATTTCGAGGTTTAAGGTATTCCTCAACTTAACTTCCATAACTTTCCATTAGAGCTCATGATACGTTCAAATCGCTTATACTTACTACTATCCCATATAATAGGAATTAAACACTTAACACCTTCTCATACTTTAAGCCTCAGCTTAGTGTTGTTCATTATATCATTTTTGGATTACCACTCCGCTGCGCCACTCTGATTTTTAACACTCGAGTTAGCATCGGAGGAAGACTTCACTATTGTCACATAAAATTCCATCGATCAATCATTTTACTCTATCACTTCGTAATCACTGTAACAAATTTGTCTGACGTTACCATTTCTCTTGGTCAGCTCTTCACGTATAATCATTAAACATTGCAGAAACCCGTCTGGAAGTATGTCTGAGGCAGCTTAAATTCATGTACATCCATTTGTGGCGACTTCTAAAAATACCTATAGCTTCTGACGGTTCATACTTTCATTTGAGTCTTGTTACTATTCTCTCTCTCTTTATCCGTAATGATTTCTTATCCATAATCTTCCCGGGACAACTTTGGTCTCCTTAGCTCTTTCATGTCCCTAAATTACCCTTGAGTTTCTACAAAACAATCCGTCCTGAAAAATTCCAAATTCTTACCGGTTCTCTAGAACGCCCAACATAGGTTGCGTTTCTTCGAGTGCCCAATTAATCGATCTTAAACTTTTGCACTTATCATAATCTATTGGATCCCTCCAGTAACTTGTTACCGTATTCACAATTCAAATCTCGATTCTTAACATCTGAGTAATTCTGCATATAGTTGAACAACCCGAATTCTATACTTTATTATCGCCCTCGGAACTTAACCACACGGGGCGACCTCTTTACACTTCTAGAATATTCGCGGAAGAAAACTCTTCAGTTGAAAACATATAACGCCTTCACCTTAACCTTAAACTTAACTTTTCATATTCAAGACGATCCTTCGTATATTAAAATCTCAACATAGTTTCTCGGCTGAAATTCCGATCATCCTTCAAAGCTGGTCTACTTTAATCTTAAACTTGCCTTCTTCGATCAATCGAGAAAATTCACTACTGTTCGTCTAATCAAGAGTGTTCAACTTAATTCGTCCATCAGCGTAATAATTCCAGCCTAGCTTCTATTACTTCTAATCTTCTTACCATTATGATACGCCCAAAAATTTGATTCACGCTTTGACATGTAACGAGTTTTATTGTTACTACTTATCCATCCATCTTAGTTCTTAGGCTGCATATCATCTCCTCTTCTTATTTCACCAATCTGGTTCAGGAGACATGGCTGATCTGATGGGGTCAAACTTACTTGTGATTCATACTCATTAACCACACTTGAGTGGTTAGTTTCATCTGTCCAAATAACTCACGTAATCCATAATTAATTCTCTTAACTGTCCGAACATTAAAATCTCATCCGATTAAAGTTCGATTCTCCAACTCTGTACTCAGAATTGTTACTTAGTCCACACTTCACTTTAACTTCTCAAACTACGGTTTCCGTCAAGGTTCTATGTCATTCCCTAGAACATTTCATGATTCCTTAATCCTTATGTCTTCCGCAGACAAGGCATCGTCCAACGATGCGTCCAACTGGGTTGAGGCGCTTCACCTCACTGTTAAATATCCTTTATGTCTCTAAGACCTTGCCACTATCAGGCTTCGTCACTTTACAGTTTGATGGCCACCATTTGGCACAATACTTCTTCGCCAATTCCGTCTTAAAATCCGACACCTTAATCTTCGTCTTTCATACACTTCATTCCTCCTTGGTCACATTTAGCTCTCAGACATTTATCCTAACTGTCATATACTAGATTGAGTTGATCAGGCTCAACTAGATGTGACCTTTAGAACAATATCCGGAACCCAATGGTCCCACTACTTTTATTGAAACTTTAATGACCCAAGGCACGGTCCGAATCGACCTGCTCTGATACCAATTGTAACACCCATACTAACTTTAACTAGTATATTAGCATGTGCGTTAATATGATATCGGATACATTAAAATTTACAATAATTAAAAAAATATACAAACCACTGAATGAGTACAATTTGCTCGTTTACATAAATATCCAAATGTCACAAAATACATTTTCATATACATATACAAATCTGTCAACCTCCTGAGCTTGCCTTGACGAGCATCTGCACTCCATCCAGCGTCTTCCTGAAGATCTTCATGAATACCTCTTGCTATCCTATGAACCTGCACCAGAAGGATTGGGGTGAGACATTACGTCTCAGTGAGCTCCAGCCCAACCTACTGTTGGCAACCACGGGGGAAACCTAGGGTCGCCGTGCCTACTCTCGGCAATCTTGGGGATACCTACGATCGCCAAGTCTTTCTCTACATATTTCGCGATCAAGGGGGAAACTTAGGATCGCTACTTGTCTTTATCATGTCTTATCATATTCTAACTATAAACTTTAACTTATACTTAGTGATCTGGGGACATCCTATGATCACTTTCTTTCTCTGCTGACTACTGGTCGTATTCTCATCATAATTCATAATCATCAATATATATGTATATATTTATATCATCCTTAATCATTAAGTTAGTAAGTCAGCGTTGAACAAACAATATTATCTGAGTTCATTTTACGGAGTGCATCCGGGTGGAGTAACCCCGAAGTACATCTCCCTTCTTACCGGTGAAAATTCCTATCATATCAGGCTAACACCGGACTCCTCTTATCTTTGTGTGGCTGCTCTCGCGAGCGGTAACTTCACCGTCCCAGCTGCCATTTAAGGCGGTAACTTCACGGGGACCCCCTGTATACTAACTGACGAGCAGACAGGAGACACATTAACTTTAGACTTGGATGTGTAGCTGCCCTCACGAGCGGTAACTTCACCGTTCTGGCTGCCATTTAAGGCGGTAACTTCACAGGAACCCCTCGTATACTAACTAGCGAGCATACGAGAGACACATCAAGCCATCTTATAATTAATTCTCATTCTTTAAAATAATAGTCTTATAATTTACGTGTGGATAATCCTTTCGGAGAAATCCCATCCGGCATAATCCGGAGTCTGATGAACACGTATATTCTTTAACATTAAATTCTTACTTAAGTTCGTATGTACATCTTATACATTCATATTCTTGTGCATAACTAAAGCACTCTCTAAAGCTTAACCTACTAGAGGTTCTTAACTATAAGCATATATCATTCTTATTCTCATTAATTCTTAACCTTCGTACTTGAGAGTACGTCTAATACTTGCTATAGGCTTTTGCATACTTAATGCATTTCTTAAGGGAACTAATCTCCCAATCTATATCATATGAATCTATGATCATAGGCTTATCGTTATCATAAGCCATCACTTAATTGTTGGAAATGTTCCATAGCTTAAATAACTTCTATTCTTGCATCTCTAATGCTTTGTCCAATCCTTAATTCATCCATTCCTTAAATGTTGAAATCACCTTCCGGATATGTCAAGAATGGTGTTTTTCTTAGAAATTTAAGTTCTCTTTGAAAACGGTTATTAAAAGCCTCGCCGAACGCGTATACAGCACCCAGAACGAACCAGAACATACCTGAGCTGTCTGCCTGATTTCGCTGAGCGACCCTGAGGCGAAGTGGAGGCGAAATGAGGCAGGGAAAAATGCTGAAAATCGCCGTTTTCTCGCCCCGAGTTCGCCAGGCGAAAATGTCAGTTCAAAACATGTTAAAAATGTGATTTTTCCACCATTTTGACACAACTAATCATACCCAGGCATCCCAACAATATAAGGAATGAATTTCTGATACAAAATGATAGCTTTAAAGATGAATCATCAAGGAATTGGCAAGCATATGAGATTTAGGTAAAATTTCTAAACTTAGCTCAAATTGTAAAATACTCTCAAACTTACTCAAGCGGGTTCTAAACCCTGTGGAGCTCACCTCAAACCTTGATTGATGAATTAACCAGCCTTGATTCAAACCCTAGCTTGGCTCTCCTTGATTCTTCCTTGCTTCTCTTCTTTTACTCTTGTTCTAACTTCCATACCAAGCTTGCTTTGCAAGATTCCAAGCTTTGATGGATTAGTGAGAGTGAGGAGGGCGAGAGTTTGAGGGAGAGTGAAGGAGGGGAAACAGATTTTGAGGGAGAGGGGAGAGAAGAAGAATGAATGAAAATATCTTCCCCCCTCTTTTTAAATAATCCTCCTTTGCCAATTAATTACCAAAATGCCATTGCCACATATTTACAAAATTGCCATGCTTGCTAAACAAGTTTCTAACGCTGATAACTATTACATTTAAGCGGGATATTACAATCTACCCCCCTTAAAGAAATTTCGTCCTCGAAATTTAGTTTCCTCTTGAAATCACATATTAAAAGATCATTCATACTTCTTTCCCCTTAGCCAATTCTCTACTCAACTTGCTTATCGGGATTCCAACTCCATAAGTCGAAAATATTCTACAATCTTTCCTTCAATAGAAAGGCCTGATATACTTTACATAATTCTGACGTAGCAGGGTGTGCAGTCGTCTGAACCAATCTACCCGACTCACTTAGCCATGCTTCTTGTACATGCACTTCATAAATCTTCTTCATAGTCCATGTAATCTCACTTTAACGACATCGGGTCGTTCTATTATCCTCAAATATTCCCACTCTTCAATGGGTTCCTTGCACTACATCTATTTCCCGTGAATTATTATCTTTATCTTTCGTCTCATACGACGACATCTTACTTATAAACTTATATCACCATTCCATATAGAATCATCCTTACACCGAAAACATATGATATTATATACACACATGCCAATACAAAGATCATTCCGCTTCATTTAATATTCCAAGTACAAGTAGGAGGTTTCACCTCTAGCACTTGCTCCTTTCTTTATGCCATCGCGATGTGCTTCATATCGCAATCATAATCATTACTTCCACTATACAATTCTCACGAATTCGCGGAATTCTTACAGATTACTTGTGCTTCGCTTTAATAAGTATTTGACGTCATTTATCTTAATAAACTAGAAGTCATTCTTCGTTACTAGAAGTCTGATAATCTTTTATCATTCCTGTCACCACTTATCTTGAATCCTTATCGTGCCGTTAATATTTTCTACATTGGTAAATCCAATCTCATAAGAGTTTAATCTAGGTGATGAGAGGTATAAGCCGTCTCATATAACTTTTTATATCATAACTCATAACACATAGTTCACGTACAAGATCGAGTACATGTACACTACTCACGGGTACATAGTACATCACATCACACATGTCCGACTAACGGGACATCATTCTTGATCTTATCATATTTAAGGTACTACCACATCATTTGGAAATCTTTTCTTATTCTTAACTCATTATTGTAACATCCGGGATTTGCCTTTCAACTGGCTTGCCAGGTTTGCCCCGCCAATGTTACTCGTATTTATTTCTTGAGTATACCATAACTCATAACATAAATTTATGGTTACATTCCATCAGTATCATAAACTTATCTCTCGTTTCTAAACATTGAGTTCAAGATCCTTGGTTTCAATGGAAAACTCTACTTGATTTGCTACTAATAATAGCACACCTAGCCTTTATTCCTTTAGTCATAACATGAAATTACGTAGCCCTTTACCATGAACTACGATTAACTCTTTAATCTGCGTAAAAGTTCTCCGTCCTTTAATGGTGAACATTAAGTTCAAGACTTCCGAAATCTTCGGCCGATATAGGTTAACATGACATCGTTACAACATTGAATTAAACTCACTCGCCATTGCATTGTCGTATCTGATCAAGTCCTCGATTCAAATATTTCATTCCTCATAGATTTCGAGGTTTAAGGTATTCCTCAACTTAACTTCCATAACTTTCCATTAGAGCTCATGATACGTTCAAATCGCTTATACTTACTACTATCCCATATAATAGGAATTAAACACTTAACACCTTCTCATACTTTAAGCCTCAGCTTAGTGTTGTTCATTATATCATTTTTGGATTACCACTCCGCTGCGCCACTCTGATTTTTAACACTCGAGTTAGCATCGGAGGAAGACTTCACTATTGTCACATAAAATTCCATCGATCAATCATTTTACTCTATCACTTCGTAATCACTGTAACAAATTTGTCTGACGTTACCATTTCTCTTGGTCAGCTCTTCACGTATAATCATTAAACATTGCAGAAACCCGTCTGGAAGTATGTCTGAGGCAGCTTAAATTCATGTACATCCATTTGTGGCGACTTCTAAAAATACCTATAGCTTCTGACGGTTCATACTTTCATTTGAGTCTTGTTACTATTCTCTCTCTCTCTTTATCCGTAATGATTTCTTATCCATAATCTTCCCGGGACAACTTTGGTCTCCTTAGCTCTTTCATGTCCCTAAATTACCCTTGAGTTTCTACAAAACAATCCGTCCTGAAAAATTCCAAATTCTTACCGGTTCTCTAGAACGCCCAACATAGGTTGCGTTTCTTCGAGTGCCCAATTAATCGATCTTAAACTTTTGCACTTATCATAATCTATTGGATCCCTCCAGTAACTTGTTACCGTATTCACAATTCAAATCTCGATTCTTAACATCTGAGTAATTCTGCATATAGTTGAACAACCCGAATTCTATACTTTATTATCGCCCTCGGAACTTAACCACACGGGGCGACCTCTTTACACTTCTAGAATATTCGCGGAAGAAAACTCTTCAGTTGAAAACATATAACGCCTTCACCTTAACCTTAAACTTAACTTTTCATATTCAAGACGATCCTTCGTATATTAAAATCTCAACATAGTTTCTCGGCTGAAATTCCGATCATCCTTCAAAGCTGGTCTACTTTAATCTTAAACTTGCCTTCTTCGATCAATCGAGAAAATTCACTACTGTTCGTCTAATCAAGAGTGTTCAACTTAATTCGTCCATCAGCGTAATAATTCCAGCCTAGCTTCTATTACTTCTAATCTTCTTACCATTATGATACGCCCAAAAATTTGATTCACGCTTTGACATGTAACGAGTTTTATTGTTACTACTTATCCATCCATCTTAGTTCTTAGGCTGCATATCATCTCCTCTTCTTATTTCACCAATCTGGTTCAGGAGACATGGCTGATCTGATGGGGTCAAACTTACTTGTGATTCATACTCATTAACCACACTTGAGTGGTTAGTTTCATCTGTCCAAATAACTCACGTAATCCATAATTAATTCTCTTAACTGTCCGAACATTAAAATCTCATCCGATTAAAGTTCGATTCTCCAACTCTGTACTCAGAATTGTTACTTAGTCCACACTTCACTTTAACTTCTCAAACTACGGTTTCCGTCAAGGTTCTATGTCATTCCCTAGAACATTTCATGATTCCTTAATCCTTATGTCTTCCGCAGACAAGGCATCGTCCAACGATGCGTCCAACTGGGTTGAGGCGCTTCACCTCACTGTTAAATATCCTTTATGTCTCTAAGACCTTGCCACTATCAGGCTTCGTCACTTTACAGTTTGATGGCCACCATTTGGCACAATACTTCTTCGCCAATTCCGTCTTAAAATCCGACACCTTAATCTTCGTCTTTCATACACTTCATTCCTCCTTGGTCACATTCAGCTCTCAGACATTTATCCTAACTATCATATACTAGATTGAGTTGATCAGGCTCAACTAGATGTGACCTTTAGAACAATATCCGGAACCCAATGGTCCCACTACTTTTATTGAAACTTTAATGACCCAAGGCACGGTCTGAATCGACCTGCTCTGATACCAATTGTAACACCCATACTAACTTTAACTAGTATATTAGCATGTGCGTTAATATGATATCGGATACATTAAAATTTACAATAATTAAAAAAATATACAAACCACTGAATGAGTACAATTTGCTCGTTTACATAAATATCCAAATGTCACAAAATACATTTTCATATACATATACAAATCTGTCAACCTCCTGAGCTTGCCTTGACGAGCATCTGCACTCCATCCAGCGTCTTCCTGAAGATCTTCATGAATACCTCTTGCTATCCTATGAACCTGCACCAGAAGGATTGGGGTGAGACATTACGTCTCAGTGAGCTCCAGCCCAACCTACTGTTGGCAACCACGGGGGAAACCTAGGGTCGCCGTGCCTACTCTCGGCAATCTTGGGGATACCTACGATCGCCAAGTCTTTCTCTACATATTTCGCGATCAAGGGGGAAACTTAGGATCGCTACTTGTCTTTATCATGTCTTATCATATTCTAACTATAAACTTTAACTTATACTTAGTGATCTGGGGACATCCTATGATCACTTTCTTTCTCTGCTGACTACTGGTCGTATTCTCATCATAATTCATAATCATCAATATATATGTATATATTTATATCATCTTTAATCATTAAGTTAGTAAGTCAGCGTTGAACAAACAATATTATCTGAGTTCATTTTACGGAGTGCATCCGGGTGGAGTAACCCCGAAGTACATCTCCCTTCTTACCGGTGAAAATTCCTATCATATCAGGCTAACACCGGACTCCTCTTATCTTTGTGTGGCTGCTCTCGCGAGCGGTAACTTCACCGTCCCAGCTGCCATTTAAGGCGGTAACTTCACGGGGACCCCCTGTATACTAACTGACGAGCAGACAGGAGACACATTAACTTTAGACTTGGATGTGTAGCTGCCCTCACGAGCGGTAACTTCACCGTTCCGGCTGCCATTTAAGGCGGTAACTTCACAGGAACCCCTCGTATACTAACTAGCGAGCATACGAGAGACACATCAAGCCATCTTATAATTAATTCTCATTCTTTAAAATAATAGTCTTATAATTTACGTGTGGATAATCCTTTCGGAGAAATCCCATCCGGCATAATCCGGAGTCTGATGAACACGTATATTCTTTAACATTAAATTCTTACTTAAGTTCGTATGTACATCTTATACATTCATATTCTTGTGCATAACTAAAGCACTCTCTAAAGCTTAACCTACTAGAGGTTCTTAACTATAAGCATATATCATTCTTATTCTCATTAATTCTTAACCTTCGTACTTGAGAGTACGTCTAATACTTGCTATAGGCTTTTGCATACTTAATGCATTTCTTAAGGGAACTAATCTCCCAATCTATATCATATGAATCTATGATCATAGGCTTATCGTTATCATAAGCCATCACTTAATTGTTGGAAATGTTCCATAGCTTAAATAACTTCTATTCTTGCATCTCTAATGCTTTGTCCAATCCTTAATTCATCCATTCCTTAAATGTTGAAATCACCTTCCGGATATGTCAAGAATGGTGTTTTTCTTAGAAATTTAAGTTCTCTTTGAAAACGGTTATTAAAAGCCTCGCCGAACGCGTATACAGCACCCAGAACGAACCAGAACAGACCTGAGCTGTCTGCCTGATTTCGCTGAGCGACCCTGAGGCGAAGTGGAGGCGAAATGAGGCAGGGAAAAATGCTGAAAATCGCCGTTTTCCTCGCCCCGAGTTCGCCAGGCGAAAATGTCAGTTCAAAACATGTTAAAAATGTGATTTTTCCACCATTTTGACACAACTAATCATACCCAGGCATCCCAACAATATAAGGAATGAATTTCTGATACAAAATGATAGCTTTAAACATGAATCATCAAGGAATTGGCAAGCATATGAGATTTAGGTAAAATTTCTAAACTTAGCTCAAATTGTAAAATACTCTCAAACTTACTCAAGCGGGTTCTAAACCCTGTGGAGCTCACCTCAAACCTTGATTGATGAATTAACCAGCCTTGATTCAAACCCTAGCTTGGCTCTCCTTGATTCTTCCTTGCTTCTCTTCTTTTACTCTTGTTCTAACTTCCATACCAAGCTTGCTTTGCAAGATTCCTCCCAAGAAATTGGATGAAGCTTTGATGGATTAGTGAGAGTGAGGAGGGCGAGAGTTTGAGGGAGAGTGAAGGAGGGGAAACAGATTTTGAGGGAGAGGGGAGAGAAGAAGAATGAATGAAAATATCTTCCCCCCTCTTTTTAAATAATCCTCCTTTGCCAATTAATTACCAAAATGCCATTGCCACATATTTACAAAATTGCCATGCTTGCTAAACAAGTTTCTAACGCTGATAACTATTACATTTAAGCGGGATATTACAACGGGAAATAAAAAAACACACCGCACGAAGACCGGAAATCAAAACAAAGAGAGTCGTGCAAAGACGACGACATCACAAAACAAACAAAAGAAGGCTGAAAATAAGAAGGAAAAACAATTCAGAGGGGTGATTTTGGGTCAAAATTGACCTTAAATCATTCATCTTCGGTAGATAAGAAGAAGAAAATTGGTGACGACAAGGGTTTGGAAAGGAGAGAAGAGAGAGGAAGGATTAAAAAAAATGCCGAAATCAAATATTTGTGTACTTATTAGAAATGTTAGAAACATTATCTTTCTAACATTCATTATTTTATGAGTGAAACTCATGTGTCTCAAATACTTTGTGTAAGATACATTTAAAAAATGTGGTACCCATGTGAGTTTTACCCAATAAAATAGTGAGTGTCAAAAAGAGAGCGTTCATATCATTATTATTTTTAGGCCCTCAAAATTTTGAGGCCTTGTAGTGTGAGCCTGGTTGAAGTTACTTTGGACTAACCTTGTATGTGTGTGTATTATAAGTGTATTGAGAAAATATATAAAATATTATATTATAATTTTGGTATAATAAATAAAAACTATTTATTATGATGTATATTTTTTTAAGGAAAAATGCTTATAGCATTTCATTAATAATCAAAGTCTCAATACAATTGGGTATATGAAAATAAATAGCGGGACTAGCTAGAAATGTGGCCTCTCCTGCGAGATTGTGAACAACCGCATTTGTTTGTCTCCTAACAAACTCCACCCTAGAGTTAACAAACTTGGAAGTGAGCAAGACCTGGGAAGCCGTAGTAAAATTTCCAAGCTCCGAAACATCTTCCTTATCTGAATAAAGAGCCTCTTTAGTGGTTTTGGAATCCACTTCAAAATCAATATTATCTAGTTGCATATCACTTACCCATTGTAAGGCAAGATGGAGTCTCAAAGCTTCGCCTATGTCAACCGGATAGACACCAACAAAGCTGATGGCTTTAGCTAACACAAACGTTCCACTGTCATCGCGAATCACTACAAGAAAATCTGCTTTTTGCGACAGTTAAAATGAGGCATTGCGACGGTTCTAACTGTCGCAATAGAATATCTGCGACAGTTCCTCAACCGTCGATGAAATGCGTGTCGCTGAAGCATTTTGCAACGGTTCCTCAAACCGTCGTTACAACCGTCTTTTAGGCTAGTAGCGACAGTTTAAACCGTCGCAAATGCAAAATTTTGATAATTTTGTTTTTTTAACATTTTTCTTTAAAACAATTTTCACAACTGTTTAAATAACAATTAATCTTAAATTAAAATAAAAACTATAAATCAATAAAACACTTAAAATGCAAGAATATATAAATATAATCGACTAAATTTCATTCATATAAACGATTCAAAAGTAACAATGTTGATCCATACATTAAACTTAATTAAAACTATAAATAAAGTAGCTTAAATATTCAAACACCAAAATAGTAGTGAATTTCAATGGTTGACCATACAAAAAACTACATAATTAGTTCATAATATATATCTAAACATCCCTAGTGACGTTGCTCATTATCTTCAAGGCGGTAACTAGACTCAGAGGAGCGCACACCATCTCTTGGGGATTCTACGTGTGTTGGCTAAAAAAAAATAAGACAATGATTAGCAATATCAAAGTACTCATTAAAACTCATAACAAAAGAGCAATGACAATCTTCAAAATGGATAGAGTAAAAAAAAACAACCAGGTAAAAACGGCCTTGTAAAAATAACACCAAACAACCAAGTAAAAACATACAAAACCCAAGGTCGAGCTCAAAAGAAGTCGACAAGAACAACCTAACCAGCCCCTAAAATTTATCATCCTAATCCAAACAATAAGAATGCAACTTGTGAGAATATAATTTTACCTGTTTTTCTCTAGAATTTTGCATTTGCAACAAGAATGCAACTTGTTCCTTCAAGATATCAACTTGTGAAGCCTTATCCTTGAGTGAATCAATTTCAGCTTGCATTTTTAACATCTTCTCATTAGCCTCAAAGGAAGATGCCGATCTAGCACGGTGAGAAGTAGAGATTTGAGATGGTGTTATCCCAAGTCCCATAGAACGCACATATCCATGATGTTCTTTTCCAAACACTTTGACAAATGCTTCATTCTCAAAATGAGTGTTTTGCATTTCAATTTGCAATTGTTCCTGCATGTTATCAAATTATCATGACTAAAATGTTTTCATATTATCATGAGAGAGAAAAGAAATGAGTAATTGATAAGTGCTTAAATGTTGTTATATTTTGGTACAAATTTAGGCACTTATGTTTACTTGTTGTACAAGTTATCTTAGGATTAGGGCATAAATGTGTTAAAAATGCAATGAATGTGATCCTAAGCCTTACCCCATGTGTTTATGCAGGAAATACATGCTTGAACCTGATTGATGCAAAAGTTTGAAGGTTTTCTTGATGCCATCGCTACAAGCGCAGGACTCATCGCTAGTAGCGAGGATAGGCAGGGATTTCCAGGAAGCCATCGCTTGAAGCGCAGCATCCATCGCTAGTAGCGAGCTTAGGCAGGGATTATCAGGAGTTCATCGCTTGTAGCGATGAACTGGACGCTTGAAGCGAGCCTAGGCAGGGAATTTCAAAGGCTGGTCGCTAGTAGCGACAGACCTGGTCGCTATAGCGACCAATGGGGCGGTTTAATGCTGATGGTGACGTGGAGCTCTATGATTGGCCAACTGAAGTCCTCGCTACAAGCGACAGGCTGGTCGCTTGTAGCGAGCGAACATTTTCTCAGCATATAAATAGATTTTTAAGCTCATTTCTAGAGATATAGCTTTTTATCAGTTAGAATATTTTTCCAGAGCTGAGAAAACTTATAATCTTTGAGAGAGAATAGTCATAGAAGGAGGAAAACATCAAATAGCAATTAGATTTGGATTGAAGAAGATCTTAAGAAGCTTTGAGACATCAAGCTCTCACAAATCTTCATCTTTCTTTCATATTTTGCAAGAGTTGTCATGAAAATGATCAACCAATCTCCTTTGTTGGGATTGATAGGTAATCAATCACCCATAGTGTAAACTTTTGATTATTCAATATATGATTCTAGCTATTTTTATATACCATTGAATTTCTTCTTGCTTTTCAATCTTATGTTTGATTTAAATGTTGTTGAAAAAGGCTTTTGAATCTAGGTTTAGAATGATTTTCTATCAAGATAAGAAATTCTAGAAATGGGATTTGGTTTTGATAATTACATTATAGTATTGAATCTTAATGCTTTTGGATCGTTTAATAGATTGAGAAATCATCGATTAAACGATACAATCGATCTCACGACGTCATTTGGGAAATCAATGATGTTGATGAGCAATACGTAATAATGCAATATATAAGAAAACGCTAGAATTCGTATTTGTGATCAATCGGATATAACCAATGTTTGATTGATGAAAGTCAATCCTAAACACCTTCTATGTCCTATTACTCTACCATTTATTTATTATGTTTTAAAAGTATGAGTAGTGTAGTAAAACAAATGATTAAACCCTAACTTAAAACGATAATCGAAGTTGAACGGAATATGATATCACATTAATCCCTGTGGAACGATATAAAAACTAATACTTGCATTCGTGCAATAACAAAATGGCGCCGTTGCCGGGGATTAAAGTTTTTGATGTTATAATCATTGCAACTTTAATTATGGTTTTAAGCAATTTTGCACAAAATTCTTTTATGTATATAACTAATACTCTTATCCATCTTGTTTGCTAATTCTTTGTGGTCAGATTATTGAAATCGTTTATGCGAGGTCAAGTTTCCGAGGACCAACTTCTTTTTGATTCCGAGATTGAAAGAACAGCTCGTAGAGCCAATAGCAAGAATCGGAGAAAGAAGCAACAAGCTAAGAGGAGGCAACAAGAGGAGAGTTCTGTTTCTAGTCATTCATCAAGTCCTAATCCAAGCCAAGAGTTACATATGGCTGTAGCTGGAGATGGTGCAGGAGGTTCTGGGGTTCCATGTATTAATAGTCCACGTCGTTTTGCTCAATTGGGGAAAGCAACACGGACTACCAAACAAACAGAAATGAAGACGGGGATCCTACAAATTCTATATGCTAATCCATTCTCAGGATTAGATCATGAAGACCCGTTCCAACATCTCACTAAATTCTATGAGATAGCGGGAACCCTCGGTGAGACGGAAAATAATGAGGAGGCAATGTGGATGAGAATGTTTCCACATTCATTGATAGGCAAAGCGAAGGAGTGGTACTTAGACCAACCTCCGACGGTGATGACAAACTGGAATACGCTTGAGGAGAAATTCCTTGAGAGGTTCTTCCCTCAGAACCGGTTTATGGAGGCAAAGACAACCATTGCGGTGTTTTCACAAGGTACAAGTGAAACACTATGTGAAGCCTGGGAGCGTTTTAAGTCAATGCTTAGGAGATGTCCGAACCATGGATTTGATGAATTAACACAAATTCATCTCTTCCGGAACGGAATGCAACAACAATCAAAGCTTTTGCTTGACGCTGCAGCTGGTGGTTCTTTAATGGCCAAGAGCGCGGAGGATGCTGTTGCTATTATTGACAGAATGGCATTGAACGATCACCAAGCTCATCACAACCGGAGCCAAAGCCAAAGGAAGACTGGAATCTTAGAGTTGGGAACTAATGATGCGATCCTTGCACAAAACAAGTTGCTCACGCAACAAGTGGAAGAGTTGACAAAGAAAATGGCCAACCTTCCTCAACAAATGAAGGACATTCAGAACGAGCAAAGAAGACAACACCAAGTCGCATCTTGCGAGCTTTGTTCGGGAGATCACCCAACCGGATTCTGTCCACCCCTCACAGAAGAGGTAAGCTATGTTGGTAATCAACCAAGGCCTCAACAGTTTCCTAACCAATTCCAAAACCATCCAAACAACTTCCCAAGAGGGAATAACCCAAATTATGGTCAAGGGTGGAGAGGAGAAGCTGGCCAATACAACCGACAACCTTACCAGAATTACAACCAATACCAACCTCCACAACAAAACCGCAACCAATCCACTGATGAAACCCTCAATCTATTCATGCAGCAGTCAATGGCCAACCAGAAAAACACAGATGCGTCCATTAAAAACCTGGAGACGCAAGTTGGTCAATTGGCACAACAACTTTCACAAGCTACTCAACAAGGCGGAACCTTTACCGCCAACACACAAACCAACCCGAAGGATCATGCATCATCATCGAAATGACAATTAAGTCATTTTGATGAGGAAGTCCTTGCAACAAGAGACAACGAAAATTGCAAGGCAATAGCTACAAGGAGCGGGAAGGTAATTGGCCAAGGTATCGGGGACAATTTAGAAGTAGAGAGAAAGGTGGTTGAGAATGAGGTGAAAGAGAAGGATGAAGATGAAGGGCATGAGGAAGAAATAGAAGATGTATATATAGAGGATGTAGAAGTAGAAAAAAAATAATAAGGATGTAGTTGAAAATGAAAACATTGTATGGAAGAAGGATGTGGTGAAGGAGAAGAGCAAGAAGCAAGATATAGTGAAGAATGCACCAACACCGCACCTACCTTACCCAACTACACCAGCCAAAAAAGAGAAGGAGAGGCAGTTTGCTAGGTTCCTTGAAGTTTTCAAGAGATTGCAAATCAACATACCATTCTCGGAAGCCTTAGAGCAAATGCCTACCTATGCCAAGTTCATGAAGGAAATCTTATCCAAGAAGAGAAGGTTCAATGAAGAAGAAACAATTTTGCTAGATGCAAATTGTAGTGAGATCATCCAAAACACATTGGCAAGAAAGAAGAGAGATCCGGGCAAAGTTACATTGCTCGTGTCCATTGGCAATGTGGATGTCGGCAAGGCACTTATTGATTTGGGTTCAAGCATCAACCTAATACCACTATCCGTTGTCAAAAGGATAGGTCATATAGTTGTGAAGAGAACCAACTTAACCTTGCAATTAGCCGACAAATCCTACACTCGTCCATTGGGAATTGCTGAAGACGTGTTGGTGAAAGTCGACAAGTTCTTGTTCCCCGTCGACTTTGTAGTGATGGATATTCCGGAGGATGATGACGTGCCACTACTTCTTGGAAGAACTTTCATGCAAACGGCACGGATGATGATTGATCTTGACGGAGGCTTAATGAAAGTCCGTGTGGACGATGAAGAAGTCAATTTCAACATCCATGAAGCCATGAGATTCCCTAGTGATAAAGCTGCGTGTCTCAAGATGGATGCAACGGAAGAATTGATAGTTGATACGAGAAACCAGTTGCATGATTTGACGCATCTTGAGAGAGTTTTGACAAACGCACTAAGTATCCTAGGAGAAGAAGATGAGCTAGAACTTGAAGAGTGTTTGAAGGAGCTCGATTCGTTGAAGGAAATTCCTCCTCACAAAGCCAAAATTGAGGAATTGACGAATGAAGCTATAGTAGAAGAAGTGAAACCGGAGATGAAGATATTGCCCTCACATTTGAAGTATGTGTTTCTTGACAAAGAGGGTACCAAACCGGTGATCATTAGTAGCTCCCTATCAAACCAAGAAGAAACAAGATTGGTCGAAGTTTTGAAGTCCAACAAAGAAGCAATAGGTTGGACACTATCCGACTTAAAAGGGATAAGTCCTTCCTATTGTATGCATAAGATCATGATGGAAGAGGATTATAAGCCGGTGGCACAACCTCAAAGACGGCTAAACCCAAACATGAAAGAAGTAGTCCGGAAAGAAGTAGTGAAGCTACTAGAAGCCGGCATGATATATCCGATCTCGGATAGCACTTGGGTTAGTCCGGTTCAAGTTGTCCCTAAGAAGGGAGGTATGACGGTTATCACAAATGAGAAGAATGAGCTCATACCGACGAGAACCGTGACCGGTTGGAGGATGTGTATTGACTACCGAAGGTTGAACAAAGCAACGAGAAAAGATCATTTTCCTCTACCATTTATGGATCAAATGCTAGAGAGGCTGTCAGGACAAGCTTTCTACTGTTTCCTAGACGGGTATTCAGGTTACAATCAGATATCGGTGAATCCAGACGATCACGAGAAGACTGCTTTCACATGTCCTTTTGGGGTATTCGCATATCGACGCATGCCGTTCGGTTTATGTAACGCTCCAGCAACATTTCAAAGATGCATGCAAGCCATTTTTGCCGACTTGATAGAGAAAAGCATTGAAGTGTTCATGGACGACTTCTCAGTTTTCGGGTCATCATTTGATCTATGCTTGGAAAATCTGGATACGGTACTGAAAAGGTGCAAGGAAACCAACTTGGTGCTCAATTGGGAGAAGTGTCACTTCATGGTAACCGAGGGTATTGTCCTTGGTCACAAGATCTCCTCCAAGGGTATCGAAGTTGATAAAGCTAAGGTCGACGTGATAGGAAAACTTCCACCACCAGTCAATGTCAAAGGGATCCGAAGCTTCCTAGGCCATGCCGGGTTCTATCGGAGATTCATCAAAGACTTCTCAAAAATCGCAAAGCCATTGAGCAACCTGCTCAACAAAGATAAGTCTTTTGATTTTGATATTGACTGTTTAAATGCATTTAATAGTTTAAAGGATAGCTTAACATCCGCACCCATAATCACCGCACCAAACTGGATATACGATTTTGAACTTATGTGCGATGCAAGTGATTATGCGGTAGGCGCGGTGTTAGGTCAACGCAAAAACAAAATTTTTCATGCTATACACTACGCAAGTAAAGTTTTAAATGACGCACAAGTCAATTATGCTACCACTGAAAAAGAATTACTTGCCATAGTGTTTGCATTAGAAAAATTTCGTTCATATCTCATAGGTTCGAAAATTGTTATCTGGACTGACCATGCAGCTATCAAGTACTTGATTACCAAACCCGACTCAAAGCCGAGACTCATCCGTTGGATGTTGCTACTCCAAGAGTTTGATTTGGAGATTAAGGACAAGAAGGGGACTGAGAACCTAGTAGCTGATCACCTGTCCAGATTGGTGAACAAAGAGATAACGAAGAATGAGAGGGACATCCTTGAAGAGTTCCCGGATGAGCAGTTGCTTACGGTGCAAGAAAGACCATGGTTCGCGGACATGGCCAACTACAAAGCAACGGGGTTCATTCCGGAGGATTACACTTGGCAAATGAAGAAAAGGTTGTTGAGAGACGCCACTCAATTCATTTGGGATGACCCATACTTATTCAAGATTGGAGTAGACCACTTAATCAGAAGATGTGTTGCTAGAGAAGAAGCCAAGGACATCATGTGGCATTGTCACAACTCGCCATATGGTGGTCACTACAGTGGAGAAAGAACTGGAGCTAAAGTTCTTCAAGCTGGCTTTTATTGGCCCTCGTTGTTCAAAGATTGTTATGAACATGTGAAAGAATGCGAGAGTTGCCAGAAGACCGGAGGGATTTCAAAGAGGAATGAAATGCCTCTACAAAGTATCCTTGAAGTCGAAGTCTTCGATTGTTGGGGTATTGACTTTGTAGGGCCATTTCCATCTTCTTTGAACAACGAGTATATTCTGGTGGCTGTCGACTATGTTTCAAAGTGGGTTGAAGCAATAGCATCTCAGAAAGCCGACAGCAAAACAGTGGTCAAGTTTCTGAAAAGGAACATCTTCTCCCGTTTTGGAACTCCAAGAGTGCTAATAAGTGATGGAGGTTCTCACTTCTGCAATCAGCAGTTAGCAAAAGCACTTGAGCACTATGGAGTAAAGCACAAGGTAGCTTCACCATACCATCCACAGACGAACGGTCAAGCCGAGGTATCCAACCGTGAAATCAAGAGGATTCTTGAGAAGACCGTGTCATCTTCAAGGAAGGATTGGGCGATGAAACTGGACGAAGCGTTGTGGGCCTATAGGACCGCATACAAAGCTCCTACGGGTTTCACCCCATTCCAGTTGGTGTATGGGAAAGCGTGCCACTTGCCGGTCGAGTTGGAGCATAAAGCGTTTTGGGCGCTCAAGTTTTTGAACTTTGATCAAGAGCAAGCTGGGGAGAAGAGGAAACTTCAAATGCATGAGTTAGAAGAGATGCGTGACCAAGCCTATCAGTCAAGCAAGCTCTATAAGGAAAAGGTTAAACGATATCATGACAAGAAGATCATGAAGAGGGAATTCAAGCCTGGTCAGATGGTCCTGCTGTTCAATGCAAGACTGCGATTATTTCCGGGTAAATTGAAGTCCAAGTGGTCCGGTCCGTTCATGATAAAGGAAGTGAAACCTTATGGAGCTGTGGAACTTGAGGATCCTATCACCAAGTCGACGTGGACAGTGAATGGACAAAGGCTGAAGCCATATTTCGGAGGTGAAGTCGTTCGACACACGACGACGATTTCACTCATCGATTCACATGCGTAAGCGAAACAGGCGTCGATCTAATGACGTTAAACAAGAGCTTGTTGGGAGGCACCCCAATTTTGTAAGTATGTTGTGTTTTTAGTGTTAGTTTATTTCTGTACAAATATTTATGCATGTTGGGATAGTGGCTAGAACTTCAAAATTTATTTTTCTGTTTTCTGTCATGGTCGCTACAGCGACCAACTCATCGCTGTAGCGATGGAATTTACACTTGTCGCTTGTAGCGACGCACTTGTCGCTTGTAGCGACAGTTTTTGCACTTGCGCTTGTAGCGAGCGTATCAGAAAACAGTTTTATATTACCCAGGCCAGTCCTGTCGCTTCAGCACCCCAACCACTTTCATTTATTATCCATTATCCTTTTTAAACTTATATTTTCGCATTTATTTACATCTGTAATGTTGAGTATTTTGGTGTTGGCTGCATTGTTTGGCAAAACCAATGTATTGAATAGAAGCATCTCCATATTTGAAACATTTCTTCAGTTACAAGTTTTGTGTTTTGAAGCCATTCAGAAGCAGAAAATGTCATCAGAAGCTGAATGCACTGTAGCAGTTCAGAAGCTGATTTCAGGTTCTGAAGCCAGCGTTGACTTTTGTTGACCACATCAGAAGCTGGGTTTTCAGATTAGTTTTTGCGCGTATCTTTGGAGATTTAGCAAGGAATTATCTTTGTATAAGTGCTTCTAGAATGCTGAATTATTTGGAGAAGATTTTATTGAAGATTTGGTTCAAAGATATGAAAATCGTATTTTCTGTTTTAAATCTTTCAAAGATACAAAACAGTTTTATTTGTTACTTGATTGGACCAATCTTATTTCAGTAACAAATCAATTCAGAAGATTAGTTTTATTTTGCAAGACTGAAGGCTATATAAGGAGGAGGGCTGCTGCTATTCAAGACACGAATTCATAGAGATTAAGATCAGAGAATTGAGTCTTAGTTGTATTTTAAGCTTTTAGCTTTTTTGTACGCCACTCATATGCTTTGAGTTGGTTTAGGATTGTTATTGAGTTGTAATTCATTCTAAGCCTCTAGGTACGAATGAAGTTGTGTTTTTAAAGTTTTCTGAAAAACAGAGTGTTTTTGTTTAAGGGTAGTTCAAGTGGCTGGGTTGCAGTTACTTGAATAGGAAGTTAGAGGTTTTTTTCTAATACTCAACGTGTTGGGTAGAATTCAAGACTAGGAGGAAGTTAATTGCTTAGGCTGGGAACTGGGGTTCAGTGTCTTGAGTCATAAGGATTAATTCCTATAGTGGAATTCCTTCCTGGATTGGTATCCCCCAGAGTAGGAGGTGTTTACTCCGAACTGGGTTAACAAATTTCTGTGCCTTTTTTACTTTCCTGTACTTTAAATTTGCTGCCTGTGTGTGTTTGTGTTTGTGCTCTGTGTTGCAAACTATTGTGCCCTGCGTGCTGTTCAGAACCTGTTAGGTTCAGAACCTGGTAACTCTGTTTGTCTCTTATCATTGCCTGGCCAGAATTTCAATTGGCATCAGAGCAGGCACCCTGCCTGTAATTTGGGTGAGATCCAGAGGATTAATTTCTGGCAAGCATGGATAGAGAAGGAGGCTATGTCAATAGACCACCCCTACTAGATGGCACCAACTATGAGTATTGGAAGTCTAGGATGTGTGCTTTTCTAAAATCTATTGACAGTAGGACTTGGAAAGCTGTGATTAAAGGCTGGGATCATCCTGTGTATACAGACAAAGATGGTAACAAGACTGAGGTTCTGAAGCCTGAGGAGGAATGGACCAAAGCTGAAGATGATCTGTCACTGGGAAATTCAAAAGCTTTGAATGCTATCTTCAATGGTGTTGATCAGAACATGTTCAGACTCATCAAACAATGTACCGTGGCTAAGGATGCTTGGGAAATTCTGAAGACCACTCATGAAGGAACTTCTAAGGTGAAGATGTCCAGATTGCAGCTGCTGACCACCAAGTTTGAGAACCTGAAGATGAAGGAGGATGAAAATATCCAGGATTTCTATATGAATGTGCTTGATATGGCAAATTCTTTTGACTCTCTTGGTGAAAAGATGTCTGATGAGAAGTTAGTAAGAAAAATCCTCAGGTCCCTGCCCAGAAGGTTTGACATGAAGGTTACAGCAATTGAAGAGGCTCATGATATCACCACTATGAAGCTTGAGGAGCTGATTGGGTCTTTGCTGAATTTTGAGACTGCATTCTGCAAACAGCCTGATAAGAAAGGGAAAGGAATAGCATTTGCAGTTAATTCAGGAGCTGATGATCAACATGAGTCTGATGAGGAGGATAATGACTTATCAGAAGCTCTAGTGTTGCTGGGAAAACAATTCAACAAGATTCTGAAGAATGTTAACAGAAAAGCCAAAGCCAAAGGTCAGAATTTCAGAGTCAATAACAAAAAGCAACAAACTGATGAGAAGAAGACCAAGTCTGAGGAGAAAAGTAACCAAGCTAAAGGTGTGCAGTGCTATGAGTGTGAAGGGTATGGACACATCAAGTCTGAATGTCCCACTTTTCTCAAGAAGCAGAAAAAGAGCCTAGCTATTTCATGGTCTGATGATGGTTCTGAAGATGATGATGTTAGTGAATCTGATATGTGTGATACTGGTCTGGTTGTTAGGTCAGGAGCTATCTTGAAGAAGGAACCTGTTTTAGAGTCTGAGACTTTTTCAGAGTCTGACTCAGAGTCTGAAGCCTCATCTGTGTCTGAAGTTGCTAAAACCTCATATGATGAGCTAGCTGACAACTATAGGAAGCTGTATAACAGAAGTGCTGAGGTTTGCAAACAAGTTTTGGATCAGAAGGAGACTATTCTTCAACTGGAGGCTGAAAAAGGAGAACTTCTTGTGCAGAATTCAGATTTGAAAGAAGAAATGAACCAGTTAAATTCCCAACTTGAACATATGAAAAAGCAGGTTAGAATGATGAATACTGCTACTGATAAGTTGGAGGACATTTTGGGGAATCAACAACAAGGAAAAACTGGTTTAGGTTTTGTTGATCAGACTCAGATTCCTAAACAGATGAGTTTTGTTCCTGCTACTCAAACTCATGATTCTATGGCTGGAACATCAAAGAAGAGACCTCAGAAGCAAGCCCAGATGCAAGGTCAGAAGCATATTCAGATGAGACCTCAAAAGCAAGCTCAGAAGAAGCCTCAGATGCTACCCCAGAAGCATGTTCAGTTACTACCTCAGAAGCAACCCCAGAAGTACAACAGAAGAAGGAGGAATCATACCTGGACCTGTCATCATTGTGGTAAGAAGGGACATATCAAACCTTTTTGCTTCAAACTTTATGGCTACCCTGAACACTTCCAATATAGAAGAGTTGAACCAGCTACTATCAGTCACAATGTTCAGAAGGTGTGGAAGCCCAAAGTTCAGAATGTAGGCCTGATTGCTCATACCTCTTTGAGAGCTACTTCAAAAGAAGACTGGTATTTTGATAGTGGGTGTTCAAGGCACATGACTGGTGTGAAGAAACTACTGAGCAATATCAGATCATACTCCAGAAGTTATGTGACATTTGGAGATGGTGTAAAAGGTCAGATTCTGGGTATTGGAGATTTGATCAGAGAAGGTTTGCCCAGACTTAATGATGTGCTACTGGTGGAAGGATTAACCTCTAATCTGATCAGTATCAGCCAACTCTGTGATCAAGAATTGAAGGTTAATTTCAACAAGCTAGAGTGTATTGTTACTAATCAGGAAGATAAGATTCAGATGAGAGGCTGCAGATCCAAAGACAATTGTTATTTGTGGGTTTCTGAAGAAGAAAGAAGTCTGACTTCTTGTCTTATGAGCTCAGAAGAGGAAGTCAAGCTCTGGCACCAGAAGTTAGGTCATCTGCATCTGAAAGGCATGAAGAAAATCCTAAGTACTGAAGCTATCAGAGGTGTACCTAATCTGAAGATCAATGAGGACAGTGTTTGTGGTGATTGTCAGATAGGTAAACAAACAAGAAAGTCTCATCCCAGATTAGTTCACCAGGTAACTACTAAAGTACTAGAACTTGTTCATATGGATTTGATGGGGCCTATGCAAGTAGAGAGTATTGGAGGAAAGAGGTATGCTTTTGTAATGGTAGATGACTACTCAAGATTCACATGGATCAGCTTTGTTAAAGAAAAGTCTGATACATTTGAAGTATTTAAAGATCTGTGCGTTCAATTACAAAGAGAAAAAGATTGTGGCATAGTCAGAATCAGAAGTGACCATGGCAAAGAATTTGAGAACAAGAGTTTTTCAGAATTCTGTGCCTCTGAAGGTATAAAGCATGAGTTCTCTGCACCTATCACACCTCAGCAAAATGGTGTAGTTGAGAGGAAGAATAGGACATTAGCAGAATGTGCAAGGGTTATGCTGCATGCTAAGAAGCTGCCATATATGTTTTGGGCTGAAGCAATGAATACTGCCTGTTATATTCATAACAGAGTTACTTTGAAAAAGGGAACCACTTGTACTTTGTATGAATTATGGAAAGGAAGAAAGCCAACTGTGAAGTATTTCCATGTTTTTGGGAGCAGATGCTACATTTTGGCTGACAGGGAAAACAGAAGAAAACTGGATCCTAAGTCTGATGAGGGCATATTTCTGGGTTATTCAGTGAACAGCAGAGCTTACAGGGTGTTTAATTCTAGAACCAAGGTTGTGATGGAGTCCATTAATGTGGTAATTGATGATCTGACTGCTGAGAAAGATAGAAGTGAGCCTGAAGTTGTTCCAGAGTCTGAAGTATCAGAAGAACAAACCTCAGAAGCAGAAAAGCATTCAGAGTCTGAAGAAGCAGAAGATCAACCAGATCAAGTTCCAAATGGTAAAGGGCCATCAATTAGAGTTCAGAAGGATCACCCTAAAGACTTAATCATTGGTAGCTTAGATCAAGGTGTCAGAACCAGAAGATCAGATGCTGCTGCTACTGATTCATGCTTTGTGTCAAAGGTTGAACCTAAAAATGTGAAAGAAGCCCTAACTGATGAATTTTGGATTGAAGCAATGCAAGATGAGTTGAATCAATTCAAAAGGAGTGAAGTGTGGGATCTAGTTCCTAGACCTGAAGGGTTGAATGTGATTGGTACTAAGTGGATATACAAGAATAAAACAGATGAGAATGGTACTGTGGTCAGAAATAAGGCAAGGTTGGTTGCTCAGGGTTATACTCAAGTTGAGGGACTTGATTTTGATGAGACCTTTGCACCTGTGGCCAGACTAGAGTCCATAAGATTACTGTTGGGTGTCTCCTGCATTCTCAAGTTCAAGCTATTTCAGATGGATGTGAAGAGTGCATTTCTGAATGGATATCTGCAAGAAGAAGTGTATGTTGAACAGCCTAAAGGATTTGTGGATCATAATTTTCCTAATCATGTTTACAAACTGAAGAAGGCCTTGTATGGATTGAAGCAAGCACCAAGAGCATGGTATGAAAGATTAACTCAGTTTCTTGTGGCTCAAGGTTACAGAAAAGGAGGTTCTGATAAGACATTGTTTGTGAAAGATGAAAATGGGAGTCTGATGATTGCTCAGATTTATGTGGATGATATAGTGTTTGGAGGGATGTCTCAGAAGATGGTCAAACTGTTTGTTCAGCAGATGCAGTCAGAATTTGAAATGAGCTTAGTTGGTGAACTGACTTATTTTCTTGGATTACACGTCAAGCAAATGGAAGATACAATCTTCATTTCTCAAAGTAAGTATGCCAAGAACATAGTGAAGAAATTTGGATTGGAATCTGCTGCTCACAAGAGGACACCAGCTGCTACTCACCTGAAGTTAACTAAGGATGAAGATGGAGTATCAGTTGATCAAAGTCAATACAGAAGCATGATTGGGAGCTTATTGTATTTAACTGCAAGCAGACCTGATATCACTTATGCTGTTGGAGTATGTGCAAGATATCAAGCTGATCCTAAGATGAGTCATCTGACTCAGGTGAAGAGGATTCTGAAGTATGTGAATAGCACAAGTGACTATGGAATCATGTATTCACACAGTTCAAGTTCTGAATTGATGGGATTTTGTGATGCTGACTGGGCTGGAAGTGCTGATGACAGGAAGAGCACTTCAGGAAGTTGTTTCTTCTTTGGAAATAACTTGATTTCATGGTTTAGCAAGAAACAAAACTGTGTGTCATTGTCAACTGCTGAGGCTGAGTATATTGCTGCTGGGAGTAGTTGCTCACAATTGGTGTGGATGAAGCAGATGCTGGAGGAGTACAACATTAAACAAGAAACTATGACCTTATTTTGTGACAATTTGAGTGCAATCAACATCTCTAAGAATCCAATACAGCACAGCAGAACTAAACACATTGATATCAGACACCATTTTATCAGAAACCTTGTGGAGGATAAAGTTATTCAACTGGAACATGTAGCTACTGAAGAACAAGTTGCTGACATTTTCACAAAGGCCTTGGATGCTAAGCAGTTTGAAAACTTAAGGAGCAAGTTAGGTGTGTGCTTATATGAAGAATTCTAGCAATTAAAGCAAACTGGATGTGAGGAAGAAAGAGTACCTGCCAGCTTTAAGTATGATGCTGTCTCTGATACTGAGTCTGAAGTTCAAACTGGGGCAGTAGTTGAAGATGTTTGTGCAGTTTCCCCTTCCCTATTTGAAATCTGAGATTTGTCAGAATTTTGTGGCTAAAAAGGGGGAGAAAATCTTATGTAATGTGTTGGCTCTGATACCATGTGTTGCTGCTCAGAGAATTAGTTCAAATTCAGCTTTCAGTGTTGTTCAGAAGTTATTTGTGAAGCTCAATATTCAGAACAAATATAACAAGAGCTGTCAAGTTGTTATTGAGGGGAAGTATGTGTCTCAGGGGGAGTACAAGACTGGTATGGTCCTGAATGTTTCTGCGATCCTGAGGTATGGTCCTGAACAATTGTATGCAGCTCCTGAAGTGTTGGCTCTGATATGCTCTGATACCATAAATTCAGAAGTAAGGGGGAGTTTGATGTATGCTGAGTATATGCTGAGTTGCAGGGGGAGTGTGTGTGATGATCAGGAGTTGATCAGTAGCTCTGATATCTGGGAGTAGCTCTGATAACTTGTTTGTGATGATCAGGAGTTGATCAGTAGGTTATGTGTGCTTCAGTAGCTGATATGAACTGAAGCTGGTTTGTTTTTCTCATGATAGTCATAAATGAATCCGCTGCTAATTACTATGTTATGATTGATCATTGTGGAGTTCTTCATTGCTGAGTTGTTTATAAGGGAGATTGAAGAACTTGGATGGTTTTAGCCAAAAATTTGCCAAAGGGGGAGATTGTTGAGTATTTTGGTGTTGGCTGCATTGTTTGGCAAAACCAATGTATTGAATAGAAGCATCTCCATATTTGAAACATTTCTTCAGTTACAAGTTTTGTGTTTTGAAGCCATTCAGAAGCAGAAAATGTCATCAGAAGCTGAATGCACTGTAGCAGTTCAGAAGCTGATTTCAGGTTCTGAAGCCAGCGTTGACTTTTGTTGACCACATCAGAAGCTGGGTTTTCAGATTAGTTTTTGCGCGTATCTTGGGAGATTTAGCAAGGAATTATCTTTGTATAAGTGCTTCTAGAATGCTGAATTATTTGGAGAAGATTTTATTGAAGATTTGGTTCAAAGATATGAAAATCGTATTTTCTGTTTTAAATCTTTCAAAGATACAAAACAGTTTTATTTGTTACTTGATTGGACCAATCTTATTTCAGTAACAAATCAATTCAGAAGATTAGTTTTATTTTGCAAGACTGAAGGCTATATAAGGAGGAGGGCTGCTGCTATTCAAGACACGAATTCATAGAGATTAAGATCAGAGAATTGAGTCTTAGTTGTATTTTAAGCTTTTAGCTTTTTTGTACGCCACTCATATGCTTTGAGTTGGTTTAGGATTGTTATTGAGTTGTAATTCATTCTAAGCCTCTAGGTACAAATGAAGTTGTGTTTTTAAAGTTTTCTGAAAAACAGAGTGTTTTTGTTTAAGGGTAGTTCAAGTGGCTGGGTTGCAGTTACTTGAATAGGAAGTTAGAGGTTTTTTTCTAATACTCAACGTGTTGGGTAGAATTCAAGACTAGGAGGAAGTTAATTGCTTAGGCTGGGAACTGGGGTTCAGTGTCTTGAGTCATAAGGATTAATTCCTATAGTGGAATTCCTTCCTGGATTGGTATCCCCCAGAGTAGGAGGTGTTTACTCCGAACTGGGTTAACAAATTTCTGTGCCTTTTTTACTTTCCTGTACTTTAAATTTGCTGCCTGTGTGTGTTTGTGTTTGTGCTCTGTGTTGCAAACTATTGTGCCCTGCGTGCTGTTCAGAACCTGTTAGGTTCAGAACCTGGTAACTCTGTTTGTCTCTTATCATTGCCTGGCCAGAATTTCATGTAATCATTCCTTTCAAATTCTGCATATCTGTTCACTTTCTATTTCTGAAATCTTGCTAATCCACCTCTGTACCTGCAATAATCTTGTAAATCAACACTCCAGGTACGTGATTCGACCTTGTCTGTTCCTTTTATTAAGCTTTATACTGTGTTTTGGTGCTTGCATGTGATTTAGAATATTAGGGTTTAGGGTTTTTACGAATTTTGAACTTAAACATGCCCTGATTGATTACCCATTGTTATTCATAGTTTAAGTTGTTATAAATGAACGAAAATCACTAGGAAAACTACCCTCAAATCCTCTTGTTCTTAGGAATCACATTTTGGAAAAACCCTTTGTAAAAATTCAAAATAAATTAGGGTTTATGAGGATTTAGGAAGTTTAGGTGATTGTTAGTCATTTATTTTAGCTTTAATGTTGATTTCGCATGCTATAAGTTAGTCAAAATCAAGAAAAACATGAAAATCTGAAAAGGGTCTTCCTCGCTACAGTACGCTTGTAGCGAGGGAAAGAGGCATTTTCTGGGTTTCGTCGCTACAGCGACCAATATGTCGCTTGTAGCGAGCGTACCCAGAATTTGTTTTATTTTTGTTTTGATTGATATATGACTTGTGTCCTACCTGACTTTTATCTGTTTTAACTCATTGTGTAGGAATGGCACCTAAAACATCTTCAAAACGTCAAAGGAACGTGGAAAGTTCCTCGTCAAGACCAAGGGTCAATGTGCCACAACACGATGCATCTCGTTTCCTCAGCTGGAGGAACCAAGAGAGATACGAGGAACTGAGGACGAGAAGAATCTGGTCCGAGAAGAGATTTGAAATTTCTGAGGAGGGTGAATATGGAGGTTTAGCAGCTATGATAAAAGAAAGGAAGTGGGGTGTTCTTTGTACGCCACCTCGGAGGATCAACTATGAGATCGTGCGCGAGTTCTATGCGAACGCGATCCCCTCCGATCCTTCAGATGAGTTTACCTTCACTACCTACGTGCGTGGGCGCACCGTCACATTCGACCGCATGTCCATCAACTCATATCTGGGCAAGCCGTTGGAGCTAGTTGATGATGAAGAAGATAATCCGCTTGCACCCACAGCACTGTGTGATTTTGGTGAGCGTCAGAGGAGTGGTGACTGGGACCACGACAGCATAGCACAGGACATCTTCCAAGCGGGGAAGAGTTATGACGTGAGTAGGGCTTCGGGTAAGCCTTTTCGAGCATTCCGTGAGCACATGACCACTGAGGCTCAGGTAATCCTTACCCTCATTTTATATAACATTCGCCCCAAATCTCACACCTCCTCCACCACTTTAGATGTGACCCCCCTAGTCCATTACATCCTCACTCAGCGTCAAGTGGACGTAGCTAGGCTGATTGCTAATGAGATGAGGATCGTTGCTGAAAGTGGACTATTACCCCCGGCCAAACCTAAATGTCCTTTAACTTTTCCCGGGTTGATTATGGGTCTATGTAGGAGAGCTAGAGTTCATATGCCATCACAAGTTGATGAGGAGATTAAAAATCCTATTGATGATAGATACATCAATAGGTATTGCTCTGCACCTGCACCTGTTGCCCCACCATCACCACCTCATACCTCACCACGACCATCATCCTCAGCAGGACCTTCTCACATGCCACCACCACCACCTCAGACTACTAGCCATCCGACCATTCCACCTTTGGACTTTTCCGGTTGGGATTCAGCTACTGTTGGCTCATTCATCATGGCGCAAAATGCGTCTAATCATCGCGCTCTCACGACGATTCAGAGTCATTTGCACGAGAGCGGCTACAGTACTTGGACACCTGCGTTCTTCTCCGAGCATATTGCTTGGCCTGGGGACAGGCCATTCTTTCCAGGAGGGGCAGAGGCAGCTGGTGCTGGTGATGATCAGGATGCTGGTGACGATGGTGATGACGACGCCGATGTCGATGCTGATCTGGGTGATGATTCTTCTTATGCTACAAACTCTATTGATCGCATGGCGGCTGACTTGACTGACTCTGAGGACGACATGGCCACAGATTCAGATTGATGCAGAGCAGCAGATCTTGATTTGTTTTCCCTTTCATTTTATTTATTCAGCTTTGTACTTTAACATTTTGATTTATGCTTTGTACTTTGAGTATTTCTGTTGTACCTTGGATAATATTATGTTTATGTTTTTGTTATTTATATTTTGGGTATAACATGTTAGTATAGTTTCTATTTTATTTATGCTTTAGTGTTTATTTATGTTAAAAATTTTTGAAAATCCCAACAAATTTTGAAAGAAAGATGAATGATTCAAAAGCAATGCTTGAACTGTGAATCATCTGAGTGATAATGATAAGAATGAGTGTTAAAGCGCGCAGCTAAGGTACTCGTTTTCTCGTTTTTCTAGGTATATTCTTTAATGTGAATAAGTTCTTTACACGCACAAGTTAATTTATTCAGTTTTTAAGCAAGCATGTGTTTAGTTTTGAACCAATGTAGAACTAGCCAAAAATGTGAGGAATCCTCAACCAATGTATATATATGCAGGAGACCAATACCATGTTTAACTCAGTCATATTATGTTAAATCTGTTGTTGTTTTAATTTGTATAAGAGCATTGAAATGATCAAGGCAATTTTTTGAAATTGAGAGAAATACTTGACCAAATGAACCTACCCTGTGAGATGTGTGAGTATCTGTTAACCCAGCTGAGCCTAATGGAATCAGAATTGTTAACTGTGGACTGTCAATTTAATAAGCTCATCTGCTTATTTAAATTGCCGGAGTTTGTAAAAAAATTCAGTCACAGTTAACTCTCTATTGAATTCTGATAATTGTTTTCTTTTGAACCCTTATCCGTCGTTTTTATTGACCTTTGCCATAATAACAAAGGAACATTCGATTAGGGTATCATTGGAATAAGTTGGGGAGAAAGGAAGGTTTTATTTAAGTCAATGTATGGTGAATGTAATAATTGATCTTGACAATCTTAAAAAGAAAAAAAAAAAAAAAAAGAAAGAAAAGCAAACCAAGAAAAAGAAAAGAGAAAAATGAAAAGGTTTGCAAGATTTCAAAGAAAAGAATAAGAAAAGTTGTCAAGAATCAATCAAGAATAGAAAAGAATGAAATTCACCAAGTGTTGTATTGGAGAAAGAAGGAAGTTGTAATTAGTTTGAATGTTTCCTTTTGCTTGGCCACTTGAATTCAAATATCCCACATATGACAATTCTTTTGTAGCCTAGCCCAATTACAACCCTTAAAGTCCTTTTGATCAATGCCTTTTATGCTTGTGGAAATGATAATTAGATAGACACATAATTTGATTGTATGTTATCATGTTTATTGGATGAGTGTTCATAACCCTCACAAATGATTTCAATTGTTCATATACTTTATATAGAAGTGTGTTAGGTTTGGTTCAAATTTAAACATGTTGCTTGTTTAGGATTGTATGATTTAATTCCTTGTGTTTAGAACTAGTTCACATTTGTAGAATGTATCTTGTTTAATGAGAAACTGGACTTAAGATTGCGCAATCACATTTGAATCACTCTTTGGATGTTTAATTCTTCACACTTTTGAATCCTTTGCTAAATTGCTCAATACTGTGGTTTTCAAAGCTATGAAAAATTTCCTTTTGTTCTTTGGTTTGAGGACAAACCAAAATGTAAGTTGGGGAGAGTTTGATAAGTGCTTAAATGTTGTTATATTTTGGTACAAATTTAGGCACTTATGTTTACTTGTTGTACAAGTTATCTTAGGATTAGGGCATAAATGTGTTAAAAATGCAATGAATGTGATCCTAAGCCTTACCCCATGTGTTTATGCAGGAAATACATGCTTGAACCTGATTGATGCAAAAGTTTGAAGGTTTTCTTGATGCCATCGCTACAAGCGCAGGACTCATCGCTAGTAGCGAGGATAGGCAGGGATTTCCAGGAAGCCATCGCTTGAAGCGCAGCATCCATCGCTAGTAGCGAGCTTAGGCAGGGATTATCAGGAGTTCATCGCTTGTAGCGATGAACTGGACGCTTGAAGCGAGCCTAGGCAGGGAATTTCAAAGGCTGGTCGCTAGTAGCGACAGACCTGGTCGCTATAGCGACCAATGGGGCGGTTTAATGCTGATGGTGACGTGGAGCTCTATGATTGGCCAACTGAAGTCCTCGCTACAAGCGACAGGCTGGTCGCTTGTAGCGAGCGAACATTTTCTCAGCATATAAATAGATTTTTAAGCTCATTTCTAGAGATATAGCTTTTTATCAGTTAGAATATTTTTCCAGAGCTGAGAAAACTTATAATCTTTGAGAGAGAATAGTCATAGAAGGAGGAAAACATCAAATAGCAATTAGATTTGGATTGAAGAAGATCTTAAGAAGCTTTGAGACATCAAGCTCTCACAAATCTTCATCTTTCTTTCCTATTTTGCAAGAGTTGTCATGAAAATGATCAACCAATCTCCTTTGTTGGGATTGATAGGTAATCAATCACCCATAGTGTAAACTTTTGATTATTCAATATATGATTCTAGCTATTTTTATATACCATTGAATTTCTTCTTGCTTTTCAATCTTATGTTTGATTTAAATGTTGTTGAAAAAGGCTTTTGAATCTAGGTTTAGAATGATTTTCTATCAAGATAAGAAATTCTAGAAATGGGATTTGGTTTTGATAATTACATTATAGTATTGAATCTTAATGCTTTTGGATCGTTTAATAGATTGAGAAATCATCGATTAAACGATACAATCGATCTCACGACGTCATTTGGGAAATCAATGATGTTGATGAGCAATACGTAATAATGCAATATATAAGAAAACGCTAGAATTCGTATTTGTGATCAATCGGATATAACCAATGTTTGATTGATGAAAGTCAATCCTAAACACCTTCTATGTCCTATTACTCTACCATTTATTTATTATGTTTTAAAAGTATGAGTAGTGTAGTAAAACAAATGATTAAACCCTAACTTAAAACGATAATCGAAGTTGAACGGAATATGATATCACATTAATCCCTGTGGAACGATATAAAAACTAATACTTGCATTCGTGCAATAACAGTAATCTGATAGGACTTCTATCAGATTATATACATATAATTCCACAAACTGAATATTTAACTGAGTAAATGTGCAGCAATCAATGACAACCATTTGGCTTCTCTAACACAAGTTTACAAGAAGAATCGTGACAAAAGAGAATTATATATTTACTTTCTTTTTCAATATTGAAATATATGTGAGTGACAATTCAATTAATAAAATCGATATTGGCTTAAAAGTTTGCACATAATGCATGAACCAGGTTAGTTAGACAGTTTCAGCAAGGGACTATTTAATTAGTAACTGATAGGTAGGAATTGGCAATTCAATTAACAAAACTGAAATTGGCTAACAGTTTGCACAGAATGAATAAACCAGGAAGTGAAATTGTTTGGCAAAGAATGTACACAAATCAAAAGATGGTGAACAAGGGAACAAACTTAAATAGGTCTATATGACATGCAGGTATAAATTTTTCTTCAGGCAATTCCATTCAGAAACTAGTTAGCAAAAACAAATAATTGTCATTTATGTTCACAAGGAGATTTCATAGAAAACTTAGAATGACTATATACATATAATTCCATTACTATTACTATATGAAAAATATCAATGATCGATTGAGTGTTTAAACATATAAATGACTATATACATATAATTGCACTTACAGATTTTTCCTTGGCCTCTTCATTGACAAATGACCCGTCAGACTTCTTACGAGCAATTGGATACATTTCTCCCCTACTGTATTCTCGACCATCTCTCACTTCCTACAAATAACCACGTGTAATAAGTACTTGTGCAATGATACCTTTAATCAAAGACAGATTGAGTGAATCATACCAACTCATCTCTCTTCCTCGCAATAGACTTAGTTCCTAGTGTATGATGGATTGTTAGTTTTTGCCTATTTGATGCATTTTTTTGTGCCTTCTGCTGCGTTTTTGGCTTCCGCCTATATGCTACAAAAACAGCCCAATCGGTTGGGTCA
The DNA here is from genome assembly GCA_018208015.1 of Medicago ruthenica. NCBI lineage: Eukaryota > Viridiplantae > Streptophyta > Magnoliopsida > Fabales > Fabaceae > Medicago > Medicago ruthenica. The sequence continues at coordinate 107,992,568 of CM031371.1, read as the reverse complement.
ATAGAACGTGGATAATTCGCAAGATTCACTTCTAATGGGAGCTCCCATTTAAAATGTGTATTGAACAATCGACATCTTGCATCCTTCCATTTCCTTCCAAGACTAGTCAGAATATATTTCTTGTTGTCTCCATCATCAACAACAAATTTTGTCTTGAAACATAAACATAAAAAAATAGTTACTAAACAAAAGAAACAATAAATCAAAAAATATGTAGTTGTATATCAATGATACCTTTATTTTCGCATCATAAATGTTAGTTTTTTGTTTCTCTGGAATTTTGTCCCAACTTTCGAACACTATCGGAAAGTCTCTAAACATTCTTGCAAGTCCACCCAAAAAATTCGCTAACAAACCAGCTGCTGCTCCCACTGGTTGACGGTCATTCCATCTTGTTATTATCCTTGTTCCATTAGGAGATTCTTGCAACACATCGTACACCATTAAACGCATGTTTGAAACATGACCCGCCACATCTAACACATAAGAAAGTAAGTGAAATATGACATAACTCAACGATGTAAAACAATTAAATTATTTAAAGATAATTTGGAACTACATTACTTACTTATAACTTCTACATCCCAATATTTAGATTTCTTTTTTTGAGTAATTTCTGGATCATCTTCTAACACGTCATCTTCAGAATCAGGGACTGGTGCAGGTGGTGGTGTCACATGTGTAGGTGGCAGTTCAGTCACCTGGACTATTGCCGGCGGTGTTGTCACCTTGCTAGTTAGTGGATATGTCTCTTGGACTGGTGCAGGTGGTGGTGTCACATGTGTAGGTGGTGGAGGGGCTTGTGGTAAATCATGCGAACGGAGGCGCTTCTTGTTGATTGCCTCAAGAACTCCAGGTTGTACAAACCTTGAACGACCCTTCACAAACTAAATAAGATCACAGTCATAAATATGGAGGGATTTGATTGGTCCAATAAAGAAAAAAAAACTACAGGAATCAAAAGTATAATTAAGATCACAATTTCATGTGCATAATCATAGTATGACATCAACAACATCTGACATCAACTAAAGAGAATTATATGTGAATTATATGTTTGGTTCAATGTACTCCATGTTCTTTCATTCAATGTACTTACCACAAACGGTTGAGAGCCTTAAACAACTTATTTCTGATTTTTATGTATCTCGGTATGTTCTCATTTATTACTACTTTAATTCACTCGTGTCTTAGTTCTTACACCAAGATTTCAAATGCATCACACCCTTTTCTTATGAAAGAAATTTTGTTCATTTTTAGATTATGATGATGTCTTTTAATATAATAATATGTAACCAATCTAACAAGTAACAAACTCTATGTTTGTTTATTTTTTGTTGAATATGAAAATTCTGTTATTTACATATTCTGTGTTCTGTTTTTTCTTTTTATAGCTTATGTTTTTGTTTGTGCTTTCTCTCTATCTCTTTTTATGTATTGGTGATTTACCAAGATGTCAAAATTTGAGGGTGTTATTGTATCTGATCAATTGCTTCAAAGCCAGTTTACACAAGTTGAACTTCGCAGCCTTAAATCAAAAGTAAGTTCTTTTCTTCTTTCCTTATACAAAGGACATTTGGTCCAATTTCATGTCTTCTATGTGCTTTTTTACCTATGTTGCTTTTCTTTGTGGTGGTGTAGTTTATCTCTTTCAAAAATCAGCATGGTAAAGTTACATATGGAGATTTACCAAATCACTAAATCACTATACTATTGCCAATAGAACATGTTATTATACAATGAAGTTATGGCAATAGTTACATATGTTGATTCTCTCTTTCAAAATTAAAAAACTAAATCACTATTAGATTCCCTATTTTACCAATTAAAGTGAAAAATAACATGTTATAAATGGTCCACAACAACAAATCACTATACTATTGCCATAACTCAATCTAACTATATAGATAAACCAAATTCAAATGCCGTTTTTCCATTAGTACTAACAATTAACAGGAAAAAAACAGCAAAAATCAAACATTCTCAATGCATCATTCTGTTTTTTTTTTCATTCCCTTAAACTAACCAATCATGCACAATCATTTAAGTTTTGCATAAAAAGATAACAACAAAAGAAGCATTGGATTACATTTTGTTACATTCATTCATAATAACATTGATAATAAAGATAACCAAAAATAAAAGTTCTAGATTCATGTGATAGTGATTGAAATCAGCAATCTGCAATCATCATTTGATGCTACCAATTCAGTTCTTCTTCGAATTCTTTTGAAAATAGTAATAATAATAATAATTAAAAATAAAAAAGAAAACAACAAAAATTACATTGACATCATACTCACAAACTAAAGTTTATTACATACACTTGGAATAAGTACCAATAGTTCATAACCTATACGTAAAATTTATTTCATAAACTTGGAAGATTTTATCGCTGTGAATAAGTAGGTAATTTGATCACAGCACAGGAATTTAGTTCAACAATTAAGATTTCTCCTAACAAAAACAAAGGTGATCACCCAAGAAGAAACTTTCAGCATAAAACCAGAAACTAGGCCAAGGCAGTCTGAACTGGTAACTGCAATTTGTCAGTACTGAGGTGTAGTAGTAGTTGAATAGCATTCAAAATTGGTGTGGTTGGTTTCAGTTACTATGACCATATATGTAGCTGATGAAGAAAGTGATCTTGGTGGTGGAGGAAGTAACTGATGCATATTTGGAGGACTCTAATTATGATTAGAACCATTTCTCACAAGAAAAGGATGTGATGTATTGCTCACAAAATAATTCGACATTATACGATGTCTCTTTGAGTTGTAAACTATACCCTATAGCTAATCAACATTTTGGGCACAATGGCGGCATCACACTAGATCAAACCGCAAGATACTATGTAAAAATCCTATTATGGCTAATTAACTTAACTGAAAATTTCTAAATGTTTATTATAGCTTATAGCTTATTACATCAGTTTTACTAAATTCTACTATTTTGTTCAGCTTATTAAAACAATTAACTTATTAAAAAAGATACTAATTAGCTTATTATAACAACAAATGTAGCAAAATTAAAACAATTACTAAGCATATGATTATTCAGCATGGTAAAGTTATGGCAATAGAACATGTTATTATACAGTGAAGATGAGATTACATTTTCACCTTAACATTTGTCTATAGGTAACCGAATGAAATTATATTAGTCTGAAGCGAGTAGATAAAAAAAGGTTCTAAAGTTTAAGAATCAATAAATCATACCGATGAAGGTTTTTTAGTGGCAGAAGAGGATTCGACAAGGGATTGAGCGAGAATTGGCAGATTGAGAGCGTTAATCCTTTTATTATTATCTTCAATTCTTTTGCTCCGTGCATACTCATATGGTGTCATCTTTTTCACAAGGTTGAGACTCCAAACACACTTACACTGCAAGCATTGATGATAAACAAGTCAAAACGATGCATAAGATAAGTAAAAGCCAAACTAATGCAATTATGCAAGTAACTCAAAAGCCAAACTAGAACAAACTAGCAAGACAACACCCAAAACCAAAACCATAGCCAGAAAAACAAAACTCCTTTCACACAGCAAACTCAGGCACATCCCAACAAAATGAGATACGCAAAACAGTATAATATCACGGCAAAGACAGTATATGTATGAGTTTTACAACTCCGATCCATTTATCTCTAGTTTTCTCTAAAGGACAAGCAGAAAAGAAAATATATCCTTCATATGTTTTAAAACTAAATTTAATAAGTTATTATATCATATGGTGTCACATAGTGTCCTAATTCACAAATAGTAATTGAATCCAACAAGTTGTTGTGGAAGATATTTATCATATTCTCACTTCCTGACCCCCTTCTTTATTATAATGACATAATGCATAATGTTACAGCTAGACATTGCATTATCATCTTAATATAAGCAAATCTCCTTACCACTAATACCCAAATTAACTTAACTTTCTACATATGTTAGACTTTCCTTGTGAAATACACAGAATCATTAGAATGCCATGAAGTAAAAATAACAAAGCATATATCAAGTCAATTTAGAGTCCAATCTAATACTAAACTTCACATACTGTTTGGATACAACATTTCAAGGAATCCCGCTTCATGAACTCATCATAAAGAGGCAAGCAAATGAGTAAAAACTAAAAAGACATACTTCAGAAAATGGCATAAAAATAACATGAAAGTAATTAAAACCAAAATTATTCAGACCCTGAAAAACTAAAACAACAATAGTGGTTCCAATCTTGAAATAAGAAGGGAGTTTAAGACCCTTCTTTTCGAGCAAATCATTTCTCCTACAGAAATCAAAACTGAACCAAACTTTGGGAGGAAGATCGACAGACTTAGTCATACTATAAATTCGAATTGACCCTAAAAACGAAATGAGACAAAAAGGATGGTAATAATCGTTAATAACATTCAAAAAATACTAAAAAACTAGTGGCACCAAAGTCAAAAAATTCGTAAAGGCCTTTTCAAATGGCAAACTACAAACTAAATTTTCAAATGCTTAATCTCACATATGTCTAGAGTTGAATTGAAACTTACAGTGAAGAATTGGAGGAAGAGGGCAGAAAAGCTTCTTGATCGCAGAAAAGGGGCGGAGCGCTCCGTTCGCCGGAGGAAGAGGGCGGTTAGTTCGCCGGAGGAAGAGGGCGGAGAAGAGGGCGGAGCGGAGTGAGGGTGAGAAGTGGTTTGGGATTTGGAAGTGATTTGGGAGTGAAAGGGTTTGGGAGTGAAAGGGTTTTGTTTTTTATTTATTTTCTGAAAATAAATATGAGAGGGAGCCATTTTTCTGGAAAGAGCGCTTCTATTTTCAATTCGCGCCCAAGCATTGCGACAGTTGAGCCAATTGTCGTATGAACCGTCGCAAAAAGCATTAAAAAAGCAACCTTGCGACAGTTGTGCTAAGATGTCGCAATCTGAGTGTCGCAAAATGACAATTTTCTTGTAGTGAATGCAGATGCCAATACCAATGTGATCCCTTTGAGTAGAAAACGCGGCATCGATATTACATTTCAATCTACCTGTCGCAGGTGGCTGCCAACTTACCAAAGGAGAGGCCGTGTAATATCCCGCGCAGGCGTAACTTTTATCAGTATCAGAGGAATTACGAGCGAGTAGGGGCAAAATTGTAATTTCGGGACGGAAGGGCTATAAGTAGGAACCAATGCAAAATTTGTGTCATTTTCTTACTTCCCCTCTCTCTCTACAAAGTTGGAAAACCTCTCATTCTCTCTCTAGAAAATCGGCCAGCACCACCACCAAACTTTAATCCATCCATTTTCTTCCCTAATTCCTTGTATTGCAAGCAAGCAAGCTTTTGGGAAAGATTGAAGCAAGAGGAACTAAGAAAAACCAAGACAAGAAGAGGAATTCAAAGCTAGGGTTTTGGTAGAAGGAAGCTTAGCAAGATCAGCAAGTACTAAGTGAGTTCCTTAGAGTAGCAATATCCTTTTGGGTTATATTGTGTGAGATTACAACTCAATTTCTAAGATTTTAGGAAAAATGATAGTTTTCCCCTTTTTGATACATATGCCTAATTTGTGTTTAATCCTTGATTCCAGCATGTTTTTATAGATTAAAATGAGTCCCTGGCAAGTTTCAAAGGTCACTGGATAGTTGGGTACCAAGATTTTGAGGTTAAAATACGATTTTAGAACTCTGAGTTCTGCTACGGTCGCAGAGCGACCAGGACTTCGCCCTGCGAAGTAGTGAAATGTAGCTACTGCCTATCTTCGCCTAGCCTTCACCTAGAGTTTGCTCTGCGAAGTTCATACCCAGAATCTGGGCAGATGCTTCGCAAAGCGACGTTCTTGGACGCTCTGCGATGCTGCTCAGAAGGTCGCAGAGCGATGTTGAAGGTCGCAGAGCGAAGTTGTACCGCGCCAATGATCTTTGATATGCTTTGGGATAGAGATACTCATAAACCTTCAAGGATTAATCTAGGATAAACATATGTATCATACAGAGTGATGGGTAATTATCCGCAGGATGTCAGGTTAGTTAATTAGGGTTAGTTTTCAGGATACCCTTAACCAGGAAGGTTATAGTGTGCCGTAGGCAGAGGTACCAGGATTTCCCCAGTTTCAGGTACATTTATATGTACATCAGGACGTGCCTCAGTTGTTCACGTTAGAGTGACACTGAGGGTACACGTATCAGTTCAGGAAAATTATCAGGAATATTAGGAATATCAGAATATCAGGATAAAGTATTATATCAGGAATATTTCATTAATTAGCAGGATAAACTTAGTGTCTTCTGTGTTCTCGCAGTTAGAGAGCACAGGGGGTTCCAGTTACAACTGGAATGGGAGGAACTTTCAGCGAGGATAACCACACATAAGTTTTAATTAAAGATAATTGTGTCTTCTGTGTTCTCGCAGTTAGAGAGCACAGGGGGTTCCAGATACAGCTGTAATGGGAGGAACTTTCCGCGAGGATAACCACACACATGCAAGATGAGTCCGATGATTAGCCTCAGATAGGAATTTTCACCATTTATCAGGGGAATGTGCTCCGGGGTTACTCCACTCGGGGGCATTCCGTAAAATCAACTCAGATAATAATGTTTGTTACACGCTAACATCTAACAGTTAATTATCAGGAAAACATTTTAATGTTATCAGGCAGGAATTAGTTATCAGGCAGGTATCAGGTATCAGGTATCAGGTAGCAGTTATCAGGCGGTGATCCTAGGTTTCCCCTCGATCACCAAGTTATCAGTTTGTAGTCTAGTTTTCATGACTACACAATTTAGCAGGAACATGCAGGTATAAACCCTATATGGGTAAAGTTAAGGTTTGACGATCATAGGTTTCCCCGAGATTGCCAACAGTAGTGCATGGCGACCCTAGGTTCCCCGAGGTTGCCAACAGTAGGTTGGGTGGAGCTCACTGAGACATTATGTCTCATCCCATTCCTTCTGATGCAGGTTCGCAGGTAGCACGCAGAAAGGGTAAGGAGAAGGCTTTGGACTGACTGTGCTGGTTTCTAGTTGTTCTAGTTATCATGTATTCAGATGTTGTATTATGATGTATAATATCAGAGATGTTTTGTATTAACAGTTGGATGTATTGATACTTATCTTATGTATCATTATGAGATAAACTTTATGTATTGTAAATTAATGCATCCAGTACGAAATTTTAATACTCGTATAAGATCCTAGGCAATCTTTATATGGGTGTTACAGGCTGAGGCAGCAGAAGTTGCGCTACCTACTGTTGTGTGCACATCTGCCACCGTTCCAACCGGTGCATTTGCGAGTTGCCACCCGGCGATCAAGGAACGAGCTCGCTCCACCACCATAGCACAAGTTTCCGTAACATTCTCCTAAACTTTTACATTCATGCGTTTCCAAATACTCCAAAAGAGGGCGACTAACCTTTATGTGTGCGCAACAGACATGGATTCCAGTAAGGAAAAAATAGCTTCCACGGATGAAGATGATGTTGCGATTGCTAGTTGAATTTCTTGCCATAACCCTGCCATAGACCAAACTTGAACAACAAAAGAGCATTCGAAGAAAATGTGCGACAAATCTTCTTGATTAGAGTCACAGCTAATACACTGGGTAGAGCACTGAACGCCTTTATTGAGAAAACGAACACGGGTTGGCATGTAGCCCCGACACATCCGCCAAACTAAATTCTTAACCTTTGGTGGAGCTTTAAGTTTCCAAATCCCCGACCTATGACCCAGACGACGGAGGTGAGATAAATCAACTAAATCATTTACACACAAACGATACACACTACAAACGGAGTACTGACCATTCTTCTCGACTTTCCAAATTAACCGATCATGTTGAACCTATCCAAAGAGAGGAATGTTTATAATTTTTTGAGCTAAATCAAGAAGCATTACTATAAGGGTCCATGAGGATACTAATAGAAGCATTACGAACAAAGTGAGCTCCCATGATCGTCCCAGGAATGCTTTCCCCATTAGGCAGCCACAGTGTATCAAGGATAGGAATATGATTATCAGTACCAATGCTCCACCTTGCGCCGCCTCGAACAATGAACCTAGCACGAAGGATACTACACCACACGTAACTTGGATTATGGCCTATGGTAGTCGTGAGATAGGATGTGGTGGGAAAATAGTGTGCCTTAAAAATACGAGACACAAGTGTATCTGGATATGTTTGGAATTTCCACCCTTGCTTACCCAACATAGAAAGATTAAAAGCCGAAAGATCCTTAAAACCCATACCTCCATGTGATTTGTGCATAGAAAGTTTCTCCCAACTCAGCCAATTGATGCCACAGCGATTAGTGCGACCGTGACCCCACCAGAAAGAATTCATCATCTTTTCAATAGAATCAATAAGAGTGGAAGACAGTTGAAAGATACTCATAACATAGGATGAAATAACCTACAAGACGGATTTGATCATGACTTCGCGCCCTGCTTTGGATAAACATTTACTACTCCACGAGTTGATTCTCTGCTAAACCCTGTCTTTCATATAAGCAAAAGTCGTTGTTCTATTCCGACTGATCATGGATGGCAAACCTAAATACTTGCATGTTCCAAGCACCGCTTGAACACCCAAAATGTTAGTGATGTCATTCCTGCAAGCTTCCCCCACATTTCGAATATAAAAGATTTCTGACTTCGGCAAGCTAATGTATTGACCAGAAGCGGCCTCATATTGCACCAAAATATTTTGCATTACCTGAGCTTGATCCTCTTATGCTCGAAAGAAAAGAAAGCAGTCATCAGCAAAGAAAAGAAGGGAGACCGATGGTGCTCCACAAATACGCGTGCCAAGAATATTGTGTTTTTCCTCCGTGTCCCGAATAAGAGAGGAAAAACTCTCTGCACAAATGATAAAAAGATAAGGGGACAAGGGATCCCCTTGGCGGAGACCCCGACCCGAAATAATAAGATCAACCAACTCACCATTGACTAAGACAGAATAATCTACTGATTCCACGCATAAACTCATCCAATGAATCTATTTAGTATCAAAACCCTTCTTGACCATGTATATTTATGTTTATTGAGATATTTACCTTATATATTTATTGAGATATAAGGTAAATATATTTTGGACTATATATTTACTTTATATCTCAATAAATATATAAGGTAAATAAGAATAACCATACATATATAAGGTAAATATTTCAATATTAAAAATTAGGTTAAATTATATCAGAGATCCTTTAAGTTATTTAATTATAACAAAGTGGTCCTTTAGGTTTTTTTTGTACCACTTACGTCCTTTAAGTTATTTAATCGTAACAAGTTAGTCCTTTAAGTATTTTTTGTAACACTTACGTCGTTTATGTTATTTAATTGTAACGTTTATGTCTTGAATAACTTACATTTTTAAGATCTAAAATCCCCCTAATTGTTATGGGTAAATAAATTAGATGACCTAATTGGTACGGAAAAAACTTAAAAGACCAACTTGTTACAATTAATTAACGTAAAGGATCTAAGTGGTACGGAAAAAAAACTTAAATGACCAATTTATTACAATTAAATAACTTAAAGGATCTCTGGTGTAATTTAGCCTAAAAAATAATACAACGTCAAAATTAAAATAGAGAAGATAATCATTGAGATATTTACCTTATATATTTATGCTTTTTAGTCACAAAATTAAAAATTTATTACAGCGTCAAAATGCAATCTATTTTATTCATTGATTTATCTTAAAAAATGTATTATTTTGTATTTTAGGAAAACGAGTACAATTTTGTAAATTCTGTAAAAAAAAATATAAAAAATAAGAATAAGCTATCATTTCAGATGAAACTATAGATGATAATAAAAAATATATATAATTTTCATACTTTATGTATTTTATTTAACATATTCTTAATTGGTAAAAAAAATCAATATAATACTAATCTATTTATAAAAAGTCATATATTAATTGCATTTACTACTTCTGCTAGATATATTATTTATTAATAATTATATTTTAAAGTGTGTTATTTTTATTTTAAAAAAACAATGTTACAATTTTATAACATTTATAGAAACATTTTAGAATAATCAATCCTTCATATATAATATAAGTAAAATTTTAAATAAAAATAATAATTCAATTTTTTTTGCTAAACCAGGAGAAAGGACAGGCATCAAGGGAAAGCAACAACGTCCCAACTAGGTTGGTACCCCGCTGAACCCCCATCCTATGCCGCCAATCTCTAAAATTTTATTAAAAAAAAGGAGAAAAGTATATACAATAGGGGGACTAGACCAAAACCCTGGAAAAGAAAAAAAAACGAAAATAAAGACCAACAACCTATGGGAACCTGTAGCGAGGCATACCACAACGGTCCTGAAAGAACTCAACACGCAAATCAGGAGGTAACATCGACAACCACACAGAATAGAGTACCTCTGTTATTAGTGCAATACTTAGTAAAGCCAATACTATGCCAATAAGGAACTTGCGCCAAAGTAATCATAGGTTCAGCCAAAAAAATTACCACAGGTTTATGAGACATAAAATTTTTAGTGCAATTTTCGTGTCCAAGTTACCAAAACATCGGGCATTCCAATAAAAAACAATCATTGGGCAGTTGGAGATGACTCACCCCTGGAGTGGGTTTTGTACGACGGCTTCGCAATCTGAAGTTTCTTTAGTTGTTGTTTCTTCTTCTTTGTTATAACAGGTGTGAACGGCATATCAGCAGTCACCTTATCAGGGCCGTCTCTTGGGGGGTGCAAACAACTCTACTGAGTTGAACCTCTAAAACTTAGGGGCCCAAAATATATTTTTTGTTTGTATCATGAATGTAAAAAAGGAATATATATTAACAACGCTATGAATAATACAAATGTGTAGAAGTGGCCTAGTGGCAGGGCATAGTGTAAGAAGTTTTGAGGTCCAGAGTTCAACTCTCCTCATCTAAAATTTACTTCTTTTATCATATTAATTTTTTTTTCCAGCATATAATAGAGCCAACACGATATAACTTTTGTTTTCTTATTATTTTAGAACACTTGTAATTTAGGGCACATAAGTTAACAACAAACATTATAATTATCCTCTTGAAAAATAAAATAAACAAACAATATAAAGTTATTTTTTGCTCTTTAACAAAATACGTTTTTTTTATTAGGGGACTTTCTTTATTGTTCTGGACGGGCCAGAAGGCCAACCAGACAGCGACACGTGGACCACAACGTCCACCACTCCAAGGCACGTCACATTAAGGCGCACACTAAGCTACCGTACGCGAGGCAGCACTGCGACACGCCTCCCCGCATCTAGCACCGTACACTTGTTCCTAATCACGCACCACATATCCCGGAGGTAGTTATTCCCGCAGAGCGCCTATATAAGGGTGAGGTAGATTCACCCTCAAGGTACGATTCACTTTACACACTTTTCATGCACTCTTTCTCAGTTCCATTACTGACTTGATCGTCAGAGTGCTAACGTGCCTGCAGGCACCTTTCGTTCCACCGCGCAGACGCATCGCCGCCGTACCGGAACACATTCCGCCACCATTGTCTTCATCGGTCTCTTACCTGAAAGATAATTTATTATGAGGGTCGGGCCTCCACTTTCGTAGGAACGACCCTGCTCCTTATCATACTCACAGATTCGACGCAATAATTCCATGTCCTGCTGTATGTGCGGGTTTTTGTGTGTTGCATGTCTATCTTTATGCGCAACCATAACCATGCCACAATCATCTGGAACCGCGACTTGGGTCTCATGAACCGGAGTAACTTCCTTAGATTTCCCCTCGACATCCGTTACTACCACTGTCTCAACGAGGGGGATCAAACTAGTTGAGAACCTGTAGGAGGACTAGATTGCATGTCAGCGTGCGCTACATGTTGAACCGGAGACTCCTCCCTACTAGAGGCGGAGGAAACCAACTCAAAAGAACTCTCATGGACGTCATCGTGCTCTATCGAGGATGTACGCGTAGCAGCCGCATCAAAAACCTTGGGATCACCAACCACCTCTCGCGATTCCGGACGCAACTGCTCCACAACATCTGAATGCACATCAACATGCTCTATTGGGGAAACCAATTCCAACACAGGACTAGTCGGATGAGGTAGTGTTCCATGTGGAATTTCATCTGACACATTCTACGGCAACATTTGCTATAGATTGAACTTGATTATTCGAGACCATTACTGTAGAGGAACCTGCAACATCTACTAGAACTGGTACTGGTACCCATGCACTTTTACCTCCATGAGCCGAAGTAGAGGCACCCACATCACCATGTTGCCCTCGAGCCTGCCTAGGGGGATCAGCCTCAGCCAACACTAGTCTTTTCCACGATCCTGCTTTTCCTTTGTTGTCTCTGGGTGCAGCCACTTACATGTAGTGACGTTGTGGCCAATAACATAACAATGATGGCAGAAAAGAAGCTGCCGCTCATATTGCACTTCCACCTTAAACGCAAAACCCTCTTGTTCAACTAGAATTTCATCAAGGCCCGCTTAGATAAGTCTATGTCCACCAAAATTCTCGAATAATGGCCAAAAGCTTTGTTGCATGTTGGGGCGTCTAAATCAATAGGGGTACCGACTTCACTTGTTATTTCCTTCAATGAGAAGCAAAGTAAACCCAGCTTTAGATTAATGGTGCCTACTGCCCAAACTCTTCGTAAATCCTCAGCCATCTCAAAGTGAAAATCATAATAACCCCGCGCCGTGTAAGGTTTATCACCCTTGTTCAATGTCAGTCGTGCCCTGAGAGCATTTTGACACTCAGCCAAACTTCTATGATATTTTTCCTGACCAATGCGAATACACACATTATCGCCCTTGATACATGGTATTGGAAGCGGGGTGTCATCAGGAGGAGCCAAACTCTTACCTTCTAGAGCCGCTGCAAAAGTTTCCGTAGGTCCTGCCACAATTGGGGATGACGAAATAGGTTCAGCAACACACGGCCAAAAGCACGTGTATGCCATGCCAGATCTGCCAACGACCGCCAGAACCGAACAATTCAATCAATCACAATTGGATATTGCACTGGGAACTATTTCAATCGGTGGAAAGCTGTGTAGTATTTCAAATGATCACTTGGATATTGCACCGATTGGATATTTGATAAGTGCCAGAAAGTGGATAAAAAACACATTTAATTAAGGCACTTATGTAACTTGTTTTACAAGTTACCTTAGGAAAAGCTCATATTTATGGTTAAAATGCTATATTTGTGATCCTATGCCTTACCCCATGTTTTTATTGCAGGAAATTTATGCTTGAACATGCTGAGCAAAGGAAATGAAGTTTTGATCAAAGCCATCGCTAGAAGCGCACGCTTCCTCGCTACAAGCGAGGATAGGCAGGGATTTTGAAGACTTCATCGCTTCAAGCGCCAGATGCCACGCTTCAAGCGAGCTTAGGCAGGGAAATTGGAGAGTCCATCGCTACAAGCGATGGACCGGTCGCTTCAAGCGACCAAGGGCGGTTTAAGGCCCATGCTGACGTGGAGGATCCCCATTGGCCAACAAACTTCATCGCTACAAGCGACCAGCTCATCGCTTGTAGCGAGCGTGCAAAAATTCAGATTATAAAAGCATTTTTAGCTCATTTTTTTCTGGATAATCAGTTGGAGAATTTTGAGAATTTTTACTTCCAATTGTTAGGATAGCTTTAGTAGTAGTTTAGGACTTAGTAAATAGGGCTAGAAGTAATGATCTTCAAGGAGCAAAAGGATTGATGTACCTGTCATCAAGGAGCAAAAGGTGAGGGGGTGGAGCAATACCTATTGATGTACCTGTCATCAATAGGATTCTTGATCTCTTCATCTACTTGGTTAGGCATGTGTACCCTAGCCTTTCTACATAGTCCCATAATCAAACCAGGGAAGGTCAGTGGGCATTTAGGTTTGCCTGGGGGTAGGATGCCGCTCTCCGCCACAACCCTCATCTCATTGGCTATAATCCTTGCAACGTCAACCTGACGGTTGCTAAGGATATAATGGAGAAGTGGTGTAACATCGAGTGTGGTAGATGAAGTGTGTGATTTGGGCCTGATATTATAAAGAATGAGGGTAAGGACTACCTGAGCAGGTGTGGTCATGTCATCTCGAAAGGCTCTGAAAGGCTTACCCGAAGCCTTACTCACATCATATGTTCTTCCCTCTTGGAAGATGTCTCGTGCTATCAGATCGTGATCCCAATTCCCGCTCCTCTGGTGTTCATGAAAGTCACACAGCATGGTCGGTGCTAGTGGGTTATCCGACTCACAAAGCACCAAAGGCTTACCCAAGTATGAATTTATGGACATCCGATCAAATGCAATGGTGCGCCCTCGCACATATGTCGTCCATGTGAATGGGTCTAAAGGGTCTGCTGGGATCGCATTCGCATAAAATTCCTGCACGATATCGTAGTTAATCTTCCTCGGCGGAGTGCACAGTATTCCCCATTTTCTTTCATTAAGCATGTGCGTTATCCCTCCATATTCTCCTTCCTCCGAAATCTGGAATTGCTTCTCGGACCATATCCTACTTGTTTTCAGCTCCTCATACCGCTCTTGGTTCCTCAAGCTTAAGAGGCGGCTAGCATCATGCGGCTGAGGGTTTGATCTAGGTCTGGATGATGAACCTTCAACAGTACGTGATCTTTTCGATAAAGATTTTGGTGCCATTCCTACACAAAGTTTAAACAGACAAAAAATAAGTAGGATACAAGTCAGGATCAAATCAAAAGAAAAATAAAACAATTTCTGGGCTTCGTCGCTACAGCGACAGGTTGGTCGCTTGTAGCGAGCGAACCCAGTTTTTGCTGGTTTCCTGCGCTACAAGCGCACTGTAGCGAGGAAAACCCTTTTCAAAATTCTTGATTTTCTTGATTCTAACCTACTTGTAGCATGCGAAATTAACCCTAAAGCTAATATAAATGAATAACAATCACTAAAACTTCCTCTTCATCAAAACCCTAAATTTATTTTGAAATTTTTACAATTTTTTTTTTCAAAATACGATTTGAATGAATCAAATGATGAAAGGCAAGTTTGGTAAGTGATTCTAGTTCATTTACTAAAGCTTAATCTTCAGATAATCATGGGTAATCATAAAGGCATAACTTCAAGTTACAAATTTGAAAAACCTAAAACCCTAATTTCATGAACATGCATGCTGGCACAATTTATCATGTAACAAGCATATAATCAGCAACAGAGAAGTACGAAAAACATACCTGGTGGTGGATTGAGCAAGATACAGAGATAGAAATGCAAGATTTTGCAGATATTTGCAGAAGTATAAAATGAAAAATTGCAGAAGGGAAAGAAATGGAAATGGAAGTGTTACTGTAGTTTAAGGGATGCGAAAAATAAGAAAGAAACGACTAGTACATTAAATAAAGTGGTTGGGAGGTAGGGGAAAAGACAAAGTGGCCTGGGAACTATAAAAGGCAGTTTCTGCTACGGTCGCTACAAGCGCGCGACCTGTCGCTACAGCGACAGGCTATAAGCCCATCGCTACAAGCGTTGGTGTGGCGCTACAGCGCAAAGTTTGGAAGGCCTCGCTACAAGCGACAAGTACGTCGCTACAGCGACGTAGTGCAAAGTTCATCGCTATAGCGATGAATCTGTCGCTGTAGCGACCATGACAGGAAACAGAAAAATAAAATTTTGAGTTCTTGCCACTATCCCTACATGCATAAATAACTGTACAGAACTAAAATACTAATTAAAAACAAAAAACATACACAGTTGGGTTGCCTCCCAACAAGCGCTTGTTTTACGTCGTTAGCTCGACGCCTGATTCGTTAGGGTGGCCAAAACGAGACGGAAAGCACATCAGCTTTAGTACTCCTTTGCTGCGGGAGGAATTCCATGAACTTGCAGAACAGCTGATGTGGAGTCCATAACCTCCCTATCCAGAATATGCTGAGCAAGGAACAAAAGCAATCTTGTACACGTTCAAGTTCTGCCTTGCTCACTTTCATCCCCTCTTCCTTAGAAGTTTCTTCCTTGTCAAGAAACTGTTCCGGCTTCTCAATATCCATCACTTCTTCACTATCGACAATGCTGGCCTCTTCAGTATTTGACCTGGCTTGAGGAAGTTCATCCTTGTGTGGTATCTCTAATTCTTCCATTAATGTCCTTATACCACATCCTTCAAATAACGTCTCTTCCTCACTCTCATCAATATCGTCTTCAACAATCTCTCCGAATTCCAAAACGGATTGATTGTTGGTCTGAACCTCCATGATTCTTGGTAGATAATTCATTTGAACTCACAAAATCTCCAATTGGCATGATAATGCTCTCAATCTTTGGTTGGTATTTTGCATGTTAATCATGGATTGTTGCATGAACAAATTCAAAGTGTTTTCCGTTCTTGCCATTTGTTCGTCTTCAGCCGGATATTGTTGAAATTGTTGATAGGATTCATCCTCGTATGGATTATAGAAGTTGAAATAATCATGATGATCAGCCATGATTTGTTCCAATGTTGAAAATCTGAAACAAATGTAACTAACAAGGAAATTTTCTTTGCTTTGCAAAGAGGGTTAATGCACAAACAGTTGATAATGTACAAAAATATTAACAAGATATTTACAAAAGCTCAAAACACTATCAATCATTGCGATGCTCAAAATAACAAAACACTAATCCCCGGCAGCGGCGCCATTTTGTTGAAGCAGTATTTCATACAACAAAAGTAAGTATTTTCAATTATCGTCTCCTCAGGGATTAGGTGCGTTTCTTCGAACCGCTCAACAATCGGTATTGTTTTGAGTTAAGGGTTTGTACGATTGGTTTCATAAAATAACGGAATGTAAATGCGGGAATTAAAATGACTAGTAATAGGGAATCAAAGCGTTGGAATTAGAGTTCATCAATCTTGCAAAGAATGTAATAAATAAATCATGCATATGAATTTAGCGTTTTAGCGAAAATATCACGTATCGCTCGACAACGTCATTGATTTCCCAAATGACATCGTGAGATCGATCGTATCGTTTAATCGACGATTTCCCAATCAATCAAACGATCCGAAAGCATTACGATTCGAAACTTTATGCGATTATCAAAACCCAAATCCATTTCTAGATTTTCTTATTTTGATAGAAGATTATTCTTAAACATAGATTCAAAAGTATTTGTCAATATCATTTGAATCAAGCATGAGATTGAAAAGCAAGAATAACTTCAAAAACACATAAATTGCCAAATTCATATATTCACATAATCATATATTACATCAAAGCTAGAAAGAATACCTCTAATCCCAACAAAGGGATGTTAGTTGCTCATTTTCATAACAACTATACAAAAGATAAGAGAAAAGATGAAGATCATAACCCAAAGTCTTGATTTCCCAAAGCCCTTGGTTGATTTCCACAATTCAATCCTTTTGCTCCTTGAAGATCATTACTTCTAGCCCTAAAACTAAGTCCTTTATCATATGTGGGATATTTGAATTCAAATGGCCAAGCAAGAGGAACATTCAATCTAATTACAAACTTCCTCCTTATTCCAATACAACTCTTGGTGAACTTCATAATATGTATCTCGTTTAATGAGAAACCTAATCCTAGTTTGCGCAATCACGTTTGAATCATTCATCTGACACTTATTTGCTTCAAACTTTTGATTCTTTTGCATTCTTGCTCAAAGCCATGGTTAAAGCTTGTTTCCTTATTTGTTGTGTCCTTTGTTTGAGGACAAACAAAGATTTAAGTTGGGGAGTGTGATAAGTGCCAGAAAGTGGATAAAAAGCACATTTAATTAAGGCACTTATGTAACTTGTTTTACAAGTTACCTTAGGATAAGCTCATATTTATGGTTAAAATGCTATATTTGTGATCCTATGCCTTACCCCATGTTTTTATTGCAGGAAATTTATGCTTGAACATGCTGAGCAAAGGAAATGAAGTTTTGATCAAAGCCATCGCTAGAAGCGCACGCTTCCTCGCTACAAGCAAGGATAGACAGGGAATTTGAAGACTTCATCGCTTCAAGCGCCAGATGCCACGCTTCAAGCGAGCTTAGGCAGGGAAATTGGAGAGTCCATCGCTACAAGCGATGGACCGGTCGCTTCAAGCGACCAAGGGCGGTTTAAGACCCATGCTGACGTGGAGGATCCCCATTGGCCAACAAACTTCATCGCTACAAGCGACCAGCTCATCGCTTGTAGCGAGCGTGCAAAAATTCAGATTATAAAAGCATTTTTAGCTCATTTTTTCTGGATAATCAGTTGGAGAATTTTGAGAATTTTTACTTCCAATTGTTAGGATTGCTTTAGTAGTAGTTTAGGACTTAGTAAATAGGGCTAGAAGTAATGATCTTCAAGGAGCAAAAGGATTGAATTGTGGAAATCAACCAAGGGCTTTGGGAAATCAAGACTTTGGGTTATGATCTTCATCTTTTCTCTTATCTTTTGTATAGTTGTCATGAAAATGAGCAACTAACATCCCTTTGTTGGGATTAGAGGTATTCTTTCTAGCTTTGATGTAATATATGATTATGTGAATATATGATTTTAGCAAATTATGTGTTTTTGAAGTTATTCTTGCTTTTCAATCTCATGCTTGATTCAATTGATATTGACAAATACTTTTAAATCTATGTTTAAGAATAATCTTCTATCAAAATAAGAAAATCTAGAAATGGATTTGGGTTTTGATAATCGCATAAAGTTTCGAATCGTAATGCTTTCGGATCGTTTGATTGATTGGGAAATCGTCGATTAAACAATACGATCGATCTCACGATGTCATTTGGGAAATCAATGACGTTGTCGAGCGATACGTGATATTTTCGCTAAAACGCTAAATTCATATGCATGATTTATTTATTACATTCTTTGCAAGATTGATGAACTCTAATTCCAACGCTTTGATTCCCTATTACTAGTCATTTTAATTCCCGCATTTACATTCCGTTATTTTATGAAACCAATCGTACAAACCCTTAACTCAAAACAATACCGATTGTTGAGCGGTTCGAAGAAACGCACCTAATCCCTGAGGAGACGATAATTGAAAATACTTACTTTTGTTGTATGAAATACTGCTTCAACAATATTGCAGCAAGCAAGTAGTAGCGATGAAACACAATTTGGAGTAACGACACTCATGCTATGGGGAAAACCCTAGCAGAGAGCTTCAACTAAAAATTTTAAAAATATTTCAATTATAAGAAACTATAATTTATAATAAAAGTTATACTTTTAATACTTTATATATATATATATATATATATCACCTTTTAAAAAAAATACTTTATATATATATATATATATATATATATATATATATATTATCAATATAATACTAGTTTTATTAAAAGAAAAATCACTATAACT
Source organism: Medicago ruthenica (assembly GCA_018208015.1). Classification (NCBI taxonomy): domain Eukaryota; kingdom Viridiplantae; phylum Streptophyta; class Magnoliopsida; order Fabales; family Fabaceae; genus Medicago; species Medicago ruthenica. Next base: position 107,973,307 of record CM031371.1, on the reverse strand, counting down.
GCATTTTTTTAAATAAAAGAGAAATTTGATTATTCGATCAAATCATCCAGACCCTATTGGGCATATTAAGGGTAAAATGGGCCAACCAATGGTTTGATTTGTTGCCAATGTGTTTAGTGTGGCTATAGTTACATACCAGAGATAATGTTTTTAACATAAGACCTAAGTCAGATCTTTTGACCTTACTAATTGTTTGAACAGATGATTTGGAATCCAGAGTTTGAATTGGAAGTCAGGAGATTGTATTGTAAGGTAATGCGATGTTGTTTTAGGGTTTATGTGAGAGGTTCTTTGGTGTTGGCTTGCAACGACATTGTGGTTAATATTGCCATCATGGTTACCCTTGTTTTGGAGTTTTTTTTTATTTAGGAGTTTGTTGTGTTTTTTTTTTTGTTGTTAATTTTGGGAGTTTACTGTTATAGCAGTACTTGATTTCTTGTATTAGCCCAATTCGATAACGTCTTGTATTCGGATTGATGTGTTATTAGTAAAATTTGCGGTTCAAAAATAAAATTGGCTGCAAATTATAACCTTTTCAAACATGGTGAAAACTTCTGCTATGGTTGAGTCTTGAAAGCCCTTTAGCTTCCAAGTAGTTGATCGATGTCAATATCTAGCCTTCTTCGTCGCGATAGATTGCTCCTAAATCGCATGTACCTCCTTTGGCTAAGCTAGCTTTGCATATGGGTTAAGTTTAATCCACTTATGTGCTTGCCTATATTTGATGTTAATTTGTTCTGTTGTTGAAATTATGGCTATTCTACCTTTTTAGATTGGTGAGATTGGTTAGGTGGAATTCCCTTATGCAATAAGTGGGAACTTTTATGATATCTTCATCAGGCGTGTCCTTGTCTTCAAATATTAGCTTATTTGGTGCATGCCATAAACCGTAAGCTATATATGCTATATTGAATATGATATCATCGATCCTCCTTGCTGTTTATCATACGAACTAGCCAATCTATAAAATCAACGTTAGCATTAGAAGGGAATATGATAGGATAATCCATGAAAATATGGTTGATCGTTTCAACCTTGTTATAGCATCTTGGACATAGAATAGGATATATAGTCGATGTCTCGATGATGCCCCTCTTTATGTGCTTAGTCCTAACAAGAAGAGTATCATTGATAATGTCCGATAGTGTTGATAGTCCACACTTTGTTCCAAATATCATTACATACATATGCGGGTATAGCTTGAGCCTCTACACTATCGGCCAGAAAAAAAAAAAAAAAAACGATTCTTCTCTTTCCATCATTTGAGTTTTTGAGGAAAGTAAAAAAAAAAAAAATCTCTTTTTAGAAGACGTTTTCACGATAACAAACTAAATTTAACAAAGATCATATTGATTCTAATATGTGTTGTTATCTAACAAGTTTCTTTGAGTGTTATTTAAAACATGATTTAACAAGTGCACAAATCAAATTTCATGAAAGAAACATTAATATAAACATCAAATGTTACTAAGAAGAACTTAAGATTAATCAAAAGGACTTCAAATTGAGATCAGAAGCATCTCAACAAAACATCAGGTTCAAGACAAGATTGCCCAAGAAACCAAATGAAATCTCATGTCAAGTTAAGAATGATAAAAATACTATGGATATTGGATAATCTCACATGCTATGGATATTGAACTAGTTTTTTTTTTTTTTTGAACCAGGATAACTTACTTGTGTCATCTTCTCTATCTTTTATCGTTTTTATTTTTATAGATCAAAAGCATACATACATACAAAAAAACACACTTTGCTTTTTCAATTCATTTTGATACATAATTTATATCAACTAATCTGATTCACTTCTCAAATTAAGGATCACCCAAAAGTTTTTAGTGTGGCACAATTTAACCCCCTTTCTTGTGACCAACATTTTTACTTCATGAGTTTTCCCCCAAATTCTATCCATAATAAACTTGATCACTTGATTTTTGAATCTTCCAACTTGAGTGGGTAACCCCAGGTATTTAGATATACCATTAGTTATTTGAATATAAGTATACAATTATGGAAATTAATTTTGGCTTTAGAAGTTATATTTGGGCTAAAGACGAGACCCTTTGATATTTCTCAAATATACGCATTAACTATTTATCATCTTCATGATATGCCTATAAGGACAAAACTTAGATACAATTCTTGCTTTTCGTATTGTTCTTAACTAAAAACACAAATTTTTTGGATATAACAAACTTTGAGAAAATTATGGATTTAAGGAAATCATGGTAAATTTAGTTAAGAACCATACGAAAAGCACCTAAGAAATTGTACCTAAGTTTGAGAAAGACACTTTCATGTTGATTAATAATACTAGCTAGGGAGCACTTTCTTAACTTTATTTTCTATTGTCTTACTGACTATCTCAAGAATAACATTGAAAAAAACAATGGGTCTACGGTTAAAAGGTGGTCTAGGATGGTTATAGTTAGGAACAAGACTATAAATGTACGAATAATTTGACTAGGATTGTCATTATTATTACTTGTACAAAAATACTCTTTTAGTACAAGTTCTTAAGTCAGTTGACTTGCCATCTGAGTTAACAAAGGACACAAAAGAAATATTGAAATTATTTCAAACTTAGTTAAGTCAGTTCCCATTTTAATCGACTTAGGTACCGTTTGACCCGATTTTTTTTCTATTTCTCTACAATTTTAAGGAGAAGGTAGGTTAAACACAATAACTATTAAGTACTTATTAAAAAAAATATTTTTTTTAGAATGCATAAAATTGAATGGAAGAAACTTTAAAACTAAAAAAAAATAAAGTAACCAAACAACTTTAACTTATTTCTTAAAGTTCTTAATTTTAACTTTGTTTTAAAGTAACTTTTAGACCGTAAAAAGTCAGGTCAAACGATACTTTAACATAGATTGAAAAAAAATATGAATCAAATTTCTTAAGTTGGTAGGTTGACAAACAAACATAATAAATCTTTATTAACCCTGGTAATTGACCATCCGACCTAAGAGATTTTATTTCAAACAACTTTCTTAAGTCGTTGGTTGACTAACATACTTAATAAGACTTAAGAGTTTTTTTTTAAAAAAATATTAAATATGAGAGTAACCAATTATTAATTTGATGAAAATGATAATCAAGCAGAACTTTTCCTTTCCTATAGCCATATATCGTGTAAACGCCAATCGACCCTCACCTTCTTCGCCTTCGACCAATTGACGCTCTCACTTTATTCACCTCAACTACCCTAACATTCCTCCATTGTTAACCATGCTTCCTCCTCCATCGACCTTCACTTTGTCGCCATCTCTCCCTTATTGACAACTAAGGTTTGCTGTTTCATCCCTTTTCTGATGTTGTTCCCGTCTCCACTATAGTTTTAAATTGGAAAATGTTTACTTTTTTCAAACTGATTCTCGACTTTGTGCTTCTCTTTTCATGTTTCTCTCTCTATCTCTTTCTTTTCACTGTCATTGTTGTAATGATTGAGCCTTTCTAGTATTTGAAGCTACCAGTTGACAAAGTTCACCTTTCGTTGTCAACATATTCAGCTATTCTTTTTGCATTCACATTTGACTTTTTTACAACGTAAGGTGGAGTATTTTGTCAAATGGTGAGTAACCCTATTGTTTTTTTCCTTGTTTAATAGCTAAATTGTGATAAGACTAAAGGGAAAGGACCATATGTAACATTTTTAATAATATTTAATTTCTTTGTTTACTTATCACTCAAGTTTTGGACGGGATGAGAAAATGGTTGGGAGCCTCGAGGAAATGTAGCTTGCATTGTTGATCTTATTGAAACTTTTGAGAAGAGGTGATCCCTTATTATTTGTACAATGTTTTTCGTTTTTCTTGAGAATCTGTAGTTATGGGTAGCTATGAATGTTGTGTTTCAATTTATGTTTTTGTATCTGTGTTTTGTTTTTTATGAATATGAATGAGTTATGTGTAAGCATAGGTTGTCGACTAAACTTTATAACTTTTTTTTTTTTTACAAATTTTTGTTTCTTCGTTGTTATGAAGTTTGAGCGCATCAAATCATTTGAAGCACAGACGCAAAGCATGGTGATGGAAGCAATCTTAGAAGAGGCAAACATCCAGTGGCGGAGCCAGACAAAAAAATTTGGGGTGACCGCCATCAAAATAAACTAAAATAATATGTTAAAACCCAAGAATCCCAAATATTCACTTTTAACCGTGGCAGAAAATAAAATGACGCAGTAAGCTGACCATCTACACTTGAAATAAATTGAAATTCAACAAATATGAACTAAATTTTATTCATTTCCAACCAAAACACAAGCAATACATAAATTCAGTGAGAAGAATTGTTTATTACTACAAAAGCTAAGCACCCAAATATCAATATAAAACTTCAATAGAGGTACTGAGAAACGATCGTTACAGACACAGAGGCTAAGCACCAACATATATCTTTAAACTCTAATGCAAGTAAACTAGATTCTAAGTCTGCCATCTCCAATTTCAAGCCAAACCACATGAGTAAAGTAGTAAGCAATATCGTACAAACTTTGATGAGATGGGAGAAAGGCTATACATTATCCTAATTTTGATTTATGTACCTGTAGTTAAAATTAATTTATATTCTTGTATTAAATTGTTCTTATGAATTATGATATACCAAATTACAAGTCAAATAGCTGCCCTAAAACTTTTATGGTCATATCTCACTGTTAAATCAGGAACTCAAGGCCAATTCATAACATTCATTTTCTAATTTCTAGATTATATATCAAGATTCAAGAATAAGAGCATCTATATCATTAATGTTTACTAGTTTAAGAATAAAAATACAGGGGAAAGTTACATACAATGGGCCAGAAATTGGAAGGTAAAGCATAATCCAGGGTATATTTTTTTTTTTGAATGGGGTGGCCATGGCTCCCCCTTGCCACCCCCTGCCTCCGCCACTGCAAACATCCTAATTGTGACACCCTAAACCTCAAAACATAAATATTTAAATTTAAAATACTTTTTTTGGAAAATACCCCTTTTAGAGATTTTTCACAGCGGAAAAACTATAAATTATAAAATGATTTACAGAATAATCACCACCTGGGTTCAAGGCAACACATTTTCTCTTACACATTATAATTCAAAATCACTACGTCAAATCCTTGTTATAACAATAAAATAGACTATTTTTTCTTCAAAAATACATCATCAACATTATAACATAATACATGACTTAAGAACCCATCCCCAATGTCATTATCAGAGAGGGCTTCTCCCAACTTGAACTTCAAGACTATGAACTTGTATTACTGTGATTTCGCAAACGCAGGGTCAAGCTAGACAAACACAAACAACGAAGGGGTGAGTTTCGAAAATATGTAATAGTATAAACTAAATGAAAAGAACATGCAAGAATACACACCACATCATATCAAATCACACTTAGAAGAAATCATCAAACATCAACACAATTCAACCATCAAGTATAAAAGTCACAATATCAAATCACGAAGTATGAACAATGTCACATCAATCATATTCAACACAAATCATCAAGATATATAAACAACTATCTAACTCAACACATTCAACAACTATGATCCAAACGATGAACCGTAGTTGTAAATAAGGGAGAGGCAATGGCGAAGGCAAGGTCCATAGAGGCGGAAGCAAGATTAACAATGCTGAAAGGTTAGGGTAGGAGAGGCATATAAAGTGAGTGGGTCAATTGGTTGGGGGCGAATAAGTTGAGGGTCATTTGGTGTTTTCATCATATAGGGTTTTGAGAGAGGGAACGTTTTGATCGATTGGTATCTTCACCAAATTAATAACAGGTCACTCTCATATTTAATTTAAAAAAAAAAACTCAAGTCGGGTGGTCAATGACCGAACTTAAGAAAGTTTTATTAAATTCAATAGTCAACCAACGACTTAAGGAAATTGTTTGGAATAAAAACTCTTAGGTCGGATCATCAACTATCTAATTAAGAAAGATTTGTTAAGTTTGTAGTCAACCTAACAATTTAAGAAATTTAATTTAAAATATTTTTTATCCATGTTAAGTCGAGTAAAATGGCAAATGACTTAGTGAAGTTTGAAATAATTTTAAAATTTCCATTGTGTCCTTTCGTAGTTGTCGCGACTATTTTTTGATGGTGAGTGGCGTCGTTTCTTCCTGACTATTCTTTTCTTGATTCTTTTGGTTTGAGCCTCCATCTCATTCATAAAGTATGTGTGGTACTACGATCATGGCATCATTAAGATATTGATGCATTATGTCATATTTATTCTTCAACTTTGTTTTGTCTTGGTAACATAGTATGTGATATAGGAGAGTTTCTAGGCCCTCCGTTTCCCCTCCTGGGTGGAGAATTCGGGCGTTTAGATTCTCCATCATCTTTGAAGGCTTATTTTCTATCTTAACAGTTCCATATGACCGAGTTATGATTATGATGACCTGGTTTATTTGAGATTGGTATGAAGGGATTTGGCTTTTGGTTCTTGCCATAATGTTGGGTCTTGAGTCTTAGGTAATTTTTATCTAGGCCGTACGATGGGCGCCAATGTTCTTGTCTGAGCTCACGAGGACTACCACCGGAGAAGGTAGTGTATTCTTCACGCCAAGTGTTGATGATCATCACTACTTGTTGTACGGTCCTTCTCATAATGGGGGAGGGGAGGTACTGACAAAAGACACTTTGATGCCAAAGTCAGGTAGTGTCCTACCATCTCGCAAGTGAGTGAGTAAAAGTGTGGTGATCTGTTGTTTTTGGATTTCCAAACTGTTGTATTTGGATTTCCAAATTCTATTTTGAAATAGAATATCTACCGAAGTTGTTACTAGGTTGAGTCACGACCAGGTCGCTCTCTTTAAGACGTTTCGTGGCACTGCCCAAAATTGTGCAAGGCAGACTATCAACCACGCCGCCTCCAGGATAAAACAAGCCCAACTACAACTGTGCGGTTAACTACTGCACTGTAGAAAACCGTTCGAGATTTACACCTCCAATATGGTACTAAGACCACTCTTTAATACTGAAACCACTTTCTAATATGGTACTGTGACCACTCTATTATGGTGCTAAGATCACTCAAATATGGTGTTATCACCATTCTAACCTTTGAGCTCTCCAAAATATCAATATGGTACTAAGACCACTCAAATACGGTGATACCACCGTTCTAACTTTTTAACTTCTCCAAAAATAGAAAAATATAGAAAGAATATTTATATACCGACGGGACATTATTATTTCAAAAGGGACTATGATCTTAAAAGTACTATTTATTCCGAAGGGACATATATTATCGAAGGGACTATGTTCTTAAAACCTTTCTTAATTCCGAAGGGACATTATACCGAATAGGGACTAAGGTCTTAAGAACACTCTTATATCCGAAGGGACAGAAAAATGAGATAAGGAGAAGAATAGCTCGTTAACACAAGCTGGGGGGAGAAGAGAGAAAGAGTTCTCGACAACTCAATAGAACTCTTTTTTGTAATTTTTGAACTGAGAGGAGTCCTCTATTTATATAGAGATTTTGTAACTGTTTTAGCTAAAATTACGGTAGCAGTTACTCTAATGGATAAGATCAAAATGAAACTTAATCACTAATCAGTTCAACAACATTTGTGGATAACATCAAAAAGAAACAAATCCACAAAAGTGGAGGAGACAAACTCATTGGATATGAATGAAGGAAAGATAAGAACTCAGTTGAATTCTTATTTTTATCACAAACAACATAAAATAAATTTATGGGAAGTGATATTCACGAATAAAAATAATAATTACTATTATTTTTATCATTATAAAGTATTTAAAATTAAATACCGCAATTTAAACACTACTAATGTGTGTGTTCTATTTTATGTGGGACCCCCACTATCTATTTTTTCAATTCACATCACACTAGCTCAAAGTCTTATTACTTGGTGTTTAATTTTCAATTTCCTTCCAACTTCACACCAATGTTCCAACAATCCCCCACTTGAATTTAAAAAATGGTTTCAATAATAACGTCAAAACGTTTCTATAAGGTTGCTAATAAACAAAGGTGTCGCCTACAACTTGAACCTTTGCATAGCGAATACTATTCCGATTCAACAAGAGTTGCTTACAGCATTGAACTCTATCTCAGACATAGAGTCCGCACACAAACCTTTTCCTAAGGTGTATTCTAAAAGCTCGTGCGTTTATGGCCCTGCACGTTTATCCCAGTTTTAACGAACGCTCTAGGTATTCTGCCTCAAAATCCCATAGGAACCAGCCTCAGTTCCACATTCGTATATGTCGCGGTGATTTTTGGATATCAAGCTATTAATTAGCGTTGACTCGCAATTTTAGGTTTCACCACCGATCTTTTATTTTTTCCGAGGGAAAGGGAGAAAGTTCGAAAAAACCCTATTTTTTTAGAGATCAAAGGTCCGGGGGTTGATTACGCAAAGGGAAGGTATTAGCACCCTAAACGTCTATAGTACTCTATAGGAACCTCTTGCTTTTATTATCTTTATGCTAAATTATTATTTGTTGTAAAATAAATGCTTAAGTGTAAAAAGATTAAAGTGATGAAAAAGAAAGAAGGAAAATGTTTTTGTTATTTTTATTGATTTGGAAAGACAAAGTCTTTTGCCTACATACCCGAATGGGATCAAAATCATGTAGTTCGGGGTAAAAAGCTGAGTGGTTGGTTTTGGTTGATTTTAAAGTTTGAAAAAGGTTTTAAGAAAGATGAGAGGCCGTAAAGGCGTAGAAGAATAAAAAAGTAGTGAGTTTGATTGGTTTTAATTTGAAGAAAACAAGTTTTGATTGATTTAAAGTTTGATTGAAATTTGATTAAGAAAGAAAGGATAAAAGATTAATTTTTTTTGAAAATTTTTGATTATAAAATGTTTTTGGATTTTGACTTTTTTGACTTTTTTATGAAAATTTTGATTAAGTCCTAAGGTCCAGAGACTAAGTTATGCTGAGAAATCTAAACGCACCGGATCCCTCAAAATGACGTTGGATCAAGTGAGGGTCCTTTTCCTCGGATACGGTCCAAATTTCATAATCGTCCTCGACATAAAGCATAAAAATAAATGTGGTGTCGGTGCATATTCTCATTTATATTTATTACATTGGACCTAGATACATTCTAATAGCAATAAAATAAATGACAAAAATAATAAAATTGCATTAAAATAAATATGCTAAAAAGAAATAAAAAATGCATGAGATGCAAAACAATAAGTAAATATGGTGCGTAAAATAAATAAAGAAAATAAAAATGCGATACATAAAATAAATATGATGCTGAAAATAAAATAAAAAAAATGCAAGACATAAAATAAATATGATGCTAAAAGAAAATAAAAAAAATGCAAGGCAATAAAATAAATATGATGCTAAAAGAAAATAAAAATGCAAGACAATAAAATAAATATGATGCATAAAATAAAAATAAAATGCAAGACATAAAGTAAATATGGTGCTGGAAATAAATAAAGAAAATAAAAAATGCGAGACAATAAAATAAATATGATGCGTAAAATAAAAGAAAATAAAAATGCAAGACAATAAATAAATATGATGCAATAAAAATAAAATAAAATAAAAAAATAAAAAAAATGCATGGGTACTGGAAATTAAAAGCAAGAAATAAAATGCATAAAAAAAAAAAAAAATAAAATAACAAAAATAAAGGTGCAAGAAATAAGAAAATGAAATAAAAAGAAAAGGAAGGGAGAAGAAGGGGTGCAGGAGAAGGAATAGGGAGGTGTGGGGAGCAGTCTGAAGAGGGGAGAAGGAAACAGAGGAAAGTCCGAACCAAAAAGCCCAACGGGCCAAGGAAAGAAACAAAATAAACCGGTTCGGTTTAGGAGAACCGAACCGGTCCAGCTTTCCTATAAAACCCCATTGGCCGGTTTTTACATTCATTTTCTTGTGGTTTTCTCTTTCTTCTTTCCTTCTCTCTTCTCACTCTCTCCTCACATGGCCGAACGGAAACCCTTCCGGCGTGGTGGTTGCCGGCGGCACCACCGCGCCGGAATAATTCTTCTCTCTTTTTTTTACTTTTTTTTACATGTTCAGAAATCCATTTTTACACTCTACTTGAATCCGAACCTACTTTTTCGAAAATCTCTATGAGGAGTGTTAGATCTAGGTTTGAAATCTTTGAAAATTACCTTTCCTTTTTGGTTCAAAGGCTTCGGATATGAAGGTTTGGGTTCGAAATTGAATGAATGGTTCGGATTTGAACTAATTGTAGTTCGGATTTGAGGTTTTTTCTGTGTTTGTGGATTTGGTTAGGCTTTGTGGTTCGGTTGGTGTTTTGCTGATTTTGTTGGATTCGTGTTGATCTTGGTGATTCAGGTTCAAGGTTTTGCGTTTGTGAATTCGGATTTTTTTTGGGTTGTGAGGTTTTTGTTTTGATTTTCGGTTGTGATGTTGTGTTGAATTTCTGGAGGAGAAAAAAGAAGAAAGCAAAGAGAGCTAGAGCTGTTTGTGTCGGTTTTAGATTTTTTTATTTTTTCTGGTGGTTTGTGGCCGGATTTGGGATTTGCGGTGGTTGTGTTGGTGGCTAATGGTGGTTTAATGGTTTATGATTGTACTGGCTCTGACTGACTGCGTACTGTACTGTGACTGCCTCGTGAACAGTACCATTGATGCTATTTATAGTAAAATAATGGGTAAAAACGAAAATGACAAAACTGCCCCTCTGGGCCTTGGACTGAAATCAGACTGAAAATGGACTTAAAATAAATAAAAATCAAAATAATAAAAACACAAAAAATGAAAAAACGAAAATAAACAAAATAAAATAAAACTAATAAAAAAATAAAAAGAAAAGAAATAAATAATAGTAAAAAATAACAATAATAATAAAACAACAGAAAATAAAAATGATAAAACGGTTGCCTTCAGAACAAAAATGAGGTATTTTAAAATACCTCCCTGCCGAAATTTCGTCTGAAACGACGAAAATTTCCGGCCTAAAAGACGAGAGAAATGAAATAAAAACGGGTCAAAAATGGGGTATGACAGATGCCCCTATTTAAGTTTCTTCGTTACGGAGATTTAAAAGTGAAATTTTAAAATCGACGGGTCGAAGAGACTTAAATACAGAGTACACCATTTTTGACCAGTTTCAAATGCAAAACGATATGAATGCAATGCTATGCATATGATGCTATGCATGCAATGTTGTGAATGCTCGCAATGCAAGTATGAATGCAAGACGGCGAAGATGACTCGACTGGGGATAACAAGACAAAAGGATACCCGAGTCAGTTAAAGGAAACGGGGTCCGACTCTATTGGGGGATCACATGGTTTCACTGGGGATAAATGTCAGCTGTTCGGGTTGACGACGAACTGCCACTGACGACAAAGGAACAAAGATAAATGCCAACTGTTCGGGTTATTGCCGAACTGCCATTGACGACAAGAAGTAAAGGTGAATGCCAACTGTCCGGGTTATTGCCGAACTGCCATTGACGACAAGAAGTAAAGGAAAATGTCAACTGTCCGGGTTATTGCCGAACTGCCATTGACGACAAGAGATAAAGGTAAATGTCAACTGTCCGGGTTATTGCCGAACCGCCATTGACGACAAGAAATAAAGGTAAATGTCAACTGTCCGGGTTATTGCCGAACTGCCATTGACGACAAGAAATAAAGGTAAATGTCAACTGTCCGGGTTATTGCCGAACTGCCATTGACGACAAGAAATAAAGGTAAATGTCAACTGTCCGGGTTATTGCCGAACTGCTATTGACGACAAGAGATAAAGGTAAATGTCAACTGTCCGGGTTATTGCCGAACTGCCATTGACGACAAGAAATAAAGGTAAATGTCAACTGTCCGGGTTATTGCCGAACTGCCATTGACGACAAGAAATAAAGGTAAATGTCAACTGTCCGGGTTATTGCCGAACTGCCATTGACGACAAAAGACTGGATAAAAAACAATGCACAAGCTGTTCGTTAAAGAACTGCCACTTGGCGAAAAGAGGGTGACATCTTAGGACCAGACACACTGGAGATGACACTTGGGGAAAGAGAAAGTTACAAATTTTCATGATCGATTGATATGGAAAAGATAATTGAGGCAAGACTCATGGCGGTTAATGCAACCATGTATGAATGATATTGTCTTTATGTTGTATATGCATGAATGCATATATGCATGAATGTATGAATGCATGAATGACAACACGACTTGTATGACCGTGTGACTAATTAACTTGTGATTGTATGAGGGATTGACTTGTACGATTGTATGAAAGACTGACTTGTATAATTGTATGAATGCCAAACTTGATGAGACAAAATTGGGCAGGTAAAAAGGAAAGTGACCCGACATCGCATCACAAACACTTGGTAATCTTCAATAGGGATGATGCCACTGGGGACATATCAAAACAAAGACGGAGTAAAGCCCGGCATGTGCAACAACTGATGGGGAGTAACCACTTCCTGGGGAGAGTGCTAATCCGAAAATCATGATAGAAGAACTGGTGCTTCTGTGGTCATGCTTATTTTTTTGTTTTTTTTCTTCCCCTTTTTTTTTGAGTCCCTAATTTTTGCCTGGACCGCCTTTTCAGGTTTTCGATCCACCGGGAATATATTCTTTTTGTATGCCCCTAATTTTTTCCTGGACCGCCCTTTCGGGTTTTCGATCCACCGGGACGCTCATTTTTGCCTAAGCCGCCCTTTCGGGTTTTCGACTTACCGAGCTCTTTTCTTTTTCTCTTTCTCTTTTTTTTGTGTTCTTTTTTTTCATATATTTCTTTTTCTTTTTTTTGTAAGCAATTGACCATGTTCAGCCTGCAAAGTTTATCCGTTCTTAGGATAGTTGTTGACGCCCCCTTCACTTATTCACGAGTTCAAAGGAAATGTGTTTTGTTGTTTGTGCTTTTCAAAAAGACATGAAAAATATTTATGATTTTGAAAAAATATTTTGTTTCAAATGCTACCATCAAAAATAGAAAAGGTTTTATAAGCTGAATAAATGAGAATTCCAAATGAAAGGCAACAGGCTCAAATTTATTTGAAAGAGCGGTGACCTGCCAATGGCATGGCTCCACAGATCTTACAAAGTTTGGAAAATGGTAAATATAAATTGAAGGTACATTGAACATAATAACCACTATCCTCCCTGACAACTTTGAATTCCACTGTTTGGATGCTTCAGATTCAGAGCTTCTTTGACATTTGATTGTGCCCCAAGTGAGTAGAGATCAGCTCAATGCAGTTACTTTGTCTTTTGATCCTTAACTTTTGCATAGATCGCCCTTTCGGGTTTTCGACCTATCAGGATGATTATTTTTCTGTTTTATGTCTCTAATTTTTGCCTGGACCGCCCTTTCAGGTTTTCGATCCACCGAGACGCTCTTTTTTGCCTAAGCCGCCCTTTCGGGTTTTCGACTTACCGAGCTGTTCTTTTATTTTTTAGACAAAGTATTTCTTGACTGCATCGGCGTTCACAGGACGAGGGAGCTCATCACCATCCATAGTCGTAAGAGTCAAAGCACCACCGGAGAAGGCTCTCTTGACGACATATGGACCCTCGTAATTAGGCGTCCACTTGCCCCTGGAATCGGGTTGGAAAGATAAAACCTTCTTGAGCACGAGATCTCCTTCTTGAAACACACGAGGACGAACCTTCTTGTCAAAAGCTTGCTTCATCCTCTGTTGATAAAGTTGTCCGTGGCACAAAGCATTCATGCGTTTCTCTTCAATTAGATTCAACTGATCATATCTGCTTTGGCACCATTCAGCCTCTGACAACTGGGCCTCCATTAGCACTCTCATTGATGGAATCTCAACCTCCACAGGGAGTACTGCTTCCATACCATACACCAAAGAGAAAGGGGTTGCCCCTGTTGAGGTACGCACTGAAGTGCGATATCCATGTAAAGCATACGGTAGCATCTCATGCCAGTCCTTGTATGTAACCACCATTTTCTGCACTATCTTCTTAATGTTTTTGTTGGCAGCTTCAACTGCGCCATTCATCTGAGGTCTGTAAGGAGAAGAATTGTGATGTTCAATCTTGAACTCTTCACACAGGTCTTTCATCATCTTGTTGTTCAAATTCGTTCCATTATCTGTAATGATTCTGTTGGGCACACCATAACGGCAAATGATCTGATTCTTGATAAAGCGGACCACTACTTGCTTAGTCACATTTGCATAGGATGCTGCTTCAACCCACTTGGTGAAGTAATCAATAGCCACTAGAATGAAACGATGCCCGTTTGAAGCTTTCGGTTCGATTCTACCAATCATATCGATGCCCCACATAGAGAAAGGCCATGGAGAAGAAAGAACATTAAGTGTAGTTGGTGGTACATGAATTCTGTCAGCATAAATCTGACATTTGTGGCACTTCCTGGCATGCTTGCAACAATCTGTTTCCATGGTCATCCAGTAATAACCTTCCCTCAACAATTTCCTAGCCATTGCATGCCCATTGGAGTGAGTTCCAAAGGAGCCTTCATGTATCTCATGCATCAAAAGTTCTGCTTCTTGCTTGTCTACGCATCTGAGTAGTACCATGTCAAAGTTTCTTTTGTACAAAACATCACCATTCAAGAAGAAATTACCAGACAATCTTCTCAAAGTTCTCTTGTCTTTGCTGGATGCCCCGGGTGGATACTCCTGACTCTGGAGGAAACACTTGATATCATGAAACCATGGCTTATCATCCACAACTTCTTCGACTGCGAACACGTGAGCGGGCCTCTCGAGGTGCTGAATTCGAATTGTTGGCAAATTGTTCCGGTGACTCACTTCATACATGGAGGATAAAGTTGCTAACGCATCCGCCATCTGGTTCTCATCACGAGGGATGTGGTGAAGCTCGACTTTCTTGAAGAAGGTTAACAAACGCCTTGCATAATCTTTGTATGGAATCAAACCGGGGTGGCGAGTTTCCCATTCTCCTTTGATCTGATTGATTACGAGTGCTGAATCCCCGTAAATGTCAAGATTCTTGATTCTCAAGTCGATGGCTTCTTCAATGCCCAGGATACATGCTTCATATTCTGCCATATTATTGGTGCAATCGAACTGTAACCTCGCAGCAAAAGGAAGATGATTACCTTCAGGAGTGATAATAACTGCCCCTATTCCGTTGCCAAAGACATTCACTGCCCCATCAAATATCATGCCCCATCTAGACTCGGGATCTGGACCTTCTCCAAGCAATGGTTCATCACAGTCCTTCATTTTCAAATACATAATCTCTTCATCAGGAAAGTCAAACTTGATGGGTTGATAGTCTTCAATTGGCTGGTGAGCCAAATGATCAGCAAGAACACTACCCTTGATTGCCTTCTGAGTGCGGTACTCGATATCGTACTCGGACAACAACATCTGCCAACGAGCAATTCTTCCTGTCAGAGCGGGTTTCTCAAAGATATACTTGATCGGGTCCATCTTGGATATTAACCAGGTGGTGTGGTTAATCATGTAGTGACGAAGACGCTTGGCAGCCCAGGCTAATGCACAACAAGTTTTCTCAAGCAGGGAGTACCTAGACTCACAATCTGTAAACTTCTTGCTCAAGTAGTAAATGGCATGTTCTTTTCTTCCGGTCTCATCCTGTTGTCCGAGCACACAACCCATAGAATCTTCCAACACAGTCAAGTACATGATCAGAGGCCTTCCTTCAACTGGAGGGATAAGAATTGGAGGTTCTAGCAAATAATTCTTGATACTATCGAAAGCCTTTTGACAATCTTCAGTCCAAACAACACCTTGATCTTTCCGAAGCAGCTTGAATATGGGCCCACATGTGGCTGTCATATGCGAAATGAAACGGGAGATGTAATTCAACCGCCCAAGAAATCCTCTCACTTGTTTCTCTGTTTGTGGAACAGGCATCTCTCTAATAGCTCTGACCTTGTCAGGATCTACTTCAATACCCTTCTGACTAACAATGAAGCCCAAGAGCTTCCCAGATCTAACACCAAAGGTACATTTGTTGGGATTCAGACGGAGTTGATATTTTCTCAGCCGTTGAAACATCTTCAGCAAATACTCGACATGTTCTTCTTCAGTGCCTGACTTAACAATCATATCATCCACGTACACTTCTATCTCTTTGTGCATCATGTCATGAAAGAGAGTAGTCATGCCTCTTTGGTAAGTGGCACCTACATTTATCAACCCGAAAGGCATCACTCTGTAACAAAAGGTGCCCCAAGGCGTGATGAAAGATGTCTTTTCTCTGTCTTCGACTGCCATCTTGATCTGATTGTATCCAGAGAAACCGTCCATGAAGGAGAAAACTTTGGACTTAGCAGTGCTGTCAACCAATACATCGATGTGAGGTAAAGGGAAATCATCTTTCGGACTAGCCTTGTTCAAATCCCGGTAATCAACACACATTCTGACCTTGCCATCTTTCTTTGGAACAGGCACTATGTTGGCTAACCATTGAGGATACTCTGATGTGACAAGAAAACCTGCATTAATCTGTTTCTGTACTTCCTCTTTGATCTTGAGAGCCATATCAGGGCGAGTTCTTCTCAGTTTCTGCTTGACTGGTGGGCATTCAGGCTTCAAAGGCAAACGGTGCTCCACAATACGAGGATCCAAACCGGGCATATCCTGGTATGACCATGCGAACACATCAGCGTATTCCTTGAGTAATTCAATCACCCTCCGTTTGACAGTTGTTTCAAGCGATGCCCCAATTTTGACTTCTTTTTTATCTTCCTCGGTTCCCAGGTTAATCACCTCCACTAACTCTTCGTGAGGCTGAATGGTTTTCTTCTCACGTTCCAACAACCGAGCAATTTCATCTGGGATTTCCTCCTCCTCCTCCTCTTCGGCCTCGTAGACAGGAAATTCGAAATTGGGAGAGAGTGCAGGGTTACCATGTTCAACGGGCTCAAGGATGTTTAGTCTGCATATGATTTATGGTTGATTTTAGAGAATGAATGGAGAATGCAGACTTTTTTTTTTATAATTGATTGAAAACAAGAAATAAAAATAAAATATTTTAGGTTTTTTGTGTTACCATTTTCCAGAAAAAAGCAATAAATATAAATATCAGGATAAACCACATTTTCTATTAACGAAAGTAGTACTTGAAACAAGATAGCCCTACATGATTGCACTTTCGTCCTGGGCAATACGAAAGGATCTTTTTTTTGAAAAACAAACAAACAGAAAAACAAAGACACATTACTTTGACGCGTGAACTACTGAAGGGATGTCAACCGCGTCCCAGTTACGAACAAGTTTCCCAGGTGTGACAAATGCAGGCACTATTTCTTCGGGAACATCTTCCGAGATAGCATTGGCCTCTGGCGAGTCATTGATGAAACCGGCCCTACAAAAGGTGTCACTAACAGAGCTTGACCCAGTACTGTTCTTTGATGGTCCTGCAGCAAATCCCAGCCCTTCACAATTTTTACTCACTGGCAACTGTACAACTTTTCCCCATCCTACACCTGTTCCTTCCTGAATAACTTTATGTGCGCTCTTCCAAGTAGCAAAAGACACTTCACTCTTCTCGGGCACCTTATCTTCCACAGTCAGGCCTTGGAAAGAGGTCCCTTCAGTCTCATCAGCACCAATGAAGGAAAAGGCTGACAAATGACTAATCAGCAAAGCTTCTTCTCCGCTCACAGTAATCAATCTCCCATTCCTGACAAACTTCAGCTTTTGGTGTAAAGTCGATGTCACGGCCCCTGCTTCATGGATCCATGGCCTACCGAAGAGACAACTGTATGCAGCTCGGATATCCATCACCTGAAATGTAATCTGGAAAACAGACGGCCCAATTGTGATAGGCAAATCAACCTCCCCAATAACAGACTTTCTTGATCCATCGAACGCTTTAACAACTACCCCACTTCTTCTCAAAGGAGGCCCCTGATAGGAGAGTTGATCTAATGTGGATTTGGCCATTACATTTAATGATGAGCCGGTGTCCACAAGTACATTCGACAGAGCATCGGACTTGCAGTTCACCGATATATGCAACGCCAGATTGTGGTTTCTTCCCTCCTCAGGAAGCTCTTCATCACTAAAACTCAGATTATTACAGGCAGTAATGTTTCCTACTATACTGTCCAACTGGTTAACTGTCACGTCTTTCTCCACAAAAGCTTGATCCAGCACCTTCATTAGAGCTTCACGGTGCGCTTCAGAGTTTAGTAGCAAAGACAAGATGGATATTTTGGAGGGAGTTTGCAGCAACTGATCTACCACCTTATACTCACTCTTTTGAATCAGCTTTAGAATCTCATCATGGTCAGAAGCTTTGCTGGTCCCACTGGACTGGCCTATTTCTTTCTTTGCACCAGAGCCATTCACTGTCACCTGCTCCACAGCCGGATCATTTACTTTCTTTGCAAACAAAGTAGGGATAACACGTCCATTCCTCAGGACCCTGCTATCACTGGTGATGTTGTCCACAGAAGGTGCAGGAGTCAGGGAGGGCAAAGGCACCTCCAGCCCTCCTTCCAACATTGTGGCACTGTATTTGTAGGGGACCGCCTTCAGAGAAGCATACGGCATAGGCCCTGGCAAGCTGATCACTAGTGGAGTAACAGCTGGATTCCCACTGTTATAACTTATTTCCAACCGTTGGAACTCAGGGGTAATGACACATACTTCCTTGTCTTCTCTCGTGACAATCAATTCCTTGCTGTCCATCAGCCCTTGTATGTCTTTTTGTATCTCTTGACACCCTTTCACATCCACCGAACACACTTCACATGCTGTATGATCGTGGTTAAACAGAGCTGCCTCACACATCTTGATATGTATGGGGACTAGAGGGGTTCGAACATGCTGTACGTCCAAGATAACACCATCTTCATCACATTTCTGGATCATGTTGACAGTAGACCCATGGTTCGGCAGAGGGTTTGCCTGAACGTTAGGATTCTGGTCTTTGAAAGACAATAGGTTGGCCCGAACCAGCCTTTGCACTTCATTCTTCAGGGTATAGCAGTTTTCAACGTCGTGACCTGGGGCCCCTTGGTGGAAAGCGCAGGTTAAATCATGACGGAACCAGGCAGGTAAAACATCTGGTGTACGAGGTGGTGCTCTAACCTGGACAAGGTTTTTTGCTAGCAAGGCGGGAAGCAAGTCGGCATATTTCATTGGGATAGGATCAAAAGTTGTTTTCTGGCGGTTTTGTGAGTGGTATGGTTGTTGAGGGGTTTGAGGGCGATTTTGTTGTTGTTGGGGATATTGTGGCTGATGGTATGGTTGTGGAGGATATTGTTGTGGGGGATATTGTTGTGGGGGATATTGGTAGGGGTATTGTGGTCTTTGTTGGTGATAGGCTGGGTTTGGGGTAGCGGATGCAACATTTGCAACTTGACGGTATGGAGTGAAGTTCTGCTGAGGATTACCGTGGGCTACCATTCCCACCTCCTGATCTTTCTTTTTCGCGAAGTGACCTCCAAACTTTTTGGCATTGTTTGCGGCAGGGGCACTTTCCACAGTTAACCGTCCCTCTCGGACACCTTCTTCTAGCCGCACACCCATGTTGACCATCTCAGTGAAATCCGTTGGCGCGCTTGCAACCATCTTCTCATAATAGAACTGACTCAAAGTCTTCAAAAAGATCTTCGTCATCTCCCTTTCTTCCAAAGGTGGGACGATCTGGGCAGCCACTTCCCTCCAGCGCTGAGCATACTCCTTAAACGTTTCCTTCTCTTTTTGCGTCATTGCCCGGAGTTGATCGCGATCTGGGGCCATGTCCAGATTGTATTTGTACTGGCGGATAAAAGCTTCACCGAGATCATTGAAAGTACGGATGCTTGTACTGTCTAAATTCATATACCACTTCAAGGCGGCCCCAGTCAGGCTGTCCTGGAAAAAATGGATAAGCAGCTTGTGATTGTCAGTGTACATGGACATCTTCCTCGCGTACATCACCAAGTGACTGCGGGGGCAAGAATTTCCTTTATATTTCTCAAAATCTGGCACCTTGAACTTGTGAGGGATAGTAACATTCGGGACCAAGCATAACTCACGGGCATCCTTCCCGAACAAGTCCCTTCCCCGGAGAGCTTCAACTTCTCTTTGCATACCATCGAACCTTTCTTGGAGCTCGTCCATCTTGTCGAAGGCTGCAACACTTTCAGCATGGTAAATCGGCTCACCCTCTTGTTGAATAGTATGGACCAGTGGTGTTGAGTAAGTTACGGCAGCTTGAGGGAAAGATGTACCGGGTTGTGGAGCCGGCGCTGACTGCTGGGTGAAAAAGAGTGGAGCTTCAGATACAACAGGCTGGGAGCTTCCACTGACTGGAGGCGGCATCCCCCATGTACAACCTGGAGGCATAAAGAGGGGTGGAGGAGTCACTGTAGATGACGGGGTTATGCTCACAAGAGGCTGCTCTACAACAGCGGCGGCAGCTTGAGAGTTCTGGGCTGCCAAGAGTGCATTCATCATAGCTGTTAGCCTATCCATTCCTTCTCGCAGAGTGGCAACCTCCTCCCTGAGGCTCTGATTTTCTTGTTCAACCAAATCCATCCTCTTTCGATTGGCTCTGGTGTTGTAGATGCGAGTCGGTTTGCTGAGAACTCGTCGGGCCACTTTCTTTGGACGACGGCTGATTAACCTTTGGAAGTAGTGAACACAGTGTGAGACTCAATTTGGGAAACTGTGAATGCAACATGATGCATGCTTATGCTTATGCAAAAAGAAAAAGAACAAATTATTATCGAAGGACTTGTTAGAGCAATTGTAAACATCATAAATCGAACATTTCACTAAAGCATTGAAATATTACAAAGAGTTTTTTTTTTGTTTACAAGCTAAAAGATTTTGGAAGCTAGAATCTAAACATAAGGTCCTAAGGACGTCAAACTCAAACCCCCGGAGTAGATGGATCCTCGGAGTCTGAATGTGCACCAGAGATCGACTCCATAAACCTCCTCCTCCTCTTAGCGTCCTGGCGGAGCAAAGCGTCCTTCCGACGAAGCAAGTCATCCTTCTCAATTATCCTCTGATTCTGAACAAAAAGCTCATGATCTTTCTGTGCCAGCTTTCCCTTCAAGGTCTCATTCTCACGCTCAAGCTCCTGGCATTTTCTCTTCCAAGTATCCCTTTCAAGCCGCATTTGAATCAACTGCTCATTGTATTCCTCTTTGTCATCAAAGGGCACAGGTAAGGATGGTGATGGAACGGTTGAGGATACGTGCCTGAATAGGGGGTAGGGTAAACCAAGAATCGAAGCTCTGTCGACAACCCACTGAGTATATGATCCATGTACAAAACCCGTCCTTCTTCCTAAGTGATTCCTATCAAGCCTACGAACAGTATGCCAGGCTCGCACAAATCTCAATCTCATGCCTGCATGGTCCTCGTGGTTGAGGTAAAATTCACCGGTTAAGGAGAGGTTATTAGGTTTTTCCTTCATGGGGTATCCAAACTGGCGTCGGGCAAGGGTGGGGTTATAGGTGATTCCTCCGCGTGTACTGATGAGGGATACATTGGGGAACTCTCCACAACTGTCGATGATTACTCCAATGTCACTAGCTGGTTGGTACCAAAGGATATCAGTTGGAGTGAGGGACATGATTCTCTGAGGCCAACGGGTTTTCTCTGGATTAGTTTTGAAAAGGTGGGTTTGGGGTAAATGTGAAGTAAACCACTTGTATAGCAAAGGTGCGCAACAAGTGATAACTCCGCATTTCTTTTGTGTTTTGTGGTGAATGGAATGGTAGGTGTCTGCAAGTAAGGTGGGGACGGGGTTTCCGGATATGAAAATTTGGATTGTGTTAATGTCGATGAAGTCGTCGATGTTAGGGAAGAGTATAAGGCCATAGATGAGTAGAGCAAGGATAGCTTCGAAGGCACCGGTACTGGCGGCTTCGGCAAAGGTGTAGGCTTTTTGGTAGAGGAAACTGGGAGTTAGGCCTTGGAAGCCTCCTTTGGTAGTAAGGTTACTGGTTATGTCGGAAGTTTTGAGGTGGAGGGCTGCGGCAATAGTTACAGGTTTAGGAGTTGGTTCGAGGCCACTGAAAGGTAACTTGTCAAGCACTGGTAATCCAACCAGGTAAGAGTATTCCTCCAAAGTAGGGACAAGCTGGTACTCTGGGAACGTGAAACAGTGATAGAGAGGGTCATAGAACTGGACCAAGGTGTTAAGGATCCCTTCTTCAACGTTTGTCTTGAGGATGCTGAGCAAATTCCCATAACGCTTTCGGAAGTCGTCCGGACTAGTTACCAAAGATCCTAGCTTCCGTAAATTTGTCAAATCCGGGTCTTTGAAGTTATACTTCTGAGTGTTCCTCTTTGTGAAGTTCATTCCTACGATGTTTACAACAAAACTTGTCTAAGTCCTTCGATACTTGATGAAAAAATGTTTATGAATGAGTGCATGTGTGCATGGTTATGCTAAAGGAACGGAGAAAACATGGTGAGGTTAAGTTCGTAATGTTGGAGCTGAGGGTAAACACGCCATTTGGTAAGGACTATGGTTTCATATGTACCTGTATCACGGGTTCTACCAAGTTCCCAAAGTCATTGACCACTTCCGAATATTGTCAGGTTACGGGACTACTCCCGGTCCAACAACGTTCGTAAGAAAGTCTCGTTTGAGTGTAGTATCGCGTATCGACCAACTCAAGACTACTCTTGATTAGCCACCGCACTATGTCCTAAAAGGCCAAGATGGGTTAGGTAACTAAAGCTCCTCAACTTCATAGGTCACTTAAAAATAGCAATGCCAAACACGACTACTCATGTTGACATGGTACTACTCTTAAGAGACCTCCATTGAGCGGGGTTATCACATGTACCAAAACCCAAGACTACTCCTGGTATGGCACGTTGATTATACCCCATCCTATCTTATGTTTCCCTCAAGTCCGGGTATAGGACTTATCTCACTACTCACGTAAAAAGATAAACACTTAAGCATGTATTTACAATTACAAATAATAATAAAGCATAAAGATAAAGAAATGCAAGATAGGTTTAACCCACTTAGGATTTTGGTCCCCAGTGAAGTCGCCATTTTTCTGTCGCGGTGATTTTTGGATATCAAGCTATTAATTAGCGTTGACTCGCAATTTTAGGTTTCACCACCGATCTTTTATTTTTTCCGAGGGAAAGGGAGAAAGTTCGAAAAAACCCTATTTTTTTAGAGATCAAAGGTCCGGGGGTTGATTACGCAAAGGGAAGGTATTAGCACCCTAAACGTCTATAGTACTCTATAGGAACCTCTTGCTTTTATTATCTTTATGCTAAATTATTATTTGTTGTAAAATAAATGCTTAAGTGTAAAAAGATTAAAGTGATGAAAAAGAAAGAAGGAAAATGTTTTTGTTATTTTTATTGATTTGGAAAGACAAAGTCTTTTGCCTACATACCCGAATGGGATCAAAATCATGTAGTTCGGGGTAAAAAGCTGAGTGGTTGGTTTTGGTTGATTTTAAAGTTTGAAAAAGGTTTTAAGAAAGATGAGAGGCCGTAAAGGCGTAGAAGAATAAAAAAGTAGTGAGTTTGATTGGTTTTAATTTGAAGAAAACAAGTTTTGATTGATTTAAAGTTTGATTGAAATTTGATTAAGAAAGAAAGGATAAAAGATTAATTTTTTTTGAAAATTTTTGATTATAAAATGTTTTTGGATTTTGACTTTTTTGACTTTTTTATGAAAATTTTGATTAAGTCCTAAGGTCCAGAGACTAAGTTATGCTGAGAAATCTAAACGCACCGGATCCCTCAAAATGACGTTGGATCAAGTGAGGGTCCTTTTCCTCGGATACGGTCCAAATTTCATAATCGTCCTCGACATAAAGCATAAAAATAAATGTGGTGTCGGTGCATATTCTCATTTATATTTATTACATTGGACCTAGATACATTCTAATAGCAATAAAATAAATGACAAAAATAATAAAATTGCATTAAAATAAATATGCTAAAAAGAAATAAAAAATGCATGAGATGCAAAACAATAAGTAAATATGGTGCGTAAAATAAATAAAGAAAATAAAAATGCGATACATAAAATAAATATGATGCTGAAAATAAAATAAAAAAAAATGCAAGACATAAAATAAATATGATGCTAAAAGAAAATAAAAAAAATGCAAGGCAATAAAATAAATATGATGCTAAAAGAAAATAAAAATGCAAGACAATAAAATAAATATGATGCATAAAATAAAAATAAAATGCAAGACATAAAGTAAATATGGTGCTGGAAATAAATAAAGAAAATAAAAAATGCGAGACAATAAAATAAATATGATGCGTAAAATAAAAGAAAATAAAAATGCAAGACAATAAATAAATATGATGCAATAAAAATAAAATAAAATAAAAAAATAAAAAAAATGCATGGGTACTGGAAATTAAAAGCAAGAAATAAAATGCATAAAAAAAAAATAACAAAAATAAAGGTGCAAGAAATAAGAAAATGAAATAAAAAGAAAAGGAAGGGAGAAGAAGGGGTGCAGGAGAAGGAATAGGGAGGTGTGGGGAGCAGTCTGAAGAGGGGAGAAGGAAACAGAGGAAAGTCCGAACCAAAAAGCCCAACGGGCCAAGGAAAGAAACAAAATAAACCGGTTCGGTTTAGGAGAACCGAACCGGTCCAGCTTTCCTATAAAACCCCATTGGCCGGTTTTTACATTCATTTTCTTGTGGTTTTCTCTTTCTTCTTTCCTTCTCTCTTCTCACTCTCTCCTCACATGGCCGAACGGAAACCCTTCCGGCGTGGTGGTTGCCGGCGGCACCACCGCGCCGGAATAATTCTTCTCTCTTTTTTTTACTTTTTTTTTACATGTTCAGAAATCCATTTTTACACTCTACTTGAATCCGAACCTACTTTTTCGAAAATCTCTATGAGGAGTGTTAGATCTAGGTTTGAAATCTTTGAAAATTACCTTTCCTTTTTGGTTCAAAGGCTTCGGATATGAAGGTTTGGGTTCGAAATTGAATGAATGGTTCGGATTTGAACTAATTGTAGTTCGGATTTGAGGTTTTTTCTGTGTTTGTGGATTTGGTTAGGCTTTGTGGTTCGGTTGGTGTTTTGCTGATTTTGTTGGATTCGTGTTGATCTTGGTGATTCAGGTTCAAGGTTTTGCGTTTGTGAATTCGGATTTTTTTTGGGTTGTGAGGTTTTTGTTTTGATTTTCGGTTGTGATGTTGTGTTGAATTTCTGGAGGAGAAAAAAGAAGAAAGCAAAGAGAGCTAGAGCTGTTTGTGTCGGTTTTAGATTTTTTCATTTTTTCTGGTGGTTTGTGGCCGGATTTGGGATTTGCGGTGGTTGTGTTGGTGGCTAATGGTGGTTTGATGGTTTATGATTGTACTGGCTCTGACTGACTGTGTACTGTACTGTGACTGCCTCGTGAACAGTACCATTGATGCTATTTATAGTAAAATAATGGGTAAAAACGAAAATGACAAAACTGCCCCTCTGGGCCTTGGACTGAAATCAGACTGAAAATGGACTTAAAATAAATAAAAATCAAAATAATAAAAAACACAAAAAATGAAAAAACGAAAATAAACAAAATAAAATAAAACTAATAAAAAAATAAAAAGAAAAGAAATAAATAATAGTAAAAAATAACAATAATAATAAAACAACAGAAAATAAAAATGATAAAACGGTTGCCTTCGGAACAAAAATGAGGTATTTTAAAATACCTCCCTGCCGAAATTTCGTCTGAAACGACGAAAATTTCCGGCCTAAAAGACGAGAGAAATGAAATAAAAACGGGTCAAAAATGGGGTATGACAGTATAGGTGAGTCTATCAAGAGTACTCCTGTAGCTATGTACTCCACTCAACATAGAGTATAGATCTCATTATGGGTTTCTATTATCTCATCCTTCTGTCGCTGCGGGATTCATGCTTTCTTCATTTTCTCATAGCATGTTCTTTCACTCATGACTTGTTATTACCCATTGAACCTATTTCTTGGGATCTCCAGTCATTTAGGTCGGGTTACCATCACTTGTGATCTTTAGGCATTAGTCTCATCCCATTGGATGTGTTTATGACTTTCTTTCTAGTTTTTCCTTTCGTCAAAGGATTGACTAATTCTTTATCAGTACGTACATGATCTACTTTAACCGTTTCTTTTGAGAGTAGCTAGCTCTCTAATTTGTTATGTGTTTGTGCCTTAATTATCGTCTCTTACTATTGTAGTAACGATTCTCAATTTTGTAACAGCTGCAGTACTATCACAATGAATTAACACTCCTGGCAACAGTTTTACCCACTAGGGGATCTCAACTAGCAAGCATTTTCTCAACTTGCTTCTTCACTAGTTTTCTCTTGTGTTCTCATCTCAGATTAATTCCATAGTGGATTGAGTCAATATTATATGTTTCAACAAATAACTCCTCCAGTGATGCTCTATATGCAGCCACTGGTCGCTTAAGACTCATCTGAAGGATGTTCTATTTTGTATCTTGTACCATTCAAGTACAACATGATATTCCTCATAATGTAATCCTAGAGTCATAGTCTTCCTAAGGCACCTTATGACTCTTTCAATAGCATGCCAATGCTTCTCACTTGGTCTACTAGTAAACTTGCACAAGAGTTCCACGACATAGGCAATGTCGGGTCTAATACATTCAGTGACATATCTAAGGACTGCCAATGATGCTCGCATATTCTATTTGTCTAACACCACCTCAAGTGTTCTTGAAGAGTTTTACACTTGGATCATAAGGTGAGATTGCAAGTTTACAGTCAAATAATTACATTTCTTAAGATCTTCTCAACAGTGTGAGATTAATTAAAAAAATTCTCTTTTTTGATCCAGTAATCTTGACACCAAGAATTACTTCAACTTTGTCTAGGTCTTTCTTATCAATGTTGTTGATAAACAATGATTTCACATAAATTATAGCATGAATCTTTGAACCAAATATGAGCAAGTCGTCTACATAGAGACATATGATCGTGCAAATGTTGTTTCCATATTTGTAGTGAATAAATTTGTCACTTTCATTCACTTTATACTCATTCGATATCTTTAGGTTGTCAAATTTTCCATGCCATTTCTTAGGAGTTTAATTTTAGACCATGCAAAGATTTTTCTAACTTACTGACCTTGTTTTCTTGTCCATGAATCACAAAAACCTTCGGATTGTTCTATATAAATTTCTTCTTCTAATTCACCATTTAAAGAGGCAGCTTTCACATTCATTTGGAGTACTATGAGTTATGTACATCGGCTAAAGGGACTAGTATCTCTCATGAATATGATTCAAGTGACTGGTGAATGAGTGTCTTAGAAATCTATATTTTTTCTTTGCCTAAAACCTTTTTCTACAAGGTGAGCCTTGTATTTAGCAACCGAACCATCAGGTTTTAGTTTTCCATTTCCAAAATTCAAATACAACCAACTGGTTTGCAATTAGGAGGCAAGTCAACTAAGAGTCGTGTTTCGTTAGACTCTAGAGAATCCATTTCATCGTTTACTTTTTTTTTTCTTTTCAAAAGTTAGCATCCAATGAAGACAAAGCTTCTTGAAGGCCAGATGGATCCTCTTCCAATATATAAACCATATAATTATGTTTATACTCTTTAACAATTATAGCTTTCTTACCTCTTCGAGGTTCTATAACATCTCATACGATGTTTACATAACTGTTTCTGATTACTGGAATGTGATCAGATGCAGTGCCCCCACTAGCTCTCAATTTAAAAGAAATTTATTTTGCCCACACTAATGGCGTGCTTTCATTAGCGCCCCACTAGTGCCCCCACTATTCTTTATTTAAAGGGGTATTTATTTACATAGAAATCGGTATCGTTTAATTCTATGCTCACTTTAGCATTTAGGTTTTAAAACTTATATGCTTCGTTATTTATAGCATACCCAATATGAATACACATTCATAGGCTCTACTAGTGAGTTCAACTTTCTTGGGGTCCAGAATCCAAATATAGTCCAGACAATCCCAAGCTAAAAAATAAGACAAGTTGAGTTGTCTTTTCTTCAAAACTTCTTAATTAGAAATTTTGTTCTTAGACTAGAGTACTCTATTTAACATGAATTTCAATTTTTGTTATAAAAATTGAACTTATCAAGGTATCAATTTTATTTTTCAAAATTTACAGTCATCAATAAATATGATAAAATATATTTTTATCATTTCTAGTTTATGTGTCATCAAGTTCGCACATTTCATAATTTATTAAGTTTAGAGGTTCAAATTCTCTAAACACTGATTTATATGAACTTTTGGTTCATTCATCTTGACTGCAAAAAATAAAATTTTCCAGTCATATAACTTTGGAATTAAGTCCAAGTTACTCAAGTTTATAATTAAACGCTTGTTCATATGATAAATTTTGACATGCCAAATATTAAAATCACACAACTTATAAAATAGAGGGAAAATTTAATTTTGAGCATATCATCAGTCTTTCCCCAACAAGAATGCATGATGCACAAGTCTCTTTTTAAGTTCGAGTCAACTCAGTCTTATTCGGTAGAAATCTGAAATTCAGATTCTTTATTATTTTGGAGCATGCATCACGTCCTAGAGAATAATTTTCTTTTCGGACGTGATTTGCAACTTCACATCTCCAATGCCAACGACTTTAATGGTGTTATAATATTATAACAACACATTCTTATTTACAGCAGTAGCATATGTTTTTGAACATAGCAAACACGGCGCGAGACGCTAATGTTTATCCACCATTCACTTAATTCACCAACTAGATTGATTTAACTAGTCATATCAGTGAATTTCTTTTTAGTTAGGTTAGGCAGCGGAGCAGTAATTTTCTTGTTCATATACTTGCGGGACATATGACCTGTTTTCTCACAATTGTATTAAAAATAAATTGTGAATCAGTGTCATTTCTTGATGGTGGCTGCTGATTTTTATTTAGGTCCTTTTGGGGTTCCTATTCTGTTGGCAGTTAGAGTTACTTATTCACAGTGCGGTTCTAATTTTTGAAAAATAGTTTTTAAACAAAAATTCAAAATCGCATATGTGAATTTCTTAGCGTTGTTGTTATAGCAACAAGTACTTCATTGTGTTCAATATAGAGATGTATTTCTATAGCTTTTTTTATCCTTCTTGTATTTAGGGACAATAAAATTCGAGTTAGTAATTTCTTTGGTAGACATGGCAGAAGGAAACGTCTTAAAATTGTTGTTTTTGGATTTCCAAACTGTTGTATTTGGATTTCCAAATTCTATTTTGAAATAGAATATCTACTGAAGTTGTTACTAGGTTGAGTCACGACCAGGTCGCTCTCTTTAAGACGTTTCGTGGCACTGCCCAAAATTGTGCAAGGCAGACTATCAACCACGCCGCCTCCAGGATAAAACAAGCCCAGCTACAACTGTGCGGTTAACTACTGCACTGTAGAAAACCGTTCGAGATTTACACCTCCAATATGGTACTAAGACCACTCTTTAATACTGAAACCACTTTCTAATATGGTACAGTGACCACTCTATTATGGTGCTAAGATCACTCAAATATGGTGTTATCACCATTCTAACCTTTGAGCTCTCCAAAATATCAATATGGTACTAAGACCACTCAAATACGGTGATACCACCGTTCTAACTTTTTAACTTCTCCAAAAATAGAAAAATATAGAAAGAATATTTATATACCGACGGGACATTATTATTTCAAAAGGGACTATGATCTTAAAAGTACTATTTATTCCGAAGGGACATATATTATCGAAGGGACTATGTTCTTAAAACCTTTCTTAATTCCGAAGGGACATTATACCGAATAGGGACTAAGGTCTTAAGAACACTCTTATATCCGAAGGGACAGAAAAATGAGATAAGGAGAAGAATAGCTCGTTAACACAAGCTGGGGGAGAAGAGAGAAAGAGTTCTCGACAACTCAATAGAACTCTTTTGTGTAATTTTTGAACTGAGAGGAGTCCTCTATTTATATAGAAATTTTGTAACTGTTTTAGCTAAAATTACGGTAGCAGTTACTCTAATGGATAAGATCAAAATGAAACTTAATCACTAATCAGTTCAACAACATTTGTGGATAACATCAAAAAGAAACAAATCCACAAAAGTGGAGGAGACAAACTCATTGGATATGAATGAAGGAAAGATAAGAACTCAGTTGAATTCTTATTCTTATCACAAACAACATAAAATAAATTTATGGGAAGTGATATTCACGAATAAAAATAATAATTACTATTATTTTTATCATTATAAAGTTTTTAAAATTAAATACCGCAATTTAAACACTACTAATGTGTGTGTTCTATTTTATGTGGGACCCCCACTATCTATTTTTTCAATTCACATCACACTAACTCAAAGTCTTATTACTTGGTGTTTAATTTTCAATTTCCTTCCAACTTCACACCAATGTTCCAACATGATCATACATGGAGGGACAATATCCTCACATATTAAAATTTATTTAAGATTTAATATTATGCAAACAAATATAACGTTTATTTATACATAAATTGAGTAATATAGAAGTTACAAAAAAAATATATAACACACGAGAGAGAATATTTGCATGAAAACATATTGTATCTCAAATAAAATTTACAGTTACTTCAATTATAGACTAAAAACATATTATAAGCAAATATAATATTTAACTTATATGAAAAATTATTATCTAAACTTAAAGATGAAAATTTCTAATACTGTATGCAAAGTCGTTTTAATTTTTGATTATGTTTCTACTGCTAGGCATGTCGACTGTCTACAAGCACTTCTTCAAGTTAAACAAACATAACAAATTCCTAATTCATATAAAATTGATGTCTTAAAATATTTATTTTGTTTATCTATATTTCCTTACCTTGTGTTTTTTTTTATTGTTTCTATGCCCTTTTACAATACCCCCACTGTATATCCCATTGGACAATATCTATTTCTTAGATGGTAATCATTTATTTCACGAGTCTTGTTATCTCCTTATAAAACTTTTCTCAATCTCCAACTTGTGTCTCCTCCTCATAACGATGATGCTCTCTTTATAGGCTTGACATAGTTTCTCTCGATCGTTTTGCCCAAAAAAGCTATCCATTTTCCTGTCTTGGACTTCAACAAATTTCAAATATTCGTTCACCTTGATTCGTTGTTCCTTTATATTTAAAGTATTGATACTTGACTTCCTAACCTTATCATGTTCCTCTTGTTGCATCGTATCAAAATCTTCTTCTTTTGCATTCCTTGAATCATGAATGATTTTGATATGGTCCTTAAAGAATAGTTCTTGCGTATAAATCTCTTCATTGATCTCTTCATGTTGCATTTTATTTCTCCTCCATACAATAAGATTTCCTCCATTGTCTTTGGCAACATCCCACTCACTATGCCAAATGATTCTTCAAAAGCTTTTGCATAAATTTTTTCTTTCAGAACCTTGTTCTTTAATTTGTTATTTTTCTGGTTGACCTGGCTAATTTGAACAATTTGGTATACATCCATCTCTTCATATGACTTCGTATCATATTTGAGTGTAGATCTTAGGTATTGCTAATATATTATTTCCATGCTATAGACTCAAATATGAAATGAAATCATAACAAGAGATGGTTGTAAACAAAATTTGTCAAATTAGTTAGGACTACCATAACCTTATTTATTTAAAGAACAAGGTTGTCAAATGAAAAAATGCAAAATCTCTTGGAGAATCATTTGGTATATTGAATGAGAAGCTGCGAAAGACCATGGAAGAAAGTCTTATTGTATGGAAGAGAACTAAAATGTAACATGAATCGATTAAAGAAGAGATGTATATAGAAGAAAAATTCTCTATGGACTAAATCAAAATCATCACGATTCAAGGAATGCAAAGGAAGAAGATTTTGAGAGGATGCAGCAGGAGGAACGTGAGAAGGTTAAGAAGTCAAGTATCAATCCTTTAAATGAAAAGGAACGGCGACTCAAGGTGGGTGAAGATCTTAAATTTGTTGAATTCCAAGACAAGATAATGGAGAACTTTGTTGAGCAAAAGGAAATTTTTTGTCAAGCCCGCCAAAAGTATTATGGTTATGAGGCGTAGGCTCATGGAGGAAGAGATGGAGGGTGAGAAAAGGTTTGATGAGGAGCTTACAAGATTCATGGAAAAGTAATTTCCATATAAGCAAGAGATATAGTCCAATGACATCTATATTGGGGGTATTGCAAAGGGGCATAGAAACAGGAAAAACACAAGGGAAGTATGTATGTGTGTGTGTGTGTGTGTGTGTGTGTATATATATATATATATATATATATATATATATATAACATCAATTTTATATGAATATTGAATTCTATGTGTTGGTTTAACTTGAAGAAGTACCCTTGGATGCTCAACATGCCTAGCGATAGAAAAACTAATGAAAAATTGAAATGATTTTGCATGGGGTATTAGGAATTTTCATCCAAACTAGTTTAGATAACAATTTTCATTATGATAAATATTCAATTTCCTTATAATATATTTTTAGTGTAATGTTGAAGTGATTATGAATTCTAGTAGAGATATCATTAAGTTTTCATGCAAATATTCATCCTCATGTATTATAGTTTTTTTTTTCCGTAAATTCTACATTACTCAATTTATGTTTACATAATATTAAATCTTAATTAAATTATTATATGCGAGAATATTAAGTTGATGTGAACCTAGGCTCGGGAAAATATGACATGCGACATGAAATGTATACAAAGATATCCAAGAACAAAGATGAAAGTAGTGCTGCCAAACAATGGGGTCATCCAGCCCAAAATTTTAATCCTAGAATATGGAGGAATACATAATCAATTCAAAATTCAGACATGTGTAATCCTAGTGTTGTTGGGAAAGTTGTTGGAAAACCCTCGTAGACACAAATTGCTAATTATATGAGACATGTTGGTAGAGGCAATGAAAGGGCCCAGCTAGCCAATTAAAAAATTTAGATTGTCTCTTCAATAAGGGATTTTTTATGTTTCTTTTTTTTTTTATGACGATAATGATGAGGGGGATGAAGAAGAGGAAGAAGAACCCTAACAAATTTATTTAGGACCTAATGACCAATATAGTGGAAAAACTAGAGGACCAATATGAAAGGAACAACGACACAAGGTGGACAAATATGTGAATTTTGCTGGAGTCTAGAATTATGGGAAATTTATATTATAGGAGATCGAATTACATAAGGTAATGAGTAGTTATGAGCATAATAAAAAAATAGACTTTTGTTCAAAAAAAAAAAATAGACTTGATACTTCATTGGCATTATCAATTTTATATAAAATAGGACAATTATTTTTTCTAAAATAACTTATATTGTGGGACATAGGGAGTAATAAATGTGATCAAGAATAGACATTATTATGCTAAAATATTAAATGGAATCATAACATAACAATATATTTATTTTTTTGACAATTCGGTAATATATTTATAAACTATCTATAGAGTATTAAAAACATAACTTTTAATAGATATTATTGTTTCTTTTAAATTAACATATTATTGAAATTTTATATGGAAGTTATTTCATTGTAATATTGTTTCCCTAAAATAAAGATATTAAATATTAAAATATAATTATTAATGATTAAAATATCAAGGAGAAATTGTAAATAAAATTAATATTTTATAAGTATATTATATTGATTTTGTTTCATCAATTATTAATTAATATATTAATAAAAACATATAAAGTATTGAAATTATAACTTTTATTATGATTTAAAGTTTTTTTCTAAATTTATAGCTTATTGCTATGTTTTATTTTCTAAACAATTTATAAAATTATAATACCATTTTCTCAAAATACAAAATAACTCATTTTATGATGTAATATAAATTTAAGTTTTATGACAAAAAAACATAAATATATACGGTGAATATCTCAATAATAAGACATAACTTACCAAATAATATTTATATATTATTCCAAAATAATTAGTTTAATGAATTATACGTTTTCATTGTGCTCTTAACACACACACACACAAATGTGTGTGTGTGAAGGCATTAATAAATATAATTATAATAGATATTATAATAAAATAAAAATGAAATTAGTATATAAAATTGTTCTGAATATAACTCATGAAAATGAAATATCTTACAGTGATGTCGGATCGGTGAAAGCAAAGCTCTGTGAATGGAGATATTCAGCCTGAATCTGATGTGGTAATCCGAGAGGGAGATGATTGTCGATGGTGGGCAATGTTCTGAACAAAGCTCTTGACGAGACATTAATAAATATAATTATTATATATATTATAATAAAATAAAAAAATTAAATCAGCACATAAAATTGTTTTGAACATAACTCATGAAGATGAAATATCTTACATTGATGGTGGATCAGTGGAAGGAACGCTTTGTGAATATAGATATTCGGCCTGAATCTAAGGTGGTAATCCGAGGCGGAGGTGATTGTTGATGGTGGGCAATATTTTGAACATAACTCATGAAGATAAGAGATCTTACACTTATGATGGATTGTCGGAAGGAATTCACCATTAATGGATCTTTTTGGTATCAGGTAATCTGAGATGGAGGTGATGGCTGATGGTGGACAATGTTCTGAAAATTACACATAAATATGAGAGATCTTACACTAAAGTTAGATTGGTGGAAGATTAAACTTTATGAATGGAGGTTTTTGGCTTGAATTTGAAGTGGTAATATGAGGGTGAAGTAAGGTTGATGGTGAGGGCGGCTCAAATTAGGATTTAGGGTTAGAGAAGGATCCTTATAAGTTACAAGGTGATGCTTATATAGGCTTATGAATGTGGTATTGGACTTTTGACCCAATCTAAAAGCCCAAATCCAAAATAAAAGTGTTTTTTTAGGGGACCAAAATAAAAGTGTTATTAATATATTATTTGAAATATATAAAGATGTTAATAAATATAATCATAATAGATATTATAATAAAATAAACATAAAATTAGTATATAAAATCTTATTAATATATTATTTATAAAATATAAAGTACTATATATATTATAATTTTACATGGTTTATACATTTGATTTTTTTTTGACAAAATGGTTTATACATTTGATATATTTCACATATGAATCTTATTCTTAATTTTTTTATAAAAAAATTATAAGTTATAAAGTTTTATGCAATAATTTTAAAAAATATCTATTTGTTTTGACAATGAATATTAAATTTTTAAATAAATTTTTTTAAATTAATTGTATAATTGGAAGAATAAAAAAGACTACACAAAACATGGTATGCCATTTTGTCTATAAGTATAGCACTACAAGAAATCAACCTTTTAGAGACCGAATTTTCGGTCTCTATAACACCAAAATCGGTCACTAACAAATTTGGTGACCGAAATAGTGACCAAAAATAAGAGTTGTTAATTCACTGGTCACTGATCCATTGTGACTGTTATAGCGACTGATTAGCAGCGACTGTTTCTGTGACAACTATTAGAGACTGATTTTTCGACTGTTCTTTAGTGACCGAATTCGCAACAGATTCTAGTGACTGTTCTGAACTGAATATTCTGCCAATAGCGACTGGTGTAGGTCACTATTTCGGTCTCTAAATGCTGATTTTTTTTAAAAGAAAATCTTCATTAACAGTCCAAAACATTATTAAAACACTTTTAAAACATATTTAATCTCTCTCAAATATGTCACGCCAAAGACATTTAAACATTTTAAAAAAAAAAAGACAAGGGCAAATTTATTAATCAGCTAATTCAGGTAACATAGTGTCATCAACACATAGTACATAATTGTTACAAACTAAAGCCAGGAGGGAGCAAATAGCATGCTACAAAACACCTAATGCCATGGCACAGAATTGAACTAGCCTACAACTAGAAAGAAAATATACTAAATTCCAAAATCACTTATAATGGCAGGAACACCTAAGGCTCTGAAAAATGCTCTTGTACCAATGAAGATTCACCAACATCACACATCCAAGTCAAAAAGAGCTCCTTGCATCTAAAACGAATTCTGCACTAGAGTTCTGAAACATTCAAACCAGCACCAAAAGAAGATCAACACAGGAACAACAAAGAATATTGAAATTTCTGGCTTTAGCAACTGGTAGGAGTTATTAACTGGTTCAGATTAACAGCTGGTTCTGAACCAAACAGGTTCTGAACTTGAAACTTAGCACAATTTAAACAGTTATGCAACAAGCAATAAAAAGTGCACAAATAAAAGAACACAAGGTTTGTTAACCCAGTTCGGAGTAAACACCTCCTACTCTGGGGGATACCAATCCAGGAAGGAAATCCACTATTGGAATTAATCCTTAAGACTCAGACACTGACTCCCAGTTCCTATCCCAAGCAATTAACTACCACCTAGTCAGACTTCTACCCACGCATGAGTATTAGAGTCCACTAACTTCCTATCCAAGCAACAGCCCAGTCACTTGAACTAACCTTGAACCTAAACCAGTTCTGAACAAATTTCCCAGTTTTTGAAGAACACTCTTCAAAACAAAAACTTCATTCTTTCTTAAAAGCTTTTGAATGAATTACAACTCAAAACAAACACTAAACCAACTCTAACAGAGTGGTGCACAAACAACCCTAAGGTTTTAAACACAAAGACTCAATATACTGAATAAGACTCTGTTCTTCGTATCTCATGAATAGCAGCAGCAGCTCTCCTTATATAGCCTTCAGTCCAGCAGCATAAAATAAATTCCAATCTTCTGAAATTGATTTGTTACTGATTTATGAATGGCTAAGATAATTCTGCAATGTATCTTTGAAAGATTACATCAGTAAAATACGCGTTTTCATAAAAACAAACCAAATCTTCATTAAATCATCTCCAAAACAACCAGCATTCTAGAAGCAATATGCTAGGATATTTCCTTGTTAAATCTCGCCAAGATTCGCGCAGAAACAACTTGAAAAAGTGCAGCTTCTGATGAAGTCAACCAAAGTCAACTCTGCTTCAGACTCTCAATTCAGCTTCTGAAGCGCTACAGTGCTTCTGAAGCAACTTTCAGCTTCTAATGGTGATTTCAGCTTCTGAATGACTTCAAAATGAACAACTTGCAACTGAAGATTTGTTCTAGACATGGAGATGCTACTATACAACACATTGGATTTGCCAAAATATTCAGCCAACACCAAAATACTCAACAAATATTATCACAGATGAGTAGTATTGTACCAATGAAGTCAACTTTCTATCATGATAATACAAATAAAAGTAATAGTTTTGAATGTCTCTAGATGTATGCCCTTTAGAGAAATAATAAAATCACCTAATAGTGGTGACAGCAGTAAAACTTTAACACTTAAAAGGTACATTGGTATGGTAATTGAAGCAATGTTGCTTCTTTTCTTTTCCATTTATTCCCTACTATTTACCATTACTTTATGCAATAATGCATGAGATTTCTAAAATAGGTTAAAAAACACTAGACATCAAGTCAGAGTTTGAAAAATTCTTGAGTAGGATAAAATAATTAGATGAAGATACATAATCAAGAATCTAAATTCTTAATTATACTCATATGTATTACTTGTAAACATAGTGCATAGTTTCTAAAATCACAACCACAAGGTATCATTGATTATCCCGCCATAATTAATTTAGTTATTGTCATGGTTAATTCTTTAATTCAATTAGGATTATAAGTCTAGTTTTAGAATAAACAGGGTTCAATGCTTAGTCTAAAGACCATATACCTTCAAAAGATAAGGTAGCATATAAAAACCAACTTTCCTAGACCAGTTTAAATTTTCATTTCAAAGTCAATTGATATAAACTCAGCAGATATATTCCTAAATGGCCCAAGGCAATAATAAAAGGATAAAAACTTTATAACTATCACAAGAGCATACCTAATGGCCATTGATTTCGTGAGCATCATATCCAACTTCATAAGGATCACTGTCCAAATCATCTAACAGATCACTAACAACCTGAATATGAAGTCGTCAGTTCAGTCTTTTGCGGATATAAAAATCTTGAAATCCTTAACAAGGGCATGAGCCAAACAACAAAGCGTATTGTCAACAACATCCTCTCAGAGCTCATTGTTTTTCCTGTAACAATTGATAGACATCAACAAACCAGCTAACAAACAATGTAAAAGATGATAACGAAAATTGAAATAGAAAATCAAGAAACTCCGATGACCTTAGAAATTCTAAAAAATTGTATTATTATCAATAGTTTAACCAAACGTATCTCTAACATTTCTTAAATACAACGAATCCAAATATACCCTCAACATAGTTTCATTCCGTTATTAACAATTATTTCTATTAAATTCACTACCACTTTCCTTAACTTTTAACTATTAAAAGAACCAAAAGAAAGGTGTTAAAGTCCAACCCTCCACTGAAACATGTTTAAGGTCGCACTCAATCCATCATTCACCACTCAGATTCATACATGCTAAATCCAAACTACAACAATAATCTATTAACACTTCTGTCAATATTTCATATTTAATTGCCACTAATAACTAGTCAATTTTATAAAAAGGAAAAACCATAACTAATAAAAATAAATGTCATAATCAAAACTTAAGTTACAACAAACATTTATTTTTTTGGGTATGCAGACGAAGTGACAATCACCACAAAAACTTACACACAACTATGAGGTTCCGAGTTTGGTCTCGGATGAAGGTTTCCGAACCTAAATTTATGGGTATTTGTTGGTTACGCTAGTCCTTAAAGACAAATGCATGCTTCTTTTGTCAAAGAGACAAATGCTTACATTACTTTCAAAGACCAAAATCAATTCGAAGCTACTAATATAATCATGAAAGCAATCATATTCATATATTGATTCCAGTATATGAAGGAATTAAAATGATTGGAATAAAAGAGATGAACTATTAGAAATTAAATCTGCATTTAACTACAACCAATTGGAATAATTCCATAAATATTTCCACGACGTCATGAAATAAATTTGCATTAAAAAAGTTAAATATTAAAATAAATTATAAAAACTGAAGAGAGAAAAAATACCTCTTGTGTGGAGTGGATTGAAACCATCGACATCCACTAAAGCACAAGTTTTGAGTTCATATAATAGCTTATCCATCTAAAGGCAATACCTACTCCGAGCAATTTTTGTATAAAAACAAAGAAGGAAGTTAGGGTTTTAAATAAAAATGGCGGCTTTTTAGGTTTCAAGAATAAATTGAGCGAAAGAAGAAAAGAAGACTAACCTTTGAAGGAAAGGACACCACATCGAAATAGAGGAGGAAAGCAACGATGAAGTTGCTAGTATTGGAAAACTGATTGAACCAGATGATACATCTCGTGAAAAGGGGTCTCGAAAATTAAATCTTTTTCTACGATCTCTTATAGTGGTGGCCGGATCTAGCCGAGAAAGGTGCAAAACGGTGGTGATATTAGAGAGAGAGAGAGAGAGAGAGAGAGAGAGAGAGAGAGAGAGAGAGGGAGGGAGCGGCTAGGTCACATTTTTCTCAGGTGAAAGAAAATATGTAACACCCATATAAAGATTTCCTAGGATCTTATACGAGTATTAAAATTTCGTACTGGATGCATTAATTTACAATACTGAAAGTTATATCATAATATTACATCACATAGTAATAATACATCCAACTGTTTACATATCCTTTTTGATAAATATACAACAAAGGTACAACATCCGAACACGGTAAACTGAAACAACAAGAAAACCGACACGTTCAATCCAAAGCCTTCTCCTTACCCTTGCTGCGTGCAACCTGTGAACCTGCATCAGAAGGAATGGGATGAGACATAATGTCTCAGTGAGCTCCAGCCCAACCTAATGTTGGCAACCTCAGGGAACCTAGGATCGCCATGCCTACTTTGGCAATCTCGGGGATCCTAAGATCGCTAAGCTTTAAACTTACCCATAAAGGGTTTTCACCTGATAACTGTATAGCCATGAAATCTAGGCTATATCCTGATAACTTAGTGATCGAGGGGACTCCTAAGATCACCATCTGATACCTATCTGAGGTATATACTGCTTGATAACATAATAAAGTATAAACTGATACATACATGTTAGATGTTAGCGTGTAACAAACATTATTATCTGAGTTCATTTTATGGAATGCCCCCGAATGGAGTAACCCCGAAGCACATTCCCCTGATAACCGGTGAAAATTCCTATCTGAGGCTAATCACCGGACTCCTCTTATCGTTGTGTGGAAAAATCTCTCGAAGAAGTCCCATCCGGCCTGATCCGGAGTCTGCTGAACACAACTTAACTTGCATGTAGACAACCCTCTCGAAGAAGTCTCATCCGGCATAATCTGGAGTCTGCTGAACATGCTAACATAGTCTTAAAAACTTACGTATGGATAGCCCTTTAGGATAAATCTCATCCGGTGTATCCCGGAGTCTGATGAACACGTTAACATAATCTTAGAATCTGATACATCAAACTATTCTTATGCATATCTAATGCATTCCCCAAGTACTTAACATGAGGTTCTTAACCTATACTAAGGTTCAAGCTTATCGTTCTCATAAGCCACCTAATCATGTTGGGTATCTGAACCCCCTTAGGCCTATCTGATGCCTTGAATGTACTGACACATTCCTATTATCCTTGTATTCTAAACCGAATACATCTCTATTCCTGCTTACCTAACATAGGTTCTTGACATATCGTTGTCATATGTCATCCTTAAGAGTTACTAACTCAGTTGTATTAATTCCCGATTCCTCAGACCTTTGTTTTGCACTTCCCATATGTTACCTATTCCTTGCTCCTTTATGATTTTTGTCCGTTAAAGGCCCTTAGGATGAGTTAAAATGGTGTTCTTTGATTCTTTAAAGTTTTTGGAGAAAACGGTTGCGAAAAACCCCGCTTACACGCGCCGGATCACCCGAAACAGCTCAGCTGACTAAGCTGTTTCTGGTGAGCTCGCTGCAGCGACGGGCTGGTCCCTGTAGCGACCATGACAGTGCAGAAATTGCTGAAAACTGTATTTTTTCACCACTTTAACTCAACCCAAGTTACCCAAGCTTCCCAACAATGTTAGGACTGATTTTCTATTACGAAATAACTGATTAAAACAAGGATTAGCAAGGAATTGATAACAATTAGGATTAGGGCACAAAAACAATATCTTAGCATAAAAATGAATTACTCATACAACTCACTCTAGGTGGGTTCTAAAAACCCT
The DNA here is from genome assembly GCA_018208015.1 of Medicago ruthenica. NCBI lineage: Eukaryota > Viridiplantae > Streptophyta > Magnoliopsida > Fabales > Fabaceae > Medicago > Medicago ruthenica. The sequence goes on along the minus strand of CM031371.1, from coordinate 107,932,302 downwards.
ACGGAACTCACCTAATATTGGTGATGATCTTGCTAAGCTTCAAATCTAAAACCCCAACTTGAGAAATCTTCCTCTTACTTAGTTTTCCTTAGCTTTCTCTTGTTCTAATCTCCCAAAGCTAGCTTGCTTAGGATTCAAGAAGTTTGGAAGGAAGGAAGATGATGGATGACATCACAAGGAGAGGATGGCGCAAGTTTAGAGAGAGAGGGAGATGAATTCAGCTTCTTAGAGAGAGAAAGGATGAGTGAAAATGACATAACTTTGCCTTGCCATGCTTATCTAAAGCCTTATGCATGAAATTACGCTTACGCCCTTGCTTACTCGAAATACTTCTAACACTGATAAAGTTACGTCTAAGCGGGATATTACAATCTACCCCCCTTAAAGAAATTTCATCCTCGAAATTTAGAATTTACCTAAAAATAGATGCGGATAATTCCTTTGCATTTCCGATTCTAGCTCCCAAGTGGCTTCACCGTCGGGAGAACCTTTCCATACTACCTTGACAATTGGAATTTCTTTATTCCTCAAGGACTTAACATCCCGTTCAACAATTTGTTCTGGTTCTGGCTGAAACGTTAAATCTGATCTCAAGTCAATATATTCCAACTCTACTGGTTGAAAAGGATCTGGAATGAACTTCCTTAACTGAGAGACATGAAAAACATCATGCAATCCTGACATAGCCGGTGGCAGGGCCAACTGATAAGCTGCCGGACCGACGCGTTTAAGTATTTGGAATGGCCCAACAAATCTTGGACACAACTTCTTTGTCCTGAAAACGCCTCGTAATCCCAACTTAGGGGTAACCTTCAGGAATACGTGATCTCCCACTTCGAACTCTAGAGGCCTTCGCCTCTTGTCCGCATAACTTTTCTGACGACTCTGAGCAATTCTCTTCTTATCCTGAATAGATTTAATTTTCAGAGTGGTATCCTGAATAATTTCGGGTCCCATAATACTCTTGTCTCCAACCTCAGCCCAACAAAGTGGTGTTCTACACTTTCTGCCATCCAATGCCTCGTATGGTGCCATTCCAATACTGGAATGGTAACTGTTGTTGTAAGAAAATTCAATCAAAGGCAGATGATTATTCCAACTTCCTTCATCTTCTAAGATGCATGCACGTAGCATATCTTCTAATGTCTGAATAGTTCTCTCGGACTGACCGTCTGTTTGAGGATGATGGGACGTACTCATCTTTAACCTCGTTCCCAAAGCCCTTTGAAAAGCTTTCCAAAAGTGAGAGGTAAAGATTGGATCTCTATCCGAAACAATACTAGTTGGAACACCATGCAACTTCACAGTCTCTGCAATAAACAACTCTGCATACTGAGCAGCCTTGTATGTAGTCCTAACCGGTAAAAAGTGAGCAGACTTGGTTAACCGGTCGACAACTACCCAAATTGAATCATGTCCTCGCTGAGTTCGAGGTAATCCACTTACAAAGTCCATAGATATCTCTTCACATTTCCACTGAGGGATTTCCAATGGTACTAGCATCCCTGCAGGCCTCTGGTGTTCAATCTTTATTTGTTGACACAAAATACATCGTGATACAAATTCCACAATATCGGTCTTCATACCAGGCCACCAATAATCTCTCTTCAAATCTTGATACATCTTAGTGGTACCCGGATGGATACTGAAACTACTCTTGTGTGCCTCTTCCAAAATTAACCTCTTCAAATTAGCATCATTCGGGACATAAATCCTACCTTCAAACAACAACGTGCCATATGATGCCCTTGTAAACTTTGATGGTCCGACCCTTCTCTGTCCATATCCAATCCTTGAGCCTGTGCAATTCTGGACCGCAAATCACAAGTGATCTCTAGTTTTTGCAACAAAATGCCATTGTCCATCTCCGTGACACTGAGATTAAGATCTCTGAATTTCTCATACAGTCCACAAGTATGCATCATCACCTCTGCTCTAACCAAGGACTTCCTGCTTAAGGCGTCAGCAACTACGTTCGCCTTTCCTGGATGATACTTTAAGTCAAAATCAAAATCCTTCAAGTACTCCATCCACCTTCTCTGCCTCATGTTCAATTCCCGTTGATCAAACAAATACTTTAAGCTTTTATGGTCACTGAATAAGTCAAACTGCGCTCCATATAAATGGTGCCTCGATACCTTCAAAGCAAAAACTATAGCTGCCAGCTCAAGGTCATGAGTGGGGTAATTCTCCTCATGAGATTTAAGTTGTCGAGAAGCATAGGCTATTACATTCCCTTCCTGCATGAGCACACTACCCAGTCCTTTAGAGGACGCATCACAATATACAACATATTTCTTGTCAGGATCCGGTATTGCTAACACTGGAGCCTTAGATAATTTTTTTCCTCAAAGTTCTGAAGCTCTTCTCACACTCCTCGTCCCACACGAAGGGCACCTCCTTCCTAGTGAGACGTGTCAAAGGTAAAGCAATTTGAGAAAACCTCATAATAAATCTTCGATAGTAGCCTGCTAAGCCCAAGAAGCTTCTAACCTCAGCCACATTCGTTGGTCTGGTCCAATTTAGAACAACTTCAACTTTCGATGAATCCACTGACACTCCTCCTTGAGAGATAACATGACCCAAAAACTTGATTTCTGACAACCAAAATTCACATTTACTAAATTTGGCATACAACTGCTTTTCTCTGAGAATGTTCAAAACGATCTCCAGGTGATGGGCGTGTTCCTGAGGGTCCTTTGAATAAATCAAAATATCATCAATGAAGATTACCACAAACTGGTCTAGATAAGGCTGAAAAATTCTATTCATGTAGTCCATAAACACTGCTGGAGCATTAGTCACTCCAAAAGGCATAACCAGGAATTCGTAATGTCCATAACGTGTTCTGAACGCAGTCTTAGACACATCTGACGATTTGATGCGAATCTGGTGGTATCCTGATCTAAGGTCAATCTTAGAAAATACCGTTGCTCCCTTGAGCTGATCTAGAAGATCATTAATCCTAGGAAGAGGATACTTATTCTTTATAGTTACCTTATTCAACTGGCGGTAGTCTATGCACAATCTCATACTACCATCCTTCTTCTTAACCAACAAAACTGGTGCACCCCAAGGTGACACACTAGGCCTGATAAAATGTTTCTGAATCAAGTCCTCTAACTGGGACTTCAATTCCTTAAGCTCTACTGGTGACATCCTATACGGTGCCACAGATACTGGTTCCGATCCTGGAATGAGGTCTATAGAGAACTCAACTTCACGTTCTGGGGATAAACTAATTATCTCAGACGGAAAAACATCTAGATAACCATTAACAACTGGTATGTCACTGGGACTCAGTTCTGATTCTGGAGTCACAGTAACCATTACATAAAAACCCCTATCCTGAGCACAAATAAACTGAATTAACTGATGGGTGCGATTAATTAATTCGGATAAAGCCACACCTTCAGTTGTATCACTCGTTGGCATAAAGATGCTCTTTTCGGCACATCCGATATACACATGATTAGCGGAGAGCCAATCCATCCCTAGAATCACATCAAGTTGTACCATGGGGAGACACACCAAATCTATGTAGTACGTCTTACTGGATACCGTGATAAGACAATTTTCACATACATAACTTGCTACAATTCCACCTTCTGTAGAGGTAGATACCGTCATAGGAGGAATCAATGGTGACATTGGTAATAGAAGAGTTTCTACACACTTATAAGAAATAAAAGAACACGATGCACCACAATCAAAAAGAACTTTAACTGGATTCTGACCAAGATAGCACATACCAGCAATTAAATCTTCGTTGGCCAAAGCTTTCCGACCATCCAGGGAATACACCCTGCCCTTGCTGGTGGTAGTACCCTCAGCTCCACTTCTATTCTTCTTTTCTGGATAATTTGCCAAAATATGCCCCGGTTGCCTACACCCGTAACACACATCTGCGCCCCTCATGCATTCACCAGAGTGTGATTTCCCATAATTTCTACAAGTAGGATTTGACCGTGGAGAGTATGGTTGCTTTCCTCTCTGAGGGGAACCCTTTGGTTTCAACTTGTCATGGTATTTATCTTGAAATTTGCCTTTCCTTTTCTCGAAAGCTACAGCCCTTTCTTTAGCGGTCTTTGCAAAACCCGCTTCAGCAATCAAACTATCATGAACCAATTCATCATAACCTGTGTTTCTCTGTAGAATCACGGCGGTGTCAATCTCACCTCTTAAGCCTCGCTTATATTGATTCATTTTCCAATTTTCATTTCCTGCGTACTCGTTGTGAGTAGAATAATATGACAACTCCTCGAATTTCTTAGTGAAATCCGTAACTGACATGTTACCCTGTTTCAATTCAAGAATTTCCTGTTCTTTTTTCACCTTGTAACACAAAGGTAAATATTTCTCCAGCATCACCTCCTTGAAGTTTAACCAGTTCACTTCTATATCACTTGCCAACATTCTGCGCTGAGCAGATTCCCACAAATCTTCTGCTGCACCTCTGAATTGATTCGTGGCATACACCACTTTATCAGCTTCCGAGCACTCAACCATTCGGAAGATCTTTTCCATCTGTTTCAGCCATCTCTTGGCTTCCTGGGGATCACCTTCTCCATTGAACTCAGGAGGGTGATTTCTATTAAATTCCCGGAACACAGGATTACCTACCACTGGAGGCGGTGGAGGCTGCTGCTGGAACTTTTGTCCTTGGTGCATCATTTCCATCTACTAATGATGGGATTGGGCCTGCTGTTGGGCTTGCTGTTGCATCATCTGAGCCCAGAAATCCATATTAGGGTCTCCTCCTGCTTCCTCATTAGCCTGGTTCATTCTAGGCCTTCCTGGACCCCTTCTCCTCCCAGACATCTTACCCTAACTGTCATATACAAGTCAAAGTGATCAGTTCCAACCAGATATAACACTTAGAATAATGTCCTGGATCCAAAAGGTCCACATAATTGGATTGTATTTTAATGACTCAAGGCACGATCTGAATCGACCTACTCTGATACCAAATTGTAATACCCATATAAAGATTGCCTAGGATCTTATACGAGTATTAAAATTTCGTACTGGATGCATTAATTTACAATACTGAAAGTTATATCATAATATTACATCACATAGTAATAATACATCCAACTGTTTACATATCCTTTTTGATAAATATACAACAAAGGTACAACATCCGAACAAGGTAAACTGAAACAACAAGAAAACCGGCACACTCAATCCAAAGCCTTCTCCTTACCCTTGCTGCGTGCAACCTGTGAACCTGCATCAGAAGGAATGGGATGAGACATAATGTCTCAGTGAGCTCCAGCCCAACCTACTGTTGGCAACCTCAGGGAACCTAGGGTCGCCATGCCTACTTTGGCAATCTCGGGGATCCTAAGATCGCCAAGCTTTAAACTTACCCATAAAGGGTTTTCACCTGATAACTGTATAGCCATGAAATCTAGACTATATCCTGATAACTTAGTGATCGAGGGGGCTCCTAAGATCACCATCTGATACCTATCTGAGGTATATACTGCTTGATAGCATAATAAAGTATAAACTGATACATACATGTTAGATGTTAGCGTGTAACAAACATTATTATCTGAGTTCATTTTATGGAATGCCCCCGAGTGGAGTAACCCCGAAGCACATTCCCCTGATAACCGGTGAAAATTCCTATCTGAGGCTAATCACTGGACTCCTCTCATCGTTGTGTGGACAACTCTCTCGAAGAAGTCCCATCCGGCCTGATCCGGAGTCTGCTGAACACAACTTAACTTGCATGTAGACAACCATCTCGGAGAAGTCTCATCCGGCATAATCCGGAGTCTGCTGAACATGCTAACATAGTCTTAAAAACTTACGTGTGGATAGCCCTTTCGGAGAAATCCCATCCGGCGTATCCCGGAGTCTGATGAACACGTTAACATAATCTTAGAATCTGATACATCAAACTATTCTTATGCATATCTAATGCATTCTCCTAGTACTTAACATGAGGTTCTTAACCAATACTAAGGTTCAAGCTTATCGTTTTCATAAGCCACCTAATCATGTTGGGTATCTGAACCCCTTAGGCCTATTTGAGGCCTTGAATGTACTGACACATTCCTATTATCCTTGTATTCTAAACCGAATACATCTATATTCCTGCTTACCTAACATAGGTTCTTGACATATCGTTGTCATATGTCATCCTTAAGAGTTATTAACTCAGTTGTATTAATTCCCACTTCCTCGGACATTTGTTTTGCACTTCCCATACGTTACCTATTCCTTGCTCCTTTATGATTTTTGTCCGTTAAAGGCCCTTAGGATGAGTTAAAATGGTGTTCTTTGATTCTTTAAAGTTTTTGGAGAAAACGGTTGCGAAAAACCCCGCTTACACGCGCCGGACCACACGAAACAGCTCAGCTGACTAAGCTGTTTCTGGTGAGCTCGCTGTGGCGACGGGCTGGTCGCTATAGCGACCCTGTGCCGTAACAAAATTAAGCCTGCTCGCTGCAGCGACGGGCTGGTCGCTGTAGCGACCATGACAGTGCAGAAATTGCTGAAAACTGTATTTTTTCACCACTTTAACTCAGCCCAAGTTACCCAAGCTTCCCAACAATGTTAGGACTGATTTTCTATTAGGAAATAACTGATTAAAACAAGGATTAGCAAGGAATTGATAACCCCAACTTGAGAAATCTTCCTCTTACTTGGTTTTACTTAGCTTTCTCTTGTTCTAATCTCCCAAAGCTAGCTTGCTTATGATTCAAGAAGTTTGGAAGGAAGGAAGATGATGGGTGGCAGCACAAGGAGAGGATGGCGCAAGTTTAGAGAGAGAGGGAGAGGAATTCAACTTCTTAGAGAGAGAAAGGATGAGTGAAAATGACATAACTTTGCCTTGCCATGCTTATCTAAAGCCTTATGCGTGAAATTACGCTTACGCCCTTGCTTACTCGAAATACTTCTAACACTGATAAAGTTACGTCTAAGCGGGATATTACAAAATAAAAAGGAACAAAGAGAAATTATAGCTGTAACAAGTGAAGACCGAAAAAGTAGATTTTTAATTTAATTTAAATTTTTATTGAGAGACTGATTATTCGGTCGCTGATATATCTGTCTCTAAAAGGGTCTCTAAAATAATTTTGTGACCGATTTAGAAACTAATTATTCGTGACCGAAAGTTTCTATATTTATAGTCTCAAAATCGGTCACTATTGTGACCAATTTTTTTCGGTCTCTAATTCGGTCACTAAATGACAATTTCCTAGTAGTAGGTATTTAAAAAGTTGGTGTGTTTTTTAGTTTCCGTCTTGGTGCATTGTTTATTTGATTCAAATCTAAGGACATCAGTGACTTTGACGTCATTAATGTTGCAAATCTAGAGACATGAGTATTTTAGAGACTTGAATATAGTCATATGTGTAGGCATATGTACTTGGTCGTTTTATGCTATTTACATGAATGTTGTGAGTTTGTTCACACATTCATTCTTTTTGTTTTTAGAAACTTTGAATTTGTATTGTATCAAATTAACTCTATCAATTTGAATTAATGAATGTTGTTTATTTTTGTCAAAAAAGTTATTGCTTAAATATGCTTATAACCATTAAAGTATACCATCTTTTAATTCTAGTCATTGTAAAAATATAATTTTTTTATCCTTGAAAATATACAACTTTTTACTTTTAGTCCTCAATATTGTTTTTTGTTCCTACAAAATATGTTCATATTGAAATTAATCCACACACACACACAACCACACACACACACACACACACACACACACACATATATATATATATATATATATCATTGTAATCCATATTTTCACGGAATAAAATCAAATATTTTACATATTAAAAGGATCAATTTGAATAAAATTTTCAAGGACTAAACCAAAATATTAGGGACCAAAAGCAAAAAAGGTATATTTACAAGGACTAAAAACAAACAATATTTTTACAGAGACTAAATCTAATACTCTTGATATTTATAGGAGCCATTTTCATATTTCATCCTAAAAATAAATTATTTGATTAAGTGAAGTAGAATAAAATTATAAATAAAATAGTTTAAATTAAGTGTAAAATTGAAAGAAAAAAAAACTACGCCAAAATTTAATATTTCCTGTATTTTTAGGTATAGTTTTATCAATTATTTCAAAAGCAAATATAAAATTTTATCATTATAATTATTAATTATTATATTTTTGAAGAGAACTTTTAACTATTATATTATTAAAATAATGTATAATTAACCATATAAGTTACCATCAATTGTATTAATTTTTTCACCTAAAGCAAAATTTGAAAATGGGACATGAATTATTAGTGTAAACTTGTTTTACACATGATAATATTTAGTTTTCTTATTGAATTTTACCCTCTTAGTGCATATCTATTAAACTCACACAATATTATAACATTTTTTGGAGGGGTTATTTTATTGGAACATATTTTTGTCAAAATGAAATCATATTCAAATATAATTATCATTTAATATTGTCATCCAAAAATTGAAAGAAATTGCTTTTTTTTTTTGTTAAGAAAGAAACTGCTAGTTTATCATAAATTATTTGGTCAACAATTCAAATATAATCTTAATTGTTTACCCCCAATTTTTTTTAGTTGCATCGTTAATATAGTTTTTTTTTTATTTTTTTTTAAAGAAGTAAACAATATTCGTTCATCCAAATTGATAGAGTACATCGATACAATACAAATTTAAAGTCGCTAAAAACAAAAAAGATGAATTTGGAAACAAACCCACAACATCCATGTTAATAATATAAAATATCAATGTTAACAAATATGACTATATTCAAGTCTCTGAAATACTCATGTGCTCAGATCTGTAACGTTGACGACGCCAAAGTCATTGATTGAATCTGCACTTGTCAAAGCTAATATTTCAACGTGAATCAAATAAACACGACACTAAGACAGGAAATAAAAAACACACCGCACAAAGACAGGAAATCAAAACAAAGTCGGGCAAAGACGATGAAGTCCCAAAAACACGTGGAAATCACTTATTTAACTAAATAAGAAAGAAAAATAATTCGGAGGGATGATTTTGAGTCAAATTGACCCTAAATCACCCCTCTTCGGTAGATTAAGAAGAAGAAAAGTGGTGACGGCTAGGGTTTGGGAAGGACAAAACCAACACAGTTAATTAATTATTTTTTGTTTTCAAAGGTAAAAGAAATTAGATATAGACAATCACTATTTAGTAGTAATAATCATTATCAACTCAACATAGTGTGACATAAGTGATAAATATTTGGGTTCCTTAACCATTTAATCTAGAGTTTAAGTTTTGACCGATGCGTATAGAAAATTAATTATTAGGAGACGTTAATCCCTTAAACTAATCTTATTTACTTTGGGCGATAAATATTCGCAATTATGTGCAGATAATGCCTTAGTTTGAAAAAATTATTATTACCAACAAAAACAATGTATGCTATTGTTTACACCTAAAAATAATTGTCATGTCAGTCGAATTTGGCAAGTAGGCGATTAGAAAAATCATGCGAGGGATCCCCTCAACTGAGTGAAGGATATGTGATATCAGAACAGCAGAGCGAGGGAGATGATTCTTTCTCAAGTACACTAACTTAGAACGTGGGTCATTGGAAACTCAAACTTAAGTTAAAGATATAGTGGGACTGGATAATGACGCATCACCCACGATTTGCTGCTCTCAACGCCAATAACCGCTCTGTGGAATGAGGGATTAGACACAATCGATAGTGGGGTTGCACATAAAGAGACCGTGTCAATTGACCAGGAGAGAAGAACTAAGCCAAACGTGGGGCGCCACGATCCCACTAACATGGGAGTTATCACGCACACCCGCAAAAATTAGCCGAATAGGGGTTACACATTGTAGGCTACTTTGTTTGGCCAATAGATAGAAGTTACACTATAAATATCATGTTTATACATTGTAGTCGACACATCAAATAAATCAAACAAGCTTATATTTGCAATTTATTCCTTTTATCTTTATACGTTCATTTATGCATTTCTTAGTGTTGTCTAAAAATACTAAAAACAATCGTACCTAACGCTCAACTAGACTAGTTAGGGAACCTGTTAATTGCTTAAAGCAAGGGATACGCAGTTCAGGGAATTCTCAGCCAACCTCGATTAAATTAAGCTTTCATCAACAACTATTTTTCAAATAATGTATGGAAAATATTCTACATATGTCACCCATCATGCTATTTATTGTTCGTCAAATCAACAAATGAATCAAACTTGTTATTTACCAATATTTGGTTACACAAGTAGTTAATGCTTGACTTGTAAACAACAATAGTTGATGTTTGAATCTCGTATCCATCAAATTTATAGTTCAATTCTTGATTGGTTCTTAAGAAAAATATATATGTTTTAATATTTCAATTTCTTAAATGAATCTCATTTAACTTAGGCCCTGTTTGGAATGTTTTTTTTTTTTTTGTTCAAAATTTTCCAAAACCTAAACCAGTTCATGTTTCGAGTTTTAAAAAAAATTAAAAACCAAAATCGATCAGTTTTGAGTTATAAAATTTTCAAAACCTAAAACCAGTTTCAAACATAAACATAAAAATAAAAATAAATATTCATCATAAACATATCTTAATCCATATAATTCCTACCATTAAGTTTGAAAAATAATTAAAATATTACAAATATATGTGTGTGTATATATATATATATATATATATGTATGTATATATATATATATGTATATATATATATATAGCAGTAATTTTAATAATAATGGTTGAAAATGATGGTTTGTCAGTAGAAGATTATCAAAGGGAGAAAGGCGGTAGTCAGAGTGCTGGTCGACAATGATTGAGTGGAAGTTGGTCGTGGTCATAATGGTAGTCGAGGGTAGTTAACTTGGTGATCATAGATTAATGGCAGTGGTAGTGAAATTGGCGATCGAAGATGGTCAAAGTACTAGTCAACAATAGTCAAAGTAGTGGTGAAAGGTGGTGGTCATAATGATAGTCGATGGTGTTCAGACTGAAGATCAAAGGTGGATAAAGTAGTGTTCAAAGATAGTCATAACGGTGTCTACCGTGGTTGGAGCAATAGTCGGTGGTAGTCATATTGGTGATCATAAGTTGATGGAATGATGATCGAATGTGGTCAGTGTAGTGGTCGACGATGATCAAAGTAATGGTTGACGTTGATCGAAGTGGTGGTCATAATGATAGTCGATGGTGGTGAGATTTGGAGGCTAGAGATGAATATAGTGATGGTCGAAGATGAATATAGTGATGGTCGAAGATGGTCATAGTGATGGTTCATGGTGGTCAAAGTGGTTGTTGGAGATGGCCAAAGTGATAGCCGGTGGTGGTTAGATTGATGTTCAAAGATGGATGGAATGGTGATCAAAGTGATGGTCGTGGCGGTCGAAGAAGTGGTGGGAGTGCTGATCATAATCACAACCAGTTGTGGTAAGATTAGTGATCATAAGTGGATAGAGTAATGATTGAAGGTGGTGGTGATAACCAAGAAAAGATTGGATATTACCTTGTATTTATCCCCCTAATTTTATGATGTCATGAGTGATTGCATGACTTAAATAATCTAATATGTGTCTATCTAGGATTTTGTGATATTATTTAGTTTTAATCGTTATTTATTCATTTTAAACTAGTAATGCTTGGTTTTATGAAACATGTTGAGTATTTGTTGTGAAGTTGTAAGAAGATGCAGCGTTGGGAAGGAGTCTGAAGCTGCATCGTTGAAAGACTTTCAGTATGAGTTGTACAAGTGTACAAACTTGGATTAATCATTGGAAAAGCTTGGGAATGAAGTTTGATGAGTTGTCACCCCATGACCACTTATACGAGGAAGATAAAGAATATGTTGACTTCCAAGAGATAAGACAAGGATATCTCACATGGGAAATGACCAAGGGGCACATCTTAGCTAGTGGTTAGACTTGTACTATAAAAGGACAATGTCGTCGTTGTGCCAAAGGTTCAAAAGTTATTTTTTGATTTGAGCGGTCGTTTCCAGCTAGGGTTAGTATATGGTTAGTAGCCACTAGAGTTCTATCACCATCTCATCCATTGAATTGAGAAGCATGAGTGTTAGTTCTTAAAGAGTTAGAGTTTATGATTATAATACTCTTTAAGGATTGTAATACTCTTTTAACTCTAAACTATTCTATCAATATAACTATTATGTTTTCATTCATCTCTTCTCTATTTTCTGTTTTTGTGGTTAAGCTCACCACGAGTCTTACTAACCCTTGATTATAATTTTCGGTCATTTTTAAATTGTAAAAAAAAAAATTGACGTACTTACTTAAATGTGAAATATTACTAATATTTTATCGTGCTTCTTTCTCTGATTTTTTGTTGGAAAAAAGGGTGGGCGAAGTGGAATATAAGAACTTTTGAGGATGTCATCCATCCTGATATTTTCATCAAAACACGCTTAACTACATAGTTATGATAAAATCTGATGCATTAGTGTTGATATAATCCTACATTTTTATTGTTTTTTCTTTATTGTATATTCCTTTGTAAAAAAAAATATATTTTATGGCATACAAATACTAACAAAAAATGATTATTATTTTTTCTTAAAAAGGAAAAAAAGAGAGTGAATAATCCCTAGGGATAGCTAGCAAGAGTAAGTTTACTGAAGGGTTCTGGCGGCGGATCCAGCAGAGCAGGTACTGAAACTGAGACACAACACACACTTACACTTACACACACTGTCGTACAATGCATATCCCTGTTATCATTTAATCCAACGGTCAATATCAAACCTATATCATTTAATCCAACGGCCATCACATCAACCGCGTTTACCCATGAAATCTTCTTCATCCTCTCTTCTCTTATACCCTCCTTGCCGCGCCCTATTCTCTCTCTCATTCTCCAGATTCACTCTTTCTCTCTCTAAAACCGTTCTCTCTCTCTCTTTTCTTCTCTTCATTCACCGTAACGGTTTTCATTCATTAAGTTAGAGAGAGAGTGTAATAACAATTAACCAACCGTTGATTAATTAAGATGCAACAAACCAACGGTTCAGATTCATCAACGCAGTCCGAGACGACGAACAAACAACAACGACAACAACCACCCGCACCGGTGGCGGTACCACAACAGTGGATTCCGATGCAGTATCCAACAGCGGCGATGGTAATGCCACATCACATGATGCCACCTCAACATTACGCGCCGCCGCCATATGTGCCTTATCACCACCATCACCATCAGTTTCAGCAACCGTTGCACGTGCCGCCACATCAGCATCAGAATCAGCATGGATCCAATGGAGAGAATAAGACCTTGTGGATTGGTGATTTGCATAGCTGGATGGATGAGAATTATCTTCATCGCTGTTTTGCTTCTACTGGAGAGGTTGTTTTTTTTTAAACATGTTTGGTTATTGTTTATGTGTTGATGTTTGTTATTGGTCTTGTTTGGTTTGTGTTTATGTGTTACATTGTGTGTTGATTGTTTGCATGCTTGAATTTGTTATGTTGTAGATTTATGTTTGTTCAAGATAAATTCTTATAAATTTGTGTTTATGAAAAAGCTGAATACGAGTTTTTTAAAAATTTAGATTTAAAAACTTATGCTAAAAAACTTGTATTGTTAAAAACTTATTGGAAATTTTTAGGTTAAATAAAGTTTTAGTCCCAGAAATATTTTGTTTTTAGTGGCACCCACTTTTCAATTTCTGAACAAAATACAAAAGTACATGGTTTTAGTTCCTAAAGAGGACTAAAAGTATAGTGTTTTGTAATTTGGAGGACCGAAAAGTGAGTATAGAGTTATTTATAAGTACCGAAAACTTATTTAATCATAAATTTTTTAATTTTTTTATAAGTGATTATATTTATCTTAATTTTTATGTTTGTGAAGTGTGGACACCAAGGGTTTGGAAAATGGTTTGCTATAATAAATGTGGTTTTCTAACGTCAAATGTTTTGATATTTGATGCACATGGTAACTGCAATTGTGATTTAAAACCTTGGTGGTGCTTTATTGATCGAAAATTTATACATATCTCAAATTTTGAGAATTAATATAAATTGCGCGTGCAATTTAAAACCTTGATGACACCTTATAGATTGAAAAATTATATAACTCAACTTTTGAGATTTGATGTAAATTATATTTCATTATACATAGTATTTTATGTGAAAATAGATTTTCCTAGCTAGTACACTCAACCTAGCTAGTATTCTCAACATGTATTTGAAAAAATTTCCTTCCTTAGAATGAAATTTGGAAGGACCACATTTGAAGTTGAAAATAAATTCATAAATCTTAGTGAATTGAAGAATGGAAAGTGAATGTGCATGACACATTTAACCTATCCTATTAATTTTGTGCTTGGAAATCTATTGGAGAGACATAAAATCAGATGCACTTTCTTTCCAACAGATTTCCAAACATGCATTAAATTCTGATAAATGAAGTTGAAAATACTTGAACTTTTCAAGCCAAAATGAATGTGTTTTGTGTTTCTTTAATGTTATAGCCAGGAATAAAATGTTATACTACAATGAAGTATGCTACGCTCAGCTAAGTTTTACTCTATCTTGAGTTGTGATAAATAAAGTTCAATATTTTATTTTATTTTTCTCCTATTCATTAGCTATATAAGGCAATAGAAGAAAATCGATGCGTAATGCTATAAGTCTATATTTTACTTCTTTAGTTTTATTATCCAACTTTTATGTATTGACATGTGGCCTAATGATGGTGGCAAAGTGGCACCATTTGATGTATGTTAAACAAAATTGATGGGAACTTTGGGGATTATGTGTTTGTATGTTCATTTCTGAACTCTTTAAAGATATCCGATTGTTTCAGAGTAGTTCTGCTTCTCTTCTATTCTAATTTGACGAAAATTAACTTGTACTTTAATAACTTAATTTGTTATGACTTATGACAGAAGATGTTGCCGATACTTCTCGTATTGTTTTTGATATAGAATCCTATTAAGCTTTTGACTGTCATTCATTTTTCAATTTTGCAGATTAACTCCGTGAAGGTTATTCGCAATAAGCACAGTGGTATTTCAGAGGGTTATGGATTTGTGGAGTTCTTTACACATGCCACAGCTGAGAAAGTTTTACAGAATTATGCTGGAATTTTGATGCCAAATGCTGATCAAGCTTTCCGTTTGAACTGGGCAACATTTAGCACAGGAGACAAGGGATCAGATAATGTTACTGATCTGTCTATTTTTGTAGGAGATTTAGCTGCTGATGTTACAGATAGTGTGTTGCATGAAACTTTTTCTAGTTCATATCCTTCTGTTAAAGCTGCAAAAGTTGTTTATGATGCCAATACTGGCCGTTCAAAGGGCTATGGATTTGTCAGGTTTGGAGATGAAAGCGAGAGATCTCAGGCTATGACTCAAATGAACGGTGTTTACTGTTCTAGCAGGCCCATGCGTATTGGTGCTGCAACTCCAAGGAAATCATCTGGCCATCAACAAGGTATGCCAAATCACATTATTTGCTTTTGTTAAATGAAATTTTATTCTTTCATTTGGGAAAGGAAAAAAATAGTGCCTTGAACATTCCATCCAAAGATGCTTCTAGCCATCTATATTACCTCATATTGACTTGTTCTGCTGCAGGTTGTTACAGAAGAACTATGATCTGAACTACATTACTTATTTGTATAAGCAGTAACTATAGTCTTCTGTTTTAGATTTTGATTTCATTCTCGAATGATATTGTCATGCCTTTCTAGATGAATAGGTTTTTTAAAATGACAATTATCACGTCTTTTTCATAGAAAAAAAATTGATATATCATTTACTGAATGCAAATGAAATTGAATCTGTTTGCTAGTTTCACTAAATAGGAGTGAAGATAGTTGAAAAACAATCTAGTTTATTATTTCTTCTGATTATGTAATGAATGCACAAATGTCAATTTGTTCCATTAGCGTCTGGCATGATGCTTTTCGTTCCAGATTAGGCAAATAGTTACCTCATGAAAATTCTTGGATTCATTTTATTGTTTATTTCCCAACTTGCCTTGCATTTAGATCCCTTCAATTTGTCTTTGACAAAACATGTCTCAGTATTTTTTTTATTGCATGTTACTAAAAGATTTTGAAGCATTTGTTCCATCTATATTTTGATTTTGTCCAAGGTTATCGAATTCAGATTCAAATTGTGAATCGAAAAGTCTATTTCTGGAATTGTGAATTGAATCTTATTATGAATCATATAATATACATGAATGTTTTTTTTGTCTGTTTCCTTATTTAGGAGGTCAGTTAAATGGCACATCCAGCCAATCTGAAGCAGATTCTACAAACACAACAGTGAGCTTTTCTGCTCTTATATTATTAGGTTTTGCATTTTAGAAACTTATCATTTATTACCAATTTTAAATAGCTAATCAATGATTTATTATAGATATTTGTTGGAGGACTCGACTCTAATGTTACAGATGAAGATCTTAAGCAGACATTCTCTCAGTATGGTGAGATAGCCTCTGTTAAGATACCTGTTGGAAAGGGCTGTGGTTTTGTCCAATTCGCAAACAGGTACAAGTTCTGGACTGCCTCAAATCTTTCATTGATATGCTTTTTAATCTCTTCATTAATGCAATCACCACGACTACAACATTTGAACACCTTTTCAGAAATAATGCTGAAGAGGCTTTGCAGAAGCTAAATGGGACAATGATTGGTAAGCAAACTGTTCGTCTCTCTTGGGGCCGCAATCCAGCATATAAACAGGCAATCTCTCTTTCTCTCTATTTTTCATATCATCTCCTCATAATTTTTTTTGAAGTCTTAGAGTACCAAATTGTTTGCACTTTGTCCTGTCATGAAATTCAATTTGTGCTGATTTTATCTTAATAATGATAACAGTTTAGGCTTGACGTTGGAAGCTGGGCTGGGCCATATTTTCCATCCCCTATTTACGATGGATATGGATATGCAATGCCTTCTCCTCATCATGACCCAAGCATGTATCCTCTAGCTTATGGGGGTTACCCTATTTATGGAGGCCACTCACAACAAGTAAGCTGATTGAAGGGCATTGCAGGAGTAGCACTCAGAACAAGTTACATTACACTCTTAGATGAGAAAATTATCTATTCATATGTAACTTGTTTTATGTGTTGAGTTCTTAAGAATCCCTCCTAATTGTGGAGTGGAGTTGAATTTTGATAACATGAGGTAGAACTGTAGGGATTCAGTTAATCGTTATTTTAGACTTGTAGGAGTAATTCTACCAAAAAGAGACATGTAGGAGTAATGATTATTGAGGATTTGGAACTTAATTATCGGAATAATTTTCTTAAGAATCGCAGTGTGTGCTTGCTTGAATACTTTTATTTGCCCTCACTACAAGAATAACAGCATTTTGTGGGGGCCAAAAGCCTCCCAAACAATACAAAGCGGCCACAAAACTATAATTTGTGGTGGACTTGTGAGGGAAAAAATTCCCCACATATTTGCCGGCCACAAATATGTCTGCCTAAACCAGAAAAGGCATTTGTGAGGGAACTATCCGCCACAAAATGTGTGCTTATGCTATTCATAAGCAAATATAGAATTCAAGTTCATGTTCATCCTATTCATTGAGATCTCATTCATTTTTGGTGAGTTCTTTGTTATTTTCCTTGACTTCTTTTGATGAGAGCATTCTGAACCCTTAAAATAGTTTATTGCTCTGTAATGGAGCACCCATTTTTTCTATCTCTGCAGTGATTTGTGTTTTAATCGACACCTTATCACTGTCCTATAAGATAGAAATGGAGCACACTTTACATGAATGAATTATTGTATGAAACTCATATCAAATTTTTACATAGATTTTATATATACAAGGAATAGACTTAGGAGTTTAATTCAGGAGGAAGTTGTCCAAGAAGGAAAGATGAGATCATGGCTAGTGCCCGGTGTGGTTGGTAACTTGGAACCATGTGCCCAGCTCCTCTTACAGTGACAAGTGTGAGCCCTTTGTAACCAATCACGTATCCTCCAACCTGCATATTAATTGTATGCATAATAATGTAGTAAGCTTATCTATACATTACTGTTAGATAATAAAACCTAATAGATTCTAACTTAAGTTATTGGGCCTTTATATTAGTAAGTTAGAGTCCATTAGATTTTATTATCTAACAATTACTTTAAAGTTCTGAGTATATCTATATACTATAATAGTAATAGTGTATGTTTAGTATTGCGGTGAATGTTAGAATCATGGTAAGTGATTCTGACAAATTCAGTGATACCAAACATTCACATAGTAATGGTCCTTTACCTCTTTGCCGGTGTACCATGGACGCCATGCTGTATCTACAGGTAGTTTTAAGGAATTTATTGAATACTTTGTTGAGGTTATGGGAACCCGCCCATCTATATCACCACTGCATTATTATTATTGTTAAAAAATAACAAAAACAAGCAATGTTACACATAAAGAAAGTGATATTGATAATGTCTTCGATGTGACAAAGCAATTTATTTATAAAGTTTATCATACCTGTATATCCATATGCTTATACCACTTGATATTAATTGATTTATAGTTGGTAGAATACTTGCTGGACTATCTGTCCAACTCAGATCACTGAAAAAGAGCATTAGACACATTGATTCAGGAAATAGTACAACATTTACTGTAAATGCATTTTGAAATTGTAGGAAATAAAACATAATTAGTAACAGTATATAGTGTACCTGCAAGAAGACCATTTTGTGGCTTTAGCATGAAGAGCCTCTTGAACTTTAGGTAGATTTAAATAGGCAATGGTATAATCTTCAGAACAAGGGTCAAAATCACTGCCCTGCAATGTTGATATTTCATTTAAGAAGCATTTTGCAATTAATTTATTATTTCAGTGAACTTTATGTAGTTTCCATCTCATTCATATTCATATATATAATATAAATAAATGCAAAATAGCAAGGTAAGCAACTTACAGAGTAACTAGTTTTTGTTGCAGATGAATTACAAAGTGGGGCATATATGTTGTAAATGTCAATATTTCCTAACTCATCATTTGCTCTACTTTGATACAAGTTGCATTCATTTGTATAGTTGAAGTTCCCAAAATCACAAAGTTTATCAATTCCATCATGTGTTTCATCAGAGTTTAAACCAGCCATCCAGAAATAATCATACATTCCCTTTGTACACAAATTGTCATCTATCCAACCGTTCCCAACCTGCGACAAAAATAAATACTTGAGGACATAACAAAGCAAATTTCAATGTGTATTTCGATGAATAAATGTGAAATGTGATTTATGTAAAATTAAGTTTGCATTGAATTGTGTTTGCAAATATCGATTTCTACGGTAGCAAGTCACGTCCAACCAAAAATTACAACCAGTAACTTCACACTCACGGCATGTTTATTTGCTCTCACCATGTTACCATTTATTTTTTTAAAGGGATGTTACCTATTCCTAACATAATGTAAATGTAACAAATTGAATTTATATTGAACACTAAAGATTCTTACCGCGATCCCTCTCAAATTGATTCTTGTGTGATTTTTCATCTTCTCATTATTTGAGAGAATAAGGTGAGCTAGCTGAGGAACATAATGACCACCATAACTTTCACCAGCTATGAAGAAATCTCGAGTCTTATACTGTGGAAATCTCTCAAGCCAGTTTAGAAGAAAAGTGTAAGAATCTTTGGCTGTGCTATTGTCACCAATGTTAGAGTAATCTAAAGAATTTTTTGAATAAGAAAATCCAACTCCTGCTGGAGACTCTAGGAAGATAAGATTTGCCACTGCCGATCATAGAAACAACAACAACTCATCAATTTTGAATCATTATAATTATGCAAACATGAATCAATTTTTAATCCTTGTATCAACTTTTTGGTCCCTACAAATTACATGTTTTTAATATAAAGAGGGACTAAACATATAGTTTTGTAACTTGTATGGACTAAAAGTGGGTAAAAGGATTAAAAACAAACTTTGAGATAATTATATTGATTAAAACATTATTAACCCTAATGTATTGATGCATGTGACATGGCATTTCCATAAATTATAATGCTAATTATGGATACATACCTTTATTCCATGCGTCTTTATTAAGGGTAAGTGTGCTTCCATCACTATTGACTCTAAAAGGTCCTAATTCTTGCATGGCTCCATACCCAAATGAAGAGCATCCAGGTCCTATCATCAAATTTAGCAACCTTCCTTTGAGTTAGTTGTTTGTACATATTCATTATTGTAGCAAACATTCTCATTAATCTTCTCAAACTAAATGCAACCAAGTTAAATACTCCCTCCGTTCCTTTTTAAGTGTCGCTTTTGAAGAAATGTTTTGATCCTATTTAACTGTCACTTTCAATGTTCAATGCAACATTAAATGTTGTTTTATCAATATTACCCTTAGTTATTTATTGCGGTGAGAAAAATATATGAAATAAGATGTTAAATGAATAAGACTATTATAGTAAAAATATACATTATTGTATCAAAAGTAGTAACATTTATTGATTGTCTTGGTTTGTGTAAAATGTCAAAAAGTGACAATTAAAAAGGAACGGGGGTAGTACTAAATAAGCTCTGAAAAATGCTAGATTGCTCAATAATCCAATTATCCCCTAAGGGGAAACTATCGTCCAGTTATTTTTGTCAATTTACAACAATAGGTACTATATAAAAGTTGAGGAGTTTTGAAGGTGAGAATGAACATGCTAAGATTTAACAAGTTGAAAGGAGAAAGATATCAAAGAATCTAGCCACTGGCATTAGAATTTTTCTTAAATCTCATTCATATAAGAGCAGTTATTGAGTCTAATCTTCTGATTTATTTTCCTATATTTTTTTAATATTAATAATATTCCTTTTCATATAAAATATTGATAATATGAATATTATTAAACGAAGGGATAATTGAAAATGAAATTAATGATTTATGCAAAAGATAGGTTGTACATAAGCTTGCAAATATTTTTCAATAATTAGCAAAAGCTTTTTTAATCATTATTGTTTATTTGTGGGCTCTATCTCTTTTGTACTTATACAAGTGTGAAAGGAATGTTTGAGTCATTGTGGGCCCCTAGCTAGCACAAAACTAGTCAAATATATATGATAGATTATTGTTTCCAATTCCTATTGTTGCTTGAAGAGTAAATGTAATTGAGCCAAAAACACCAATAAGAGTCTTCCATATATATGCAGATGGAGTTACCAAATACTATAATTTCTAGTAAGCTCAATAATAATTATTATCAATTTTCGTAAGAGACATGACTCATAGCTTAGCTTTCGTGTTGGAATTCCACTAACGTATGCTGCCTATGTTGGTATGCAGCGATTGATTGGGAATCAAATTATTATCTTATCATATAGCAATTGATTATTACTATAAAAATTGATTGATTATGAATATGAAATTCAAAGAAAAAACTCATTGCTAATATAACTTGTTTGACCATGAATATAGAGTGGGGTACTTGTTTGGTCATAAAGAATATCCCTGGACAGAATACAAGGAGGCTTTATAGATGAATGAATATTGTCATAGTTAGGCCGAAGTATGGTTACTTTTTTTAGGCCGAAGTTTTGGTTACTTTAAGTCGAAGAATTCGGATTGAAAACTTGACCCTACATATATGATGTAATCTTTCTATGATTGAGTTAAACTCACGATATAAGTTTGGTTAATTTGTAAGTGCATAATTTTTTTTTAGGTGAATAAGTGCATAATATAAATTTAGTATGGTTCACTTTAAAAAAAAATATTTAGTACGATAGATGAAATATATATTCATAATTAATTAAATAACTCATAAATAATACTTGTAAAAAAACTCATACTTAAATAATTAATTAATTTATAATCGTGACATTTATAATCAGTTTAGATGTCCTAGTTTTTTTTTTCTTAAAAAAGAAAGTTAACATTCTAAACTGGTTTAAACGAATTCCCGTTTATCACAAGGGTCGGGGCTAGGGGTGGGAATAGGCCGGGCCGAACCGGACTTTGCTTAAATAGATAGGGCCTAGTTGAAAAAATTAAAGCCTAAGTCTGGCATATTAGCCTGTCAAAGGCTTTATTTTAAGCCTGACCTGGCTTTTTTAAAAGCCCGGTCTGGCCTATTAGCCTATCTAAAAGTCTAATTTGTACTAACAATTTTAAATATAACATTTGACATATTTATAAAAAAGGCTAATAAACATATATTTTTTAAAATGTCAATAAGTCAATACAATTTTGTAAAGCATGTACATCCATTTTCTCCAACTTTATTAGCATATATACATATATATATATATATATATATATATTGTATGTATATTCAATAAAATTTTGTAGAGCTATCACATCCATTTTGTAGAGACTAGTACGCGTGTATTATATAATGTATTTTGCAGCGTATATAATTACACATATATGAGCCGACCTGATAAGCCTAGTAGGTTTTTTTATAAGCCTTAGCCTAGCCTATATAAATTAATGAGCTTTTTAAAAAGCTTGAGCCTAACCTATTTAATAAACGAGTTAGGCCGAACCGGACTTTAAGTAGGCCGGGCATATGCCCCTGGCGGGCGGCCTGACCTATTCCCACCCCTAGTCAGGGCAAAATAACCAAAACCTCTGCTTTTTATTTCTATAAGACCATGAAAGTGTTAATATGTAGCTTAAATAATGAAATATCTTAATTCTATTTAATTAGATCATACATGATATATGTATATACATAATTCTATTTAATTGAACTATGAAGTTTATGAACTATTTAAATGATAGATGGTATATGCATGCAATATATAGTTAGTTACCCTTCAATATTTCATATAAAAAAAAGTTACCCTTCAATAATGTCTTGAGTATCTCATTTGCGTCTAAAATTTGTTTATTTGATGATCAATATATGTTCTAACATGTACAAATAAAATGTATATATTGATTAATTACCTCCATTTAACCATAGAATAAGTGGCTTTGTGGAAGAATTTAGAGGTGATTCCACAAAGTAGTAGAAAAGTTCTCTCCCTGCTTTTGAATCAACAGTTACATACCCTGCATATTGATCAAAATCCACCCCTTTTGGTTGTCCAGGCAAAGCCTTCACCTTATCAGCTTCCATCAACCTTAATTGTTGTTCAACAACATGTACCTTTGAAACATGTTCATCAACAGTAGTACTTGAATAAGCTTCTACATGTGAAGGCTTTTGTTGAGTCCTCTTTGATTGAATAAACTTGTTGAGGTATTCACTTTGTTGGTTGGCTTTGCATGAGATTACAAAGTGGCACACTAAAAAAATCAAAGACCACAAAAGTACTTTTTGTGACAACATTGAACTCATCTTTATGTTCTAGTGAGTGAGTGCCTTTCCTATATTAAAACCTCTCATGTTTTGTGCTATATTTATAAAGTACTATATATCTCATTTAATTAAAATTTAAATTGGAAAAGACAACTTCATACGTTTTTCTAATTAGGATATATAACTAATTAGTTAAGCTATATCCATGTACTAAATTAGGAAAAGGTTCAAAAAAGTAATTGCATATAGAATATTCTTATGTAATTATGAATGTAGACAGGATGTTAATTGTTATGCAGCCTATACAATAAAGGTAGAAGTGAAAAAGTATTAATGTTTAATAAAAAAAAAGTCATTACTCTATAATTTAGGCGTGTATTTTATCTAGATATGAATAGTCGAACTTAATATACTTTGGTGTTTGAGTATTATTGTTGGAGAATCAATTCAAATTTGTTGAACAAAAAAAACGAATCAATTCAAATTTTCAATAAATAATTGAAGTGTGAAATTGCATAGTAAAATGTTGGAATATTTTCAAAGGTGTTGAAAGTGTGAGAAATATTTAAATGCTATTTATCCATTCTTAGAAGACGTCATATTTTATCTTCTATAAATAGAGAGATATGTGAAGAGGTGAAGCAACTCAATCTATGGGTGATCATATGAAAAGAGTTGGACATCTTCAACGTTTGTGAGATGTTAGCGTTATTATTCGTTGCAACTCTTAGCGAGAGTATAAGGTGATGCATAATTTGGGGTTGGGTTACATATTTGTAATCTTATTTGAGATGATGGGTAAATTATGTTGAAGAGCTTTAGTGGAGATACGCAAGAGGTGTCAAATCACATTATTTGTGTTAATTCTTTGAGGTGTGCTTGTTTGTGTTTCATTAAAAGATCCATAAGTGTGTGAGTTAACCCTTGGCGTGTGTGTGAGTTAACCCTTTGAGGTGTGCTTGTGTGTGGGTTTTTTCACCACATGATAAATTTGTTTTTAGGTGACAACTTGGGTACCCATCAATAAAAGGTGGGTAACACAACCCATGCTGAGTTGGCACCAATCAAAGTTATTTGTTTGATTTCTATTATTTTTAATGTTATATAAATACATTGTTTTGATTGGGCCAACTCAACATGGGTAGTATTACCCACCTTTTATTGATGGGTAAACAAGAATTTCCCTTGTTTTGTTTTTAATTTAATGTCCAAGATGAAGGAAAGGCTACCTGATAGAACCGAATTGAACAGTAACGGATTCATTTAAGTCAATTCTTGTATATATTTAATCACCAGGAAGTGAAATATTTGATTTTAATTACCCTCTCCATACCTTTTTAAGTGTCCTTTTAGAATATTAACACCAAATTAGCAAAGTGTATTTTTACACATTTTCTTCCTATTATACCCTCACTAGACTCTAACACGTGCGATGCACGGGTTTTGTAGAATTTCGTATATAAATATCAAATTGATTATATTTTTACTTACAAATTTAGTACTTTGTTATGAAACGTTCGGGAAAAAAAAAACAAAAGAAAAGGTGCAAAAATTACACAATTTAAGTTATTAACTTTATTTTGTTACCAAATAATATTACCAGTTTGTGTTCCCGAATTCCTTCTTTCTCAACCTTCATATTCGACTACATTCATGTTAAAAGAACAACTAAAATAAGCAAATTGAAAATAGTAAACATGTTTCAAAAGTCAAAGTGAGAAAACAAAGTAATGTTATAATCTAGTGTAGTGATTTTTGCAAATAAAAATGCAGAATAAATATCTTCAAGTAATTAATATAATATAGAAGAAACAAAGAGGTATACAAAATTACACTAAAAAATGAAGTTTCTAATGATAAAATTATCATATTAAATAGTCAAATTATCAACAATTTTAAAGATGCAACTTTAATATCGTAGCACGTAGTAAGCGTACACCAAGAAACAGATCCTAACCGCAAGGGCTGTTAAATCTATAAAAATGAAAAGCAACTGTTATGTGGTAACCGAAAGAAAAAAAAATAATAAAAAGGAACTGTTATGTGGTAATTGAAAGAAAAAATAATAATGAAAAGGAACCGTTAATAATGAAACGGAACTGCTATCAAAAAAGAAATTGCAATGACGTTAGTGACTTTTAAAAAAAATGACATTTTCATGTGCTACCTGATTCAATTCCTTGCAGACCTTCTTTTTCATAAAAATTAATGAGGTCCGTCAAAAAGGGCGGGGTTATTGTTATTAGGTTCAATTACATGATGGTGAGAGAGATGAAAGTGAGTGAGAATTGATTTAGGGATTGTGAGATTGAAAGAAAGAGGGCCCGAAATTTGTGTTGGATACATAACATTGAAGCAATTGCATGTCATAAAAAATATCAGTACCTTGGTGGTAAGAGTTGTGATTTGGAAGCATGTGGTACCTGGTTCGATCCCCACTAGGAGTTTTTTTCATAATTTTTTTTTTCAGAACTAAAAATTAGGGCTAATCATTAAGGTTAAGGCAACACTACTTAACATTTAGTATTACTAGACTCTAACCCGTGCGATGCATGGACTTTGTAGAGCTTTATATATAACTATCAAATTGACTATATTATTACTTTTATAGTTACATTCAAAAATATATACAAAAGTCTGCACCAAGAAATTGGTCATAACCGCAAAAGCTGTTAAATCTATAAAAATGAAAAAGAAAAGAAAATGCTATGTGGTAATCAAAAGAAAAAAATAATGAAAAGAAACTGACATGTGGTAACGGAAAGGAAAAAATAATAAAAAAGAACCATTATGTGGTAATTGAAAGAAAAAATAATAATGAAAAAGAACCGTTAATAATGAAAAGGAACTGCTATCAAAAAATGAATTGCAATGACACTAGTGACTTTAAAAAAAAAGACATTTTCATGTGCTATCTGATTCAATTCCTTGCAGACTTTTTTTTTCATAAAAAATAATTAGGCCAGTCAAAATGGACAGGGTTATGGTTATTAGGTTTAATTACATGATTGTAAGAGAGATGAAAGTGAGTGAGAAACAATTTAGGGATTGTGAGATTGAAAGAAAGATAACCCGAGATTTGTGTTGAATACATAACATTGAAACAATCACATGCCATAACATTGAGCAAGATGAGGTCCATGTATTGTGTATGATGCTTTTGTAAAGAGAGATCCAAGTATCAATTAAGTCGTGTCAATTTGGATGGAGAAAAAGTCATTGTCCAAACACAACTTGCCGTTTAAGAAGACTTATTGGATGAAGATCTTTCCCATTAGATGTTATAGTTTAACTCTGATAATTGATGAAATGACGCAATTACCTCCAATCTTTCTTGGATATCATGTTCATCTTGCTCGATCTCTTAGTTATGAGTTTCTTAAGTCTTCTAAAGAGTGTTAAGTATGGGAGTTTAATTTCTTGTGAGCTACTAAACTAAAAATTGCATAAGTAAAAAGACAAAGCAGAAAAATAAATGATAAATTTGCAAAACTAAATAAATTTATTTGATTGATTGTGCGTATCACTAGCAAATGTAATTTACAAGTACAATATTTATAGAAAAAAACTAGTTCCAATGGCTAATACATCGTGTCCTGTTGGTGATTTCCAAAATAATGGAATCACTTTTAGAACCAAAAGTTGTTTATTTTGGGTTCCGAAAGTTGTAACTTGTTCATGGGAATCATTCATATATATTGGAACATTATTATTTACTGATAGATAATAAGCCATAGCATTGATTCAAGTCAAAAATCTGATGTATATGATCATAACCTTTGGCAAAAGGGTGATTTCTCTCATGTGAAGGGTCATATGATGCACTATAAATGCTTGACATTTAGGCATCAGTTTGAACATGGATTTTGCTACATTAACATCATAATTCTCCCTCATTCTCTTACTCTAAATCATCCATAAATTCTCTAATGTATGAGTGAATTGTTGGAACCATAAATCTGTAAAATAGTGTTAAGAGATACGTTTGGTATGATTGTGCAATAAACATCAAGGAACTCGTAGTATCCTGAAGGGGATTCGCTGGTCATTCCTATTGCATCCAATATACAGTTATTGGTGGGGGCGAATCGAACCTAAATGTTAGTGTGGCAACCCCATACGCTTTGAGTTTTACGTGTATAACCATTAAACTTTTTAGGTTTCAAGTGCAGCAGCCTCTTTCCAACAAACAAGCTTAATAACAATCTTTAGGTTCGATTTCCATGGCTGCTTCATTGAAAGAAATGACTTCTGACTTTGTTAAGTTGGAAAAGTTTGATGGGGGAAACTTCATCCGCTGGCAGAAGAAGATGAAGTTTCTTCTTACAATTCTGAAAGTGGCATACGTTCTGAACATGTGAAGGCATGTGGAGAAGGATGATGAAACCGTTGCTGAGACAAGATACAGATAGAAATGGGACAACGATGATTACATCTGCTTGGGACATATCCTGAATGGTATGTCTGACTCTCTGTTCAATATCTACTAGAGTAGCCCTTCTGCAAAGGACATGTGGGATAAACTGGAGACCAGATACATGCGTGAAGACGCAACAAGTAAGAAATTATGTGCCTCACATTTTAATAATTACAAAATGGTAGATGGTAAGTCTGTTATGGAACAATTATATGAAATTGAACGTATTCTTAACAACTACAATTCTACAAACAACATAACATGAATATGGATGAAACAATCATTGTATCATCCATAATTGACAAACTTCCTCCTTCATGGAAAGATTTCAAACGATCCATGAAGCATAAGAAGGAAGACATTTCTCTTGAGCAACTTGGCAATCACCTTCATTTAGAAGAAGAATACTGAAAACAAGAAGGTATTAAGAATCAAGTTACTCAAGAGAAGGTTCATGTTATGGAAGAAGGAAATTCAAGCAAAACATCCAAAAAGAGAAATCATGAAAATGATAAGTCTTATCAAAATCACAATGGTAATAACAATAAAAGGAAAAAGAAAGGTAAATGTTACTTTTGTGGGAAAGAAGGACACTTTAAGAATGAGTGCATGTTCTTTAAGAAAAAGAACAAAAAGAAGAATTCAAGTGAAACAAAAGATGATCTTGTTGAGGTCATTTCTGAAATCAACATGATTGAAGATGTTGATTCTAGGTGGATAAACTCGGGTGCTACTCGCCATGTGTGCAAAGACAAGGAAATGTTCAAGACCATCAATGAAGATGTGAGTGTTTTGTACATGGGAAATGCTTCAATTGTGCAAGTCCAAAAAAAGGGACCATAGAGATTGAATTCACTTCTAAAAAGACACTTACTCTTAAAGATGTATTTTATTTTCCTGAAGTTAGGAAGAACTTGATTTATGTACCATTACTTAATAAGAATGTGTTCAAATTTGTATTTGAGGGAGATAAATTCATCCTCTCAAAGGGGGGTGTGTTTGTAGGAAAGGGATATTTGTGTGAGAATATGTTCAAAGGTAATGTTGCAAATATTAATAATAATGATATGATTTCTGCTTATATTGTTGAGTCTTGTGATTTATGGCATATGCGATTAGGACTTGTTAATTTTAGAAAATTGGAGGATATGATGTAATCAAATCTAATTCCTAATCTTGATAAAAACTTTGATTCATGTACTACTTGAATGTTGACTAAAATTACAAGATAACGTTTTAAAAGTGTTAAAAATAAGTTCTAGGATGCTAGATTTAATTCATTCAGATGTATTGGTTGGCCCACCATTGATGGTAAAAAGTATATTGTTACTTTCATTGATGATTGCACTCGATTTTGTTATGTTTATATAATGCATTCAAAAGATGAAGTCTTAGATAAATTCAAAATGTTTAAAGCACAAGTAGAACTTTAACATGAAACTTTCATCAAATGCTTTAGAAGCGATAGGTGAGGAGAGTTCTATCATCCGAGTTATTTTGAATCCACTGGTATTGTGCATCAAGTTACTGCACCATACACCCCTGAACAAAATGGAATAGCAGAAAGGAAGAATAGGACTTTGGTAGAAATGGTTAATGCCATGTTGTCCTATTCTGGATTATCTAAAGGATATTGGGGTGAAGCAATGCTAACAGTATGTTACATCCTCAATAGGGTTCCAAACAAAAGGAACAAAATAACCCCATATGAACTTTGGAAACAAAGGATGTCAAATCTTAATTATTTAAAAGTTTGGGGTTGTAGAGCAATTGTGAAAGTGCCTGAACCAAAAAGAAAGAAATTGGGTGCAAGAGGAATTGAATGTGTATTCTTAGGCTATGCAGAAAATAGCAAAGCATACAGATTCTTGGTTATTGAATCGAATGACTCATATTCTGTTAATACAGTAATTGAGTCAAGAGATGCATTTTTTCAAGAAGATAAATTTAACTCAATTTCTTATCCCAAGGATATTGTTCATTCTAATGTACAAAATTTAGAAAACAATGAATCTAACGTAGATACATTGGATGGTTCAGAACTTAGAAGAAGTAAGAGGATCCGGAAAGAGAAAGATTTTGGATCCGACTTCTTCAGGTTTCTTGTAGAAGGAACAAGTAAATCCATAAATAGTTATGGACCAATTTGCTTTAACCTTGAGAGTGATCTGGTAACATATCAAGAGACTATAAAGTCTCAAGATTCAGCCTTTTGGAAAGAAGTTATCCAAGAAGAAATAGATTCAATTATGGGTAATAAAACTTGGAAAGTGGTAGATCTCCCACCCGGATCCAAACCAATTGGTTGTAAATGGATCTTTAAAAGGAAAATGAATGTGGATGGTACCATTGATAAATTCAAGGCTAGACTAGTTGCTAAAGGGTTTACACAAAAAGAAGGCATTGCTTATTTTAATACATATGCACCTGTTACAAGAATTGCATCAATCAGAGTGCTAATTGCACTAGCATCCATCGATAAGTTTGTAATCCATCAAATGGATGTTAAAACTACTTTCCTAAATGGAGAGTTGGATGAAGAGGTATATATGAAACAACCGGAAGGGTTTGTGATCAAAGGTCAAGAAGATAAAGTGTGTAAATTAACTAAGTCTTTATATGGGTTGAAACAAGCACCCGAACAATGGCACAAAAAATTTGACCAAGTTGTGTAGCCAACATATACATTATAAATAAATCTAACAAGTGTATTTACAGTAAATTCCAAAATGGAAAAGGTGTCATGATTTGCTTATATGTAGATGACATGTTGATCTTTGGTACAAGTATAAATGAGGTAGAAGAAACTAAAGCTTTCTTATCCAAAAATTTTGATATGAAAGATTTAGGAGAAGCTGATGTGATTTTAGGAATTAAAATCATAAGAGATGGTAACCATATTGGTTTATCCCAATCTCATCACATAGAAAAGGTGCTTCAAAAATTCAATCATTTAGATTGTAAACCGGTATCTACCCCATTTGACCAAAGTGTCAGTTTGCAACCAAACAAAGGTTGTCCGGTGGCACAACCTGAATATGCTAAAGTAATCAGATGCTTGATGTCTGCTATGACCTGTACTAGACCTGACATAACATATGTTGTTGGAAGGTTAAGTCGGAATACTAGCAATCCAAGTAAAGAACACTGGCACGTTGTGAAACGAGTATTAAAATACTTGAAGAGAACGATGAACTATTGTTTAACATATAGTGGAGACCCTTCTGTTTTGGAAGGATACACATATGCTAGTTAGGTAACATATGTTGAAAATTATGCTTCCACAAGTGGATTGATCTTCAACCTTGGTGGAGGTGTATTTTCTTGGTGTTCAAAGAAACAGACATGCATTGCCGACTCCACCATGGCTGCAGAATTTATTGCATTGTCTGCAGAAAGTCAAGAGGCAGAATGGTTAAGAAATTTATTGTATGAGATACCAGTTTGGCAAAAGCCAATGGCGCCAGCATCCATACATTGTGATAGTGATAAGTGCTTAAATGTTGTTATATTTTGGTACAAATTTAGGCACTTATGTTTACTTGTTGTACAAGTTATCTTAGGATTAGGGCATAAATGTGTTAAAAATGCAATGAATGTGATCCTAAGCCTTACCCCATGTGTTTATGCAGGAAATACATGCTTGAACCTGATTGATGCAAAAGTTTGAAGGTTTTCTTGATGCCATCGCTACAAGCGAAGGACTCATCGCTAGTAGCGAGGATAGGCAGGGATTTCCAGGAAGCCATCGCTTGAAGCGCAGCATCCATCGCTAGTAGCGAGCTTAGGTAGGGATTATCAGGAGTTCATCGCTTGTAGCGATGAACTGGACGCTTGAAGCGAGCCTAGGCAGGGAATTTCAAAGGCTGGTCGGTAGTAGCGACAGACCTGGTCGCTATAGCGACCAATGGGGCGGTTTAATGCTGATGGTGACGTGGAGCTCTATGATTGGCCAACTGAAGTCCTCGCTACAAGCGACAGGCTGGTCGCTTGTAGCGAGCGAACATTTTCTCAGCATATAAATAGATTTTTAAGCTCATTTCTTCATATATAGCTTTTTATCAGTTAGAATATTTTTCCAGAGCTTAGAAAACTTATAATCTTTGAGAGAGAATAGTCATAGAAGGAGGAAAACTTCAAATAGCAATTAGATTTGGATTGAAGAAGATCTTAAGAAGCTTTGAGACATCAAGCTCTCACATATCTTCATCTTTCTTTCCTATTTTGCAAGAGTTGTCATGAAAATGATCAACCAATCTCCTTTGTTGGGATTGATAGGTAATCAATCACTCATATTGTAAACTTTTGATTATTCAATATATGATTCTAGCTATTTTTATATACCATTGAATTTCTTCTTGCTTTTCAATCTTATGTTTGATTTAAATGTTGTTGAAAAAGGCTTTTGAATCTAGGTTTAGAATGATTTTCTATCAAGATAAGAAATTCTAGAAATGGGATTTGGTTTTGATAATTACATTATAGTATTGAATCTTAATGCTTTTGGATCGTTTAATAGATTGAGAAATCATCGATTAAACGATACAATCGATCTCACGATGTCATTTGGGAAATCAATGATGTTGATGAGCAATACGTAATAATGCAATATATAAGAAAACGCTAGAATTCGTATTTGTGATCAATCGGATATAACCAATGTTTGATTGATGAAAGTCAATCCTAAACACCTTCTATGTCCTATTACTCTACCATTTATTTATTATGTTTTAAAAATATGAGTAGTGTAGTAAAACAAATGATTAAACCCTAACTTAAAACGATAATCGAAGTTGAAAGGAATATGATATCACCTTAATCCCTGTGGAACGATATAAAAACTAATACTTGCATTCGTGCAATAACAGATAGTCAATCCACCCTATCAAAAGCTTATAGCCAAGTTTATAATGGGAAATCAAGGCATATTGGTTTAAGACATAGCTATGTAAGAGACTTGATTTCTAATGGAGTAATATCCATCATGTTTGAAAGATCAGAGAAGAATCTTGCAGATCCTTTGACGAAAGGTCTGACAAGGGATATGGTGTTGAAGACATCATTGAGGATGGGACTCAAGCCCATATCTAACTAATTACCAATAGTGGAAACTCAACCCACACTTGAGTAGCATCAAGTCTTGGGTTCAATGGTGAAAGTACACTATTAGAGTAATTGTAGTACTTGACAATAGATACATCCCAAGGTTAAAAGTACTTGTACCATAAGATTAAAAAGGGTAGGATGAGATTTTTCTCTTAATGAACATATAACATATATTTGCTGAAATGCATACTTATGGGACATTCCCTATATAGTCTACCTATGTGAGAATGAAGTTTGGCCGCTTCACGAAGTTCAAGGGCTTGACTCTTAAGTTCTCATGAATAGGGATATATGACACAAGACCTTCTTAATGTGTCATTTTCTCTTTAAACGGTACCAAAATTCTATGTGTAAGTTATGCACAATAGTTGGTTCAAAGCTTGCGTACCATACTATTTGGGAATGATCGAAAACTTAACTTACTAAGTAATGGTTCAAATCATGAGATATCATTATCTGAATGCATGGAATTTCCAGATTTGTGAGATTTAGTATTTTGAAAATGGTGGGGGATTGTTGGTGATTTCCAAAATAATGGAATCACTTTAGAACCAAAAGTTGTTTGTTTTAGGTTCCAAAAGTTGTAACTCTTCATGAGAATCATTCATATACATTGGAACATTATTATTTACTGATAGATAATGAACCATAACATTGATTCAAGTCAAAACTATGATGTATATGATCATAACCTTTGACAAAGGGGTACTTTCTCTCATGTGAATGGTCATATGATGCACTATAAATGCTTGGCATTTGGGCATCAGTTTAAACACGAATTTTGCTACATTAACAACATAATTCTCCCTCATTCTCTTACTCTAAATCATCAATAAATTCTCTAATGCATGAGTGAATTGTTGGAACCATAAATCTGTGAAATATTGTTAAGAGATACGCCTGGTGTGATTGTGCAATACACATCAAGGAACTCATAGTATCCTGAAGGGGATTTGCTGGTCATTCCTATTGCATCCAATATACATTTATTGGTGGGGGCGAATCGAACCTAAAGGTTAGTGTGGAAACCTCATACGCTTTGAGTTTTACGTGCATAACCATTAAACTTTTCAGGTTTCATGTGCATCAGCCTCTTCCCAATAAACAAGATTAATAACATGTCCTACAGAATCAAGCATTGTTCGACTATTCTCGTAGATAATGTGTGGATCTTCCCATTGTTGGAATTGCGCAACGCCCCATGTTTGGCCTGATTCCTTCCATCTTGCGACATTTTTTCATTTACCTTATTCATGCATGCTACATTGTCTCATAATGTGCCTCTTTGAAGATATTTTTTAGAGTTAGTGGCACACTATAATCATTGAACACGAGCAAAAAATTGAATTGTCAAGTTTCACGTGTCTTTGACTACTTCTAACACTCCCACAACCTGCACGAACTTTACTAGACTTGATGAAGATAGATTTACCTATCTTGTATGTGACTGTTTTGGATTCATCTATCCTTCATTTGGATATATAGAGTTCGACCGCTTGTCGTTCTTAGTTAACAGCTTAATTATTTTAAAGTTTAAACAAGTTATTAAGAACCCTTCCTAATTGTGGAGTGTAGTTGAGATCAATAAAATTTTGCAACATAAAAAAAATCAATTAATGTCTTCATGTTTTCAAACTTTTCAGAGTTGAATTGTTTGAAGATGATGAAAATATGATGTGTTTACATGAGTTTGATTTTTTTTTTTTTAGTTTGATGATATTTTATGGATCAGGTTTTATGAAATCTTTTAAAAAGATAGAAATTCAAGCAACTTGGTCCTTGTATACATGGCATATGACATGGACATATAAGTCATCATTTTTCAATACACATCAGCATGTTCAAACGCTAAACATGATAGAAATACTTATTTGATAGTTCTTTACCATTTTCTTGCGGCCCAATTCAATCTTAACAAAAATAAAATATAATTGGTCTTTGACTCATCATAATAGAGGGACTAATTTGTCCCTGGCAAAAAAGATGTCAGCATTAGTGTGAATTTTATTTTTGTTGATACTAAATCAAGCTGCAAGAAAATTGTGAAGGACCAAATTTGATCATCACTTTTTTTTTTGTTTTGTTGTTGAGTGTGTTGTCTCTATGGTTGTTTTTCTCTTTGGTGGGCATGGGCTGGTCGTTGGGGTTGTTAACTCTTTGCTTGTGATTGTTGGTGGTTTAGAGGGGAACCTTTGTGTTTTTTTTTTCGTTTTTTTTCTTTCTTTTGGTAGTGCAGTGTTTTGCGTAAGTTGTTTATGCTTATTATGCAGAGTTTGCAATTGTGATTGCTTATCTAGGGTCCTTCTTATTTTTTTGGGATCGAGCCTTTGGGATCAATAAAATTTTGCAGCATAAAAAAAAAAAATCAATGAGTGTCTATGCGGGTTTTCAAACCTTTAAGAGAACTGGTTTTGCGAGAATTGATTTTGTCATCTAAAAAGGTCTAACAACGCAGTTAGTTGTCTGCTTGTCTTCCATTCATGTATAAGTAATCTTTGATATGTATAAATTACTCATTCTTTAAGAGTTGAATTGTTGAAGATGATGGCTTATTATGGGTTTGATATTTTTTTGGGATCAAGTTTTATGAAATTTTTAAAAAAGATAGAAATTCAAGCAATTTGGTTCTTGTACATGTGGCATACAAGTCATCGTTTTCAAATACACATCAATGTGTCCTAACGGCTAAACTTAACAAAGAGACTTATTTGATGGACGCAAACCCACTTGAGGTACATCAATGAGTGGAGTGGATTGATATACATAAATTCAAGGAGTAACAAGTCTATTCACTCATTTGAAATACTTCCTTCCTCTAACAAACCGTCCCATAATTTAGAAATTGAACACACATATTTTAATGAATTAATGAATTTATTGTATGAAACTCATCAAATTTTCACATAAATTTTATTGATACACTGAATAGACTTAAGATTTTAATTCAGGAGGAAGTTGTCCAAGAAGGAAAGATGAGATCATGGTTAGTGCTCGGTATGGTTGGTCACTTGGAACCATGTGCCCAGCTCCTCTTACAGTGACTAGTGTAAGCCCTTTGTAACCAATCACATACCCTCCAACCTGCATAATATTTGTATGCATAATGTAGTAAGGTTATCTATAAATGGCTTAAAG
This sequence comes from Medicago ruthenica, assembly GCA_018208015.1. Taxonomy (NCBI): domain Eukaryota; kingdom Viridiplantae; phylum Streptophyta; class Magnoliopsida; order Fabales; family Fabaceae; genus Medicago; species Medicago ruthenica. The sequence continues at coordinate 107,896,413 of CM031371.1, read as the reverse complement.
TTCTAAGTATATATTGTAATAGTGATATTAATGTTTCTTTACCTCTTTTCCAGTGTACCATGGACGCCATGCTGTATCTACAGGTAGTTTTAAGGAATTTATTGAATACTTTGTTGAGGTTATGGGAACACGCCCATCTATATCACCACTGCATTATTATTATTGTTAAATAATAACAAAAACAAGCAATGTTACACATAAAGAAAGTGATATTGATAATGTCTTTTTGATGTGATATTACATTATAAAGTTTATTACCTGTACATCCAAATGCGTATACCCCTTGATATTAATCGATTTATAGTTGGTAGAATACTTGCTGGACTATCTGTCCAACTCAGATCACTGAAAATGAGCATTAGACACATTGATTCAGGAAATAGTACAACATTTACTGTAAATGCATTTTGAAATTGTGGGAAAATAAAACATAATTAGTATTTTAGTAGTATATATAGTATAGTGTACCTACAAGGAGACCATTTTGTGGGATTAACATGAAGAGCCTCTTGAACTTTTGGGAGATTTAAATAGGCAGTGGTATAATCTTCAGAACAAGGGTCGAAATTACTGACCTGCAAATTTCATTTAAGAAGAATTTTGTAATTAATTTCTTATATTCACGATTTAGTGAACTTTATCTTTTAATTTTACCAAACACTTTAAATTTAATCAATAGTCTATCCGTTATTTGCTATAGATTCATCTAACTTACAGAGTAACTAGCACCATTTTTTGTTGCAGATGAATTACAAACTGGGGCATATATGTTGTAAACGTCAATATTTCCAAGCTCGTCATCCGCTCTATTTTCATATCCGATACATTCATTTGTTACATTGAACTTCCTAAAGTCACAATGTTTTTCAATTCCTGCATGTGTTTGGTCAGAGTTTAGAGCATGCATCCAGTAGTAGTCATACTGACCCTTTTGACAGAAATTGTCATCTATCCAACCGTTCCCAACCTGCACCAAGAATAAGCATGTAAGGATAAAACTAAGCAATTCAATGTGTATTTGGATGAATTTTGTGAAATGTGATTAATGTAAAGTTAGTTATGTAAATTGATTTCATTAAAATTGAGTTTGCAGTAAATTAATCTATGTATAGAAATGTTTACCCTAAAAGCAAGTTAATTTAGTATAAAGTTTTATGCGGAAAACAAAAGCTACCTATCACTTTTAACATTCATTGTTTTGGTCAAGTAGTTTAGTTACAAGAATTTCACTATGCTCACGGAGACCTTTTAAGTTTCATCCGATCATACTTATTTTCCTCTTTTAAGTTACTTAAAAATTAAAGTTAAACATAAATGTTTTAAAATTAGGGTCATGCTAACAAGTGTTTCTGGACATTTCTTTTAAAACACTTGTTAAAGAATCAAATATAATATCATTTCATTTGAAGTTGTGTAGTCAATTCCTCAAAAACTTCAAAAGTGTCATTTTTAACATAATATTTGTGTTTTTGGCTTCCTTAACTAGTACCTATAAACTCTAGTTAACACTTTCCTAAAAAAAAAGTCAAAGTTTGATAATTATTTTTCGTTTATCAGTTTTTTCATAAAATAATAGAATCGTAAAATTAAAATAATAAAGAAAATAAAATGCTAGAATCTAAGTTCAAGAATACTACCTTTGTTCTTTATTTTAAAAGACAATTCACTTACAAAATTCCCCTACTTGATTTTGAAAAGTTCTTTATATCTAGTTTCTTATATAAAAATTCTTTAATTAAGAACTTTTAAAAAGGATTGTTTGACCTAAGGTCTTCTTTTAAAGAGAATGAGAAGTCAGTTGTACCAAAAAAATATAAAAGAGAAGTAAATAATAAGTTAGACCAAACAGAGTCCTATTTAAACCTGACACAAGAAAAACATGTATTTATACTAAAATTATCATGTTTAACTAGCAAAAAGACGGATACATCTTTTCACTCTTTTTATTGCGCTAACGCGTGTAGATTATCAATGATATTTAATAGAAATTTGGGTGTAAATTACAAACGATATTATATATATATATATATATATATATATATATATATATATATATATATATTAAAATTATAAGTATAGATATAGATATAGATAGTTGTGACTTTCAAATGTAACAAACTCAACAAACCATATTTATCTTTCAATGACAATAATAATATAACAAATATAATAAAAATTCTTATCTTTTTTAATAGCACCAACAATATAGCATTATTATATTTTGTTAAAAAAATATATAGCATTATTATAAGAAAATTTGTTTAAGGATATAATTAGAATAAAAAAAGGCAGCACAAAATCCTCCCAAAAGGGACTATTTTCTTTATATATAGTATAGATATAGAGAGAGAGAAAAATAAATTCTAATGGTTTCTATTGTGAAACTTAACATATGAATATGGTTCAAATTTTTAACGAGATACATCAACTTTGTTTTTTTTAGACCGGAGTAGGACTAAATTTATATGTAATAGATTAAATTAAATTTATATTGAATACTAAAGATTCTTACCGCGATCCCTTTCAAATTGATCACTTTGTGATTTTTCCTTTTCTTATTATTTGATAGAATAAGGTGAGCTAGCTGAGGGACATAATGGCCAGCATAACTTTCACCAGTTATGAAGAATTCTCGAGTCTTATACTGTGGAAATCTCTTAAGCCATTTTAGAAGAAAAATGTAAGAATCTCTGGCTGTGCTTTTGTCTCCAATATTAGTGTGATTTAACGATTTTTTTGAATAAGAAAATCCAACTCCTGCTGGAGACTCTAGGAAGATAACATTTGCCACTGCCAAATTATAGAAACAACAACTCATCAATTTTGAATCATCATAATTTTGAAAACATAGAGCAATTTTTGATTAATTAAGGTTTTAATTACTTTGTACATCATTGTCCTTAAAAAAAATACTTTGTGGATCATTGAACTCTGAGAATTTTTAAAAGATTCTCGAAACAATTGTAATTGGATCATTGAACTATATGTAATTTGTACTTTTAATATTTCTTAATAGAAAAAACTATTGAAAAATTATCAAATAGTTTAATTTAGAGAGCTACAAAATAATTAAACCATTAATTAATTCAATAAAGACATTTTCCCACCAACTATTATTAAGCTAATGCATGCTTACCAACGTTCCATGCATCTTTATTAAGGGAAAGTGTGGTTCCATCACTGTTGACTCTAAAAGGTCCTAATTCTTGCATGGCTCCATACCCAAATGAAGAGCATCCAGGTCCTGTATGTCATCAATTTAGTCACCTTTTAATTAGTTAGTTCTTTGTACATATATCGATTATTGTATCAATCATTCTCAATAATTAATTGTCTCAAACTTAATACAACAAATAAACTCCGAGGATAATATATTACCCCAACATTTCCTGTGGGTCTATACTCCAGTTATTTTCAATAGGTAAACTATGTAAAAGCTCAAGATTAATAATATACCAACAGATACGGATAGAAATCGAGGAATTTTGAAGATGAGAATGCACATGCTAATACTACGAGAAAAATCTCAATGAATGTAATTCAAGCGTCCCTAGAACTTTGTTTAAAAGTCTCAATGGTACAGTGGCCTTATCCAACGGCTAAGAGGAGGTGCTGGAGGTCACAACGGACCCATTTTTCAAACGCATTTTGTTAATTAGATCATTCATGATATATGTCTACACATAATTCAACATTGACCTATGAAGTTTTCGGACTATATAATATGGAAAATTATGGATAAACACACTTAATATCTATTTTACACTGTTAAACTATATGACCAGAGTCTGAGGTTCAGAGACTCTGGTCATATAGTTTAACATACACCTTGATAGAGGTAGAAATAGAGAGAGTGATTTGATATATGTGATATGTCGGTGATGTGATATGAAGAGAAAAATAGAGAGATAATAAGGTGTTGAATGAGTGTATGTAAAGTAGGGGTATTCAAATATAAACGTTGATATAATATATATGATATATCTACATTCATGCAATATAGTTACTTTTCAATATTGTCTTGAATTTCTCCCATGCATGTACTATTTGTTTATTTTTATAATTAATACATACCCTGGCATATAAAAATAAAATGAATATATATAGTGATTACCTCCATTTAGCCATAGAACAAGAGGCTTTGTGGAAGAATTTGAAGGCGATTCAACAAAGTAGTAGAAAAGTTTTCTCCTTGCTTTGACATCCACGGTTACATAGCCAGCATATTGATCAAAATTCACCCCTTTTGGTTGTCCAGGCAAAGTCTTCACCTTATCAGCTTTCATCGACCTAAATTGTTGTTCAACAACATGTGCCTTTGAAACATGTTCATCAACAACATCACTTGAATAATAAGCTTCTCCATGTGAAGGATTTTGTTGAAACCTTTTTGATTTAATAAACTTGTAGAGGTATTCACTTTGTTGGTTGGCTTTGCATGAGATTGCAAAGTCGCACACTAAAAATATCAAAGACCACAATAGTACTTTTTGTGACAACATTAAGATAATCTATATGTTGTAGACTGTAGTGAGTGAGTGAGTGTCTTTTCTATGTTTCAAAGCTCTCAAATTTTGAGTTATATAGTACTAATGGATTTCTCATTTAATTAAAAGGTAAATTGGAAAAGTCAACTTCCTATATTTTCATATAGTACTAATTAATTGCATAGATATTTCTACGTAAGTATGAATGTAGACAGGATGTTAATTGTTATGCGGCCTATACAATAAAGGTAGTAAATAAAAGGTCATTATTTTTTTTTTTTTAACTAGATGAAGAAAAACAATTATTTCTTGACCAAAAAAAAAAGAAAAACAATTATTACTTTACTGTCAACGTCTAAAATTAAATGTGGTATTTAAATTATCCACGGTTGATTTAATTTTAATAGTAAAATTAGTATATTTACTAAAACATTTTTTGTTAATTGTAGTTAGTAGAATAGGTTTTTTTTTAGAGGTAGTTAGTGGAATAGTTAAATAAGGTGAAACATGTAATACATTTATTTATCAAAGTTTCTACTAATGACAAGATGTTCAGTTGAGTCTTTTTTTTAGCAATCAGTTGAGTCTTTATTTATGGTGGAGTAGTGATCAATGTTACGCAACTTCTAAATTAACATTATTTATGATTCAACTAAGAATCGCCTTCGAATTAATGATTCTCAATTAACATTAAAGCAATATTTTTTAAAAGAAAATCATTAATTCGACATTCACTTCAATCATACACGATAAAATCATAGCTAATAGTTCGAACAGGCAACAAACACTTTGGTTATCAATTGGTCATATATATGTATATATTAGATCTTTCGAAAAAAAATGTATACATTAGAAAGAAAAAAAAAATTAAGATGTCTGGTGTGATTAGGCTATGGACCCAATTTCCTTGTTTTTTGTTATTAGGCTATGCACTCAATTTCCTTGTTTCTTACACGAACTTTTTTTCATGAAGCCAAATATATATATATATATATATATATATATATATATGATGAAAGGAGGAGACTAACTTAAGCATAAGATGTGTCTAACAAGAAATCATGACAAAGTGTCTGTGTACAACAAATCAAAAAGCAAAAGAAAATTCAAAAGACAGTAAAACGTATTACAAGGTGGAATAACTTATACAAATATACAGATTGGACCACAACGTGTGAGAATAAAAAGAAACAATAAGGCATATACACCTTAAGCCACTACGAAGAATGAAAATTTACCATGTCAACCATTTGAGCGGAAGGTTACACTCATTCCATAAAATCCATATACTAGCCGTGTCCTTGTAAAGAAGTAACTTACACTTTTTTTTATCTTCCACCAGCGGAACTGTCCGTTCTTTTTACCGTGTTAACGTGTGTGTTTATTTTATTATGTATGTTTGTATAATTTTGATTACAATTTTTAAGTTTTTAAATATTAATGGAAATTATTCGTACATCGATTTATCTACAAATTATTGGCAAAACATATAACGAAATTATTTATCAACTCGGCATATTTTGGTTTGTTTGTATATAAAATAAAAATAAAATAACGATCATTTTCTAATTGATTATATTTATAGTGACATATATTTGATCTAATTTGTTACACTTTTTAAGGATAAATGAAAAAAAAACTGGACATATACTCATATCGTGTTTGTTACACGATATATTTTGTGTGGTAACAAAAAAATATTGTGTTTGTTACATTTTTTTTAATATTTGAATTCACTCTCATCCATTATCTTTTTAAATGACAAGGAAAAAATCGAACATATACAATTTGTTACATTTTGTTTTAATATTTGAATTTACTCTTATTTATTTGTTATATGTGTTATTTGCATTGAAAGTTGATGATCATTTTGAAAGGAGAAAAATTCAGCCCAATAGAGCCGAAAGGGCCTATTTTCTTTATATACAGTATAGATTTGTAGCAGCTCATATTGTCTCTTGTGAGTTTGTAACCCTACCTTTTTCACCATTTCTACACCAACATATAGTTTCGCTAGAGTATCACAGACCTCCTTATTAGACCATCCTCAATGGTGAGGCCTTCACCATTTAAGACCCGGTACCTAATAGGTACCCCTATTGGAGAAAAAATTGGGGTCTTCTACACAGGGTCTCACTTAAGACTCTCATTCTTAAGTGGACCTCATACTACTTTTTATTAAAATAATATGTTATTGTTGGAAGTAAATGATGAAGAGATGGTGGTGAGACCCATTTAGACCTTTTGTCAAAAGGATCTTCATTGGAGTGACTGAGTGTTTATTATGTACTGTTATTAAAAAAATTATAAAAGAGTGATGTGTATGCTTGTGATCCGTTTAAGAACTCCAAATTGATGATCTCCATTGTGGATGCTCCTAAGCTTCACCTACTTTCTCAAAAATGCCAGGGCTCACACTTTGATGAATTATGAACAAGGCTTTGGAGTCTTTCTTCTTCGCTTTTTTATGCGCAGCATTCTGGGCATCTATTGAGGCATTAGTGATGGGATCAACATCTCTATTCACTTGACCCATCACATCTTGATAACTAAACACCACCTTCATCTATTTGCTCCACGTGTCGTAATTCTTTCCATCCAAGATTGAAAGATTTGCGGGGAATTGGCCATGATGGAACGTCGCCATTGTTGGTCACCACTCATTATAGTTTTCTTGTACATATTCACTCACTTTAGTTAAGAGAGAAAAAGAAGATTATATGATGAAGAGAGAAAGTATTTAAATTTGATGAATATGGAAACTAATGAATCTTTATTCACATCGCATGTTTATATACACAAAGTGATCACTACTTATTCACATGCACACAAAGGGAAATAACTGCCAAATCACAGAAAATTTCAAACTTAACAACCTAGTTACTTGCACAACACGCATGGTGATTTATTGACTAAGTTTGAATTAACTCTCAACAATATTTAGTTATTTTAAAATTTTCTTCAGAACAAAAAAATGAAATGAGATAAAAAAAATAATAATATTAATTTAAAAGTTAAGACTTTTGTTCGATTCAACATAGGCTAGAGGAGTAATTTAATTAAACTCATAAAGGTAAAATGATAAATTAAGAATAAACTATATAATATGAATAGTAAAGATACTACAACCATTTTAAAACTCTCTCATATGAGATTTGAGCTCTGTCGCTTAAAGTTACAGAGTAAAACTTTTATCATTTTTTTTAAACACAAACTCTTACTGCTGAACTAATAAACCAAACTCAAATGTTATTTTGCATAGCATCTAAAAAAACTTAGTTTATTGAGTGAAAATATACTCTAAGCTATGATAAAGATAAAGAAAAAATATTTCACAACAATTATTTGGGGAGTGTTCATTTTGTGACAATGTTTTGGATTTTAGTCCTGGTTTGACTGGATATTAATAGTGTCATGTCAAATAGTGTGTGAAAAGATGCTCAATTATTTAGCATTTGTTTGGGAGTAAACCATCAAATTGATTTCTGTCTTTATATAAGTCATTTTCAAATTAGTCTATGATTCTATTAATATTTCAAACTAGTCACTGTCTTTGTCAAAAATTTCTCAATAAGGTCTCTCATCATGTGACAAAAACTTAAAGACGGCGACCTAATTGAGAAACTTTTGACAAAGACATGGACTACACTAGTACAAAAAACACTTATTAACACAGGGATTTTAAGTGGGTTGCTATCCACCTGACTTAAAAACATAGGCGCTAAATATTAAGTGGGTTTACCCCATTTAAAAAGTATGTGCCAAACGAAATTTGATGAGGGCAGCTATCCACCTGACTTAAAAACATAGGCGGAGGGGAAGTTTTTTACTTCAATACTTTTTAAATGGGTTTACCCCATTTAAAAAGTATGTGCCAAAAATTTTGGTGAATTAATCTCCCGCGCCCCAGTTCTCAGAAGCTGTTCTCAGAAGCAGCTTCCAGATTTCTTTCTCTCCACCACTGTAAATCGCTTCACCATTAGCAAGGGCTTCCAAATTTCTCTTTCTCTTTCTCACATTCAATTCTGCTCTTATCCTTCGATTCTGCTCCTTTTTCACTTCAAAGGTACTTTTTTTTATAGCTCCCTCACATTCAATTTTTTTTAAGCTCTTTCACATTCGATCCATGTTTTTTTGTTCCCATTATTTGATTTTCGTTTTGAAATTCTTTCTCAGCAGCTTTCTCACCGTCGTCGTTAAACTGTGTTCTGTTGTCGTCATCGTGAAATCGTGTTATGTTGTCGTTGTCGCGCTACGTCTGAACAAATCTCAGGTTCCTTCTTTCTCCTTCCCTTTACATCTCTAGTTGCATGTGCTTTTTGACTTAGTGGTTGTGCTTATTTGATTTATTTGGTGTTGAAACTGGAGAAATTATAAATTAAGCTAATAAGCTATAATAAGCTTTTAATAAGCTGCTTAGTAATTGTTTTAATTTTGTTGCATTTGTTGTTATAATAAGCTAATAAGTATCTTTTTTAATAAGTTAATTGTTTTAATAAGCTGAACAAAATAGTAGAATTTAGTAAAACTGATGTAATATATTATGATGATGATGTGTTATGCCTTGTTGTTGAGATGGTATATTTCGTCTCTTGATTCCATTTCTGAAGGAAATGCTTGCTAGACATCGTATGATGTCGAATTTGTTTTTCTTTGCTAGCCATTTCTTTAGCTTATAATGGCTAGAAAGTCTTATAGGGCATCATTTAGTCTTCTTGCAACCATCTTCTCTTGAAAAGTAAGTGAAAAGTAAGCACCTTAATATAGTTTTTGTGGCTGTATGTTTTTTCAGTAGTAGTTATGGATTGTAGTTGGATGAGTGCTAACCGCGTTAGTGAAGAGTATAAGAAAGGAGTGAAAGAGTTTATACAGTTTGCTTTTGAAAAACTTCCTGAGAATAATGGAAGGTTTTATTGTCCTTGTGTTAAATGTTTCAACGGAGGCCCATTCCATTTTGAGGTAATAATTGATCATCTTATTTGTCACGGGATTTGCCAAAATTATACCAAATGGATATGGCATGGTGAGTCGGTAAACCATACAAGTATTGAACCGACTTAATAAAATATTTTAAATCGGCTGAACCGATCTAAAATATGTTTATTAAATGGGATGAGTGACCCGACTTAAAAACCTGATTATTTTTTGACCCTTTTTAACCTTTTTAAATGGGTTAACCCGATTTAATTAGAAGCTTTTAAATCAGGTGAACCGACTTAATAAAATATTTTAAATCAGGTAAAGGGGAAGACTTAAAATTAGAACGGTTTTTTAAGTCGGCCACCTATAAATCGGACCCAGAACCGATTTAAAAAGTCATATTCACCCTATTTAAAAAGTGCTTTCTGTACTAGTGCTAGTTTGAAATATTAATAGAGTCAGAGACTAATTTGAGAATAGCTTACAAAGACATGAACCAATTTGGTGGTTTAATCATGTGTTTGGTTATGGGATGGTGAAAAATGAGTTTGATATAAATGAGTTTAAACGAATTGATTTTGATTAAAAATGTGGACTTAAATTGATGTATGTTTAGATAAATTTAAGTAAAATTGATTCCTATTAATCCATATTGTTTGGATAGATTGGATTAAAATTGTTTTTGAAGATATAATTTCCAAAATAAATCTAATGATAGACCATAAAATGAAAATGTTTCATCAATAAAAGATGAAACAGATGTAATTGTGTCAGACAAATATATACTAGAATTGATTCTAGTTGCCCTGGAAGCTCCAAATACGAGCTTTAGCCAGATTTGATTATATAGAGCAAAAGCACTTTTTTTTTTTTTTTGCAACGAAAGACAGTTATAAGAACAATATATCACGTTCAAAGTTAGCAACATACGTCGAAGATATTTCAAAGTGGATCCAAACATACAATTAGTGGTTTATGCTCTAATCGCAATGTATCGTATATAATGATGCATGCGGTTTGGTTGACTTTTTTTTTGGTCAAGTAGTTTAATGGCTAGAGCTCATACATTTTAAATGTGGAGACGTGAGGTGTCCGAGGTTCGAACTCCGACATTTACATATAATATGTAATATCCCTACTAACTGAGCTAAGCTCATGAGGATGGTTGACTTATTAACTTATGTGTGAGCTATAGGGAAAGCTCAAAATTTCAATATTTTTTAACTTAAAGAACTTGTCTTTGGTAATGTGTTAGAATCTATTAACTTGTGTTGCCAGTGGTGTCTCAAATTAAATGTTGGAGGATTCAAAATTGGATTACACATGTTTTGTGTGTTTGAGGTCATAAGCTTGATTGTTATGCTTAGGTTATAATTTTGGGTTTGATTTGGTTTTTGTCTTGGGTTTTTGCATTGTGAATTGTAATTATATTTTTTTATCCTGGTTAGTTTTCATTGATATTTTTGTTGTATTAAAAAAATATGGATAAACATGTGAATAAAAATTCAAAGCAAGAACACCTTAAGGAACAAAACACTGGATGTTGCCACTAAAAATAATTAAAATTGTATAACAAAAATTAATAATTAAAATTGAGTGCCCTGCCATTAAAATTGAGTTGCCACTGGATATTGCAGAATGTTTAAAATAAAATAAAACTAATATATAAAAATGATTATTTACAATAATTTTATGTTATAAATTTTTTTAAATATATATTATGTTATAAAACAATTAATATATAAAAAAATACTATTTTTTTTTATGAATTTCAAAATTTATTAAAATAATCGAATAAAGTTATACTGAAGATTTTTATTAACGAAATTATTTGAAACAATATTGATATATTTATTATCTTCTATTTATAAATTGTGAAGTACTTGGTATTGATCGATCTCTCTTGATGAGGGATATTATGAGTTTTCTTTCTTTTTAAAAGAAGATGAGACTCATTCTAACAATTATCTTCCCACAAATGAGCTTCAAATTAAAGTGTTCATAGATGCTTGATTTAGTTCCAATAAACAACTTTTGAGGTAAGAGATATTCTATTTGATGTAATCTTCATATCGAGTTTAAAAATTAGCTTCTTATTGGGTTCTTCATTAGCGCTTGACATTAGTTCAGGTGAAAATCCTTTGAGATAGGATATATGTTCTTTGATATAATCTTCGTTATTTAGATGTTGATAAAAGATAAATGATAAAAAATAATTAAAAAAACAATGTTGAGTAACAAAAATGTTATAGAGAATAACAAAGGGGGACTTAATAAGCTAGTGACTACTGTTGAAATAGAGATCCTTTAGCGACTTGTCTCTTTGTATGTTTTGACCTTGGTGGCATTCACCGTTAATCGCATGAAAATTTGATAAAGTAGCAATTATTTTTCTGGATTTGTTACTTTGAGACACCTTTTCTATTAAAAATGTTGCACTTAGCAAGGGCAAGATACATATGAAAGCATGGTTAATAATGGGATGTCTTAGTTTTTCAATAAGATAGTTATTTTTTTGGGTAAACAAATTCACCTTCTTCATTCTCCTCCGAATATTCCCAGCCCAATGAAAGTAAGCAATCATATTATTGATTGTCCTTTCAATGGTTAGTATCGTAACAAATTATTATTTAGTTAATTAAATAAGGTTAATTACTTGAAAAATGTTAATTAAAGGGTGAAACATATTAATTAAGGAATTTTAATAGAATTTTAAAAAATGAGAACTTAAAATTTGAAAAAATAAAATAGAAATGATAATAGTTAATCAAATTAAGTAATATTTTGATTAAAACTAAACTATGTCTTAACATAAGAGGTGGAGTCTATAAAAAAAAATTGAAAGGCATCAACAAAAAATATTGTAAAAAAATGATACAATGATATTTATTAAGACTAATAATTTAGAATTGAACTTTATTGTAGAAGTTATTTTTTGTTAAGTAAAAATCAAAGAGTTAAAATTTGATCTATATAATAATAAATATCAATAAAATTATAACATATTCATTAAAAAATAAGTTTGGCATAAATTTATGTTATCAAATAGAAAAAAATATTTAATTTTATCTATATTATCAAGAACTATAAAAAGAAAAAATTTCTATAATTATTAATTTAAGTCAAGTAATAATATAACATCAAGACAAAATGGGCACAAATTATAGAAGACAATATATAAAGTTTTAAAAGAGTTTATTAGCAAGTTAAAATGCAAGGGTGAGATATTTTGCAAGAATAAAATGAAAGTTTGCATCTTAAATTATTCTAAAGAAAAAATTATTTTATATGGGCCAAATAACTAAAACTTGAACGCAAATATACATATTTTTGGATAGCAACCTAAAAATATATGACATCAATATTACAACCTATGTAATAGAAAATATTAAAAATTTAAAGAGCTTTCCAATAAAATTTGTTGTGTAAGTAGTGTTTCATATTATTAGATATAAACTTCAAAATAATAAATACTTATTAGATATAAACTTCAAAATAATAAATATTTTGTAAATCAATTAAATAGCTGTTTAGTATTTTAAAGAGCTTTACACTTGAGACACATTTTTCTATCTCAAGATTCGTCTCGTATTGCCCTCCTTTGATTGAATGCCTTCAATATCCATACATAGCATGTAGTTATATATAATATTTAAATTTATCTCCATAAAAATGAAAAAATGGATATATAGATAAAATATGTTGAAAATAATTCTATATATTTATAAATTATAACAATTACTACTGCATTAATAAAAACAAACTTCATAATTTAAAATAATGAATTTAAATTGTTTAAAATAAAACCATTAAATTATATCCATGTCTTCTACTATATAATCGTTGCAGCACAATTTGGATAATTTTTAATTTAATTGATGCAAATAAAATGGGTAAGACATATACTTATGTGAACTACTATTTTTACCGGCTTTCCGGCAGTAAGGATACAATAGAAGCAACAATAGGAGCCTCTTTAGTCTTCCTCTTCTAATTCACATGAAAAATAGTTATCCATACTAACCAATAGAAAAATAACAGATTGTGAAGACATATAAATTGTGAAGTCATAATATAAAATGTAGACTAACAAACTTTGTGTCGATTCAAGCCGGTGATAAAAAAGTAGAGCAAAAATATTTGACAAATCTATATAATCGATTCACTCAAGTATCTATTTTACCACATAAATCAATAAATAGAAAATATATATGTGAGAAATAAGAAAGATAAACAAAAATCGCAACACAAAATTGAAAAATATCATCCGAAATTGCTTAGAGAAAATGATGATCAATGAAAACCAAACCAAAAACAATTAGATTGATGCACAAAGCATATATTTATAGACATAATGATCATAGATGGGACAATATATAACACTTAATGAAAACTATAACGGAAATGTAAAAGGTTGTGTGTAAAAGCATATATTTTCATTGTTGATGTCTTTCTACGGAACATTTACATTCATTCATCTGTGAATAACATTACCTTCTAATATGTTTTACATTTATCGTCACAAAGTTAAACTTAATCACAAAGTTTTTTTCTTGAATACTTATATATAATTTACTAATAAATTATTTTCGTATGTTGCGCAATAGTTAAGTATTTTTGGTAGATCGGAAATTTTCTAATTCACCAAGTGTACAAATACACAACATAGTTTAAATAATATCAGTTCCCAATATCTTTTGTCCAGTCTTGAACAACATCAATACAATAATGGCAATCCATATCTACATATCTTACTCATACAAAGTCCGGTCGTTTGGAGGCATTCAATTGGGAGTATATAATAACATGAAATGAGAAAAATAATTGTTCAAATTATCTATGATATGATTAAGATGAAGAATAGAAAAAACTAATTTGACAAACCGTTATACATTGGCATTTGAGATGCATGAATAAAATTGATTTTTATTTTTGGACAAAAATTTGCTAATTTTTATAAATATATAAAAGCCATAAATTGAATGAGGGAATGCAAAATTTCACATTTTGGTCATTTAGTTTCTGCTGAAATCTTTTAGAAGTAAATTTAAATTTTTTGGGCATTTATGAGCAGAATAAAAAAAACTCAAATAAAAATACCCACAAAATTACATGGTACATCCAATATTGATTTTTAAAAAGTGATCTAAAGGTTAGTAAATCTTAATACAATATTACTCTTATTTATATTATTATAAAAAGAAAAGTACACAGTATGCTTAAAAAAAAAAGTACACAGTAGACAAATCCGAAATTACATGGTACCTTTTTTGAGTTAAGATTCTCTCTATTTATTAGTCTCTCCATTTTTTTTCTTCTTTTGATTCTATCAAGGAGAAAATAAACCGAACAATATATACCAATTGCCAAACACCCCGAAACAAAACATAGAATAAAACCCAACATATGGTTTTTTTTTTTTTGCCAAAAGGGCACTATATATACACTGAAATCTAAAGATAACTTATATGGGAAATGAAAATAAAAATAAAAAATTGAAAAATTAATTTGTAAAAGAAAGTACTCTATCAGAGCAAGTGTCAATCTTAAAACAAAAGTCAAGATAATTGAGAGCTTTGTTAGAAGAACACGTCAACAAAATGTAGTTTAAAATACAAGTATATAGAGATAGAGATCGCGGACGAAATTGCTTCGCGAGCTCTTTGAAATATTGGACAGAAGAATATGAGGACCCCAGAAAAAGAACTGGCAAAGTTCCAGGATAATAAAGGCCAAAAGTTGTATTTTCGGGGAATTGTCTCATTCAACACATGATATGCATTATGTACACAACCATTTTTAACTCTTACTAACCCTTATTTGTGTAAAAAACCGTTATTAACCCTTATGATTTCTCTCTGTTTCATTTAACAACATTGATACAATGTTTATGTCTATTAAATTTGGTAATGACAATACAAATTAAACTTGGTGTTGGTTGTTCACTCGCTAGCAATCAGCAATATATATACCCATGCATTATGCTAGCTAGTACTTTATGCTAATTAACTGCATTTGAATATTACAATTGTTGGAAAAGACAAGAAGTCTCACATATATTGAGTAAAACGAGCGAAATCAAAATTTATGAGTGCATAACTATTCCAATTGGTCAAGATCTTTTTAGACAAAATTGGAGTATCTCTTAATTAAAGTTAAGTTGAACCAGCCTATGCAGTATTCTAATCCTAATGAAATAATGGTAAATTAGTCAGGTATACTAGTAATGAAGACATGATTAGTTTTCCATGCATCTTTAATATGATTCTTAGTCAGGTATACTAGTAATGAAGACATGATTAGTTTTCCATGCATCTTTAATATGATTCTGGTTGTGACAAGGCTTAATGCACATCAATCAAGTGATTAAATTTAAATGGTTAATGAGTTTTACCAAAAAAATGAATTGTTCCGAAGAATCCGATTACGATTGTTGGATGAAGGAATTTTTTATCAGATTTTAATTACCTCGCCACCGAACTCTATATTACTAGCATCTATTTTCCCTAAAAATCGGATGCTTAACAAAAAAAACTAATTGCACACCACGCCCCCACCCCAAAGTAAAAGTAACAATAATACCCAACAAAAGGGACCAGTTTCTTTCTAGCTAAGGTGCTGCTTTTCACCTTTTATCAGTGATCACAGAAAAGTCATTATGTTATTGTTTCCTATTCCTCATGTTACAGCCAAACAACCATCTAAAGTACTATGGCTCCAGAAAGCCATGGCCATAGGACATGTACATGCATTTTGTCAGCTTCTAAACATATACTATAGTCTATAATATATATGAGCTTTTTTATCTAACTGGTTGCCAAATCCAAAGTAAAATTTGGTTTTTTGATATTATTCCTCGTTGCTGCATTACCACCACGTAAACATGAGTATAAATTATTGAAGTAATAGTTCTTAAATCACCTCATTTTCTCTCATTTCTCATGTAAAGTTTCTAATTTTTATATTAGGACATGTTTTACGTGAATCAAATCAATATTAATTAACAATGGAGCATTGTAACGTTAAATAACTGATTTAATTAAATATATTTTTCGTCTTTTATTTTATTGAATATCCGCTTTGACACTTAATTTTTTTTATTCATTTTAGTCATATATCTTGTTAAATGTTGAACGTTAGTCCTCCTGTATGCCTAAAGTTCTTATTTGTCCTCTCAAAAACTATTACCCTTGTTTTGTCACTCTTTACAAACTTTATGTTCCTACTAGAATGAACAATGTCATTGGTGCTCCTTAAAATCTCTCCTTCTTGCAAAATACGTACCTAATTGTCATTTATAATTAATCATATTTTTAGGCAAGTTAAACATTGGGTACTTGGATTTTGATATGTAACATTGGATAATAGAAAGATGAATGTTCCTTGACCAAAAAAAAAAGACGAATGTTCAAGATTTAAGAAAGATACATGACAAAACGAAAGATACATGTAATATCCCGCTTCAGACTCAGGTATTTATCAGTGGAGAGACGATGCATCAGAAATAATTAAGGAAGGGCAATTTGGTAATTGCCACGCCAGGATTTTTATAAAAAGGGCTAAAGCCCATTTCTCCTTCATTTTCCATTTCCTTTCTCTCTTTAGAAAAAAAATCAGATTCTCCCCTCCTCTCTCTACTTCCTTCCACGCCAATCTCCCTCTCCCTACTCCAATCATCACTTAAACATCATTCTTTTAATCTAGCCACTTGCAAGCAAAACTTTGAGAACCTTGGACCAATTGGGAGCTATAGAAAACAAGAAAGAAGAGGAATTGAAGCTAGGGTTTTGAGGCATAAGCTTGGTAAGATCAGAAGCAATTGCTAGGTGAACTCCTTAGGGTTTTAGAACCCACTCTGTTTGAGTTTGAGTGTATATCTCATTTTATGCTAAGTTAAGGTTTTGTGCCCTATTCCAATTACTAGTCAATTCCTTGCTCAATTATGTTTAAAACTGTATAATTTCATTGGAAAATCATTCCTAACATCTTTGGGATGCTTTGGTAACTTGGATGGAGTTAAAATGGTGAAAAATGCAATTTCTGGACAATTTCCCTTTGATCACTAGTTTAGCAGGATGTAGTTTAGTTATTATGACTACATAGGATAGCAGGAACAGGCAGGTATACCCTATATGGGAAAGGTTAAAGCTTGGCGATTATAGGAATCCCCGAGATCGCCAAAAGTAGGCATGGAAACCCTAGGTTCCCCGATGTTGCCAACAGTAGGTTGGGTGGAGCTCACTGAGACATTATGTCTCATCCCAATCCTTCTGGTGCAGGTTTACAGGTTAGCACGAGGATCGTGTTGAGGATCATTAGGGAGATGCTAGATGGAGTGCAGTTGCTCGTCATGTACCAGCTCAGGAGCTTATTGGACTTTTGTTTATGTATTTTTTATGGTACTTGAAAGGTTGTATAAACGAGCAAAATTGTATTCATTCAGTTGTGTTTATTATTATTATTGAAAATTTTGATGTATCCAGTATCAGTTTAATGCACATGCTAATATTCTAGATAAAATTAGTATGGGTGTTACAATTGGTATCAGAGCAGGTCGATTCAGACTGTGCCATAGGTCATTAAAGATTCAATGAATGTAGTGGGACCATTGGGTTCCGGATATTGTTCTAAAGGTCACATCTAGTTGAGCCTGATCAACTCAATCTAGTATATGACAGTTAGGACAAATGTCTGAGAGCTGAATGGGATCATGGAGGAATGAAGCACATGAAGAGCGTTGTTTAAGATGTCATATTTTTAAGACAGGAATTGGCGAAGAAGTATTCAATGCCAAGTGGTGGTTGTCAAACCGTAAAGTGACGGAGCCTGTGAATGGCCGAATTTCAGGAATATTAAAGATATTTAAGAATAAGGTGAAGTACCTTAAAACAAATGGACGCGTCATTGAGAAATGTCTCGTCTGAGGAGACATAAGTAGTAAGGAATTATGGTGAGATTTTAGAGACCGAAGTTGTCTCGGAAAAGACTATGAGTATGACTCCTTATGGAATACTCTGAGGAATGATTTGCAACCTAGGAACCAAGATTTTGAGGTTAAAACGCAAGTTTCAGGATTCTGAGTTCTGCTACGATCGCAGAGCGACCAGGACTTTGCTCTGCGAAGCTTCAGACTCAGAAATAGGTTACAGATTCACCCTTCAGACCCAGGAACTCGGAATGAGAATTATCAGTTGATTACTGGAACCTCTAGACTGCCAGCAAAGATAGAGTGTGTAAGAATTGGAGGACTCGCGCACTCGAACCGGATGAGAATTTAATATCCAGCAGTTAAGAGACTTATTTATGGATTAAGCGAATTACTGGACAGATGGAACAAATTACCTTCCTTTATTATGAGTCATTGTTATTGCACGAATGCAAGTATTAGTTTTTATATCGTTCCACAGGGATTAATGTGATATCATATTCCGTTCAACTTCGATTATCGTCTTAAGTTAGGGTTTACTTGTTTGTTTTACTACACTACTCATACTTTTAAAACATAATAAATAAATGGTAGAGTAATAGGACATAGAAGGTGTTTAGGATTGACTTTCATCAATCAAACATTGGTTATATCCGATTGATTACAAATACGAATTCTAGCGTTTTCTTATATATTGCATTATTACGTATTGCTCATCAACATCATTGATTTCCCAAATGACGTCGTGAGATCGATTGTATCGTTTAATCGATGATTTCTCAATCCATTAAACGATCCAAAAGCATTAAGATTCAATACTATAATGTAATTATCAAAACCAAATCCCATTTCTAGAATTTCTTATCTTGATAGAAAATCATTCTAAACCTAGATTCAAAAGCCTTTTTCAACAGCATTTAAATCAAACATAAGATTGAAAAGCAAGAAGAAATTCAATGGTATATAAAAATTGCTAGAATCATATATTGAATAATCAAAAGTTTACAACATGAGTGATTGATTACCTATCAATCCCAACAAAGGAGATTGGTTGATCATTTTCATGACAACTCTTGCAAAATAGGAAAGAAAGATGAAGATTTGTGAGAGCTTGATGTCTCAAAGCTTCCTAAGATCTTCTTCAATCCAAATCTAATTGCTATTTGAAGTTTTCCTCCTTCTAAGCCTATTCTCTCTCAAAGATTATAAGTTTTCTAAGCTCTGGAAAAATATTCTAACTGATAAAAAGCTATCTATTAAGAAATGAGCTTAAAAATCTATTTATATGCTGAGAAAATGTTCGCTCGCTACAAGCGACCAGTCTGTCGCTTGTAGCGAGGACTTCAGTTGGCCAATCCAAGAGCTCCACGTCACCATCAGCATTAAACCGCCCCTTTGGTCGCTACAGCGACCAGGTCTGTCGCTACTAGCGACCAGCCTTTGAAATTCCCTGCCTAGGCTCGCTTCAAGCGTCCAGTTCATCGCTACAAGCGATGAACTCCTGATAATCCCTGCCTAAGCTCGCTACTAGCGATGGATGCTGCGCTTCAAGCGATGGATCACTGAAAATCTCTGCCTATCCTCGCTACTAGCGATGAGTCTTGCGCTTGTAGCGATGGCATCAAGAAAACCTTCAAACTTTTGCATCAATCAGGTTCAAGCATGTATTTCCTGCATAAACACATGGGGTAAGGCTTAGGATCACATTCATTGCATTTTTAACACATTTATGCCCTAATCCTAAGATAACTTGTACAACAAGTAAACATAAGTGCCTAAATTTGTACCAAAATATAACAACATTTAAGCACTTATCAAACTCTCCCCAACTTACATTTTGGTTTGTCCTCAAACCAAAGAACAAAAGGAAATTTTTCATAGCTTTGAAAACCACAGTATTGAGCAATTTAGCAAAGGATTCAAAAAGTGCGAAGAATTAAACATTCAAAGAGTGATTCAAATGTGATTGCACAAGCTTAAGTCCAGTTTCTCATTAAACAAGATACATTCTACAAATGTGAACTAGTTCTAAACACAAGGAATTAAATCATACAATCCTAAACAAGCAACATGTTTAAATTTGAACCAAACCTAACACACTTCTATATAAAGTATATGAACAATTGAAATCATTTGTGAGGGTTATGAACACTCATCCAATAAACATGATAACATACAATCAAATTATGTGTCTATCTAATTATCATTTCCACAAGCATAAAAGGCATTGATCAAAAGGACTTTAAGGGTTGTAATTGGGCTAGGCTACAAAAGAATTGTCATATGTGGGATATTTGAATTCAAATGGCCAAGCAAAAGGAAACATTCAATCTAATTACAACTTCCTTCTTTCTCCAATACAACACTTGGTGAATTTCATTCTTTTCTATTCTTGATTGATTCTTGACAACTTTTCTTTTTCTTTGAAATCTTGCAAACCTTTTCATTTTTCTCTTTTCTTTTTCTTGGTTTGCTTTTCTTTCTTTTTTTTTCTTTTCTTTTCAAGATTGTCAAGATCAAATATTACATTCACCATACATTGACTTAAATAAAACCTTCCTTTCTCCCCAACTTATTCCAATGATGCCCTAATCGAATGTTCCTTTGTTATTATGGCAAAGGTCAATAAAAACGACGGATAAGGGTTCAAAAGAAAACAACAATCAGAATTTAATAAAGAGTTAACTGTGACTGAATTTTTTTTACAAACTCCGGCAATTTAAATAAGCAGATGAGCTTATTAAATTGACAGTCCACAGTTAGCAATTCTGATTCCATTAGGCTCAGCTGGGTTAACAGATACTCACTCATCTCACAGGGTAGGTTCATTTGGTCAAGTATTTCTCTCAAATTCAAAAAATTGCCTTGATCATTTCAATGCTCTTATACAAATTAAAACAACAACAGATTTAACATAATCTAACTGAGTTAAACATGGTATTGGTCTCCTGCATATATATACATTGGTTGAGGATTCCTCACATTTTTGGCTAGTTCTACATTGGTTCAAAACTAAACACATGCTTGCTTAAAAACTGAATAAATTAACTTGTGCGTGTAAAGAACTTATTCACATTAAAGAATATACCTAGAAAAACGAGAAAACGAGTACCTTAGCTGCGCGCTTTAACACTCATTCTTATCATTATCACTCAGATGATTCACAGTTCAAGCATTGCTTTTGAATCAATCATCTTTCTTTCAAAATTTGTTGGGATTTTTCAAAAAATTTTAACATAAATAAACACTAAAGCATAAATAAAATAGAACTATACTAACATGTTATACCCAAAATATAAATAACATAAACATAAACAATATTATCCAAGGTACAACAGAAATACCCAAAATACAAAGCATAAATCAAAATGTTAAAATACAAAGCAGAATAAATAAAACGAAAGAAAACAAATCAAGATATGCTGCTCTGCATCAATCTGAATCTGTGGCCATGTCGTCCTCAGAGTCAGTCAAGTCAGCTGCCATGCGATCAATAGAGTTTGTAGCATAAGAAGAGTCATCACCCAGATCAGCATCGACATCGGCGTCGTCATCACCATCGTCTCCAGCATCCTGATCATCACCAGCACCAGCTGCCTCTGCCCCTCCTGGAAAGAATGGCCTGTCCCCAGGCCAAGCAATATGCTCGGAGAAGAACGCAGGTGTCCACGGGCTTTGGCCACTGTCGTGCAGATGGCTCTGAAGCGTAGTAAGTGCCCGATGATTTGACGCATTCTGCGCCAACAGAAGAGAGCCCACAGTAGCAGAATCCCAACCGGAAAAGTCCAAAGGTGGAATGGTCGGATGGCTAGGGTGGCTAGTAGTGTGAGGTGGTGGTGGTGGCATGTGAGAAGGTCCTGCTGAGGATGAAGGTCCGGCTGAGGATGAAGGTCCGGCTGAGGTGTGAGGTGGTGATGGTGGGGCAACAGGTGCAGGTGCAGAGCAATACCTATTGATGTATCTATCATCAATAGGATTTTTAATCTCCTCATCAACTTGTGATGGCATATGAACTCTAGCTCTCCTACATAGACCCATAATCAACCCGGGAAAAGTCAAAGGACATTTAGGTTTGGCCGGGGGTAATAGTCCACTTTCAGCAACGATCCTCATCTCATTAGCAATCAGCCTAGCTACGTCCACTTGACGCTGAGTGAGGATGTAATGGACTAGGGGGGTCACATCTAAAGTGGTGGAGGAGGTGTGAGATTTGGGGCGAATGTTATAAAGAATCAGGGTAAGGATTACCTGAGCCTCGGTGGTCATGTGCTCACGGAATGCTCGAAAAGGCTTACCCGAAGCCCTACTCACGTCATAACTCTTCCCCGCTTGGAAGATGTCCTGTGCTATGCTGTCGTGGTCCCAGTCACCACTCCTCTGACGCTCACCAAAATCACACAGTGCTGTGGGTGCAAGCGGATTATCTTCTTCATCATCAACCAGCTCCAACGGCTTGCCCAGATATGAGTTGATGGACATGCGGTCGAATGTGACGGTGCGCCCACGCACGTAGGTCGTGAAGGTAAACTCATCTGAAGGATCGGCGGGGATTGCGTTCGCATAAAACTCACGCACTATCTCATAGTTGATCCTCCTAGGAGGTGTGCAAAGGATACCCCACTTCCTCTCATTAATCACAGCTGCTATATGTCCATATTCACCCTCTTCAGAAATTTCAAATCTCTTCTCGGACCAGATTCTTCTCGTCCTCAGTTCCTCGTATCTCTCCTGGTTCCTCCAGCTGAGGAAACGAGCTGCATCGTGTTGTGGCACATTGACCCTTGGTCTTGACGAGGAACTTTCCACGTTCCTTTGACGTTTAGAAGTAGTTTTAGGTGCCATTCCTACAAAAGTGATCAAAACAGATGAAAGTCAGGTAGGATACAAGTCAAAACTCAATTAAAACAAAAATAAAACAAATTCTGGGTTCGCTCGCTACAAGCGACAGCTTGGTCGCTGTAGCGACGAAACCCAGAAAATGCCTCTTTCCCTCGCTACAAGCGTACTGTAGCGAGGAAGACCCTTTTCAGATTTTCAAGTTTTTCTTGATTTTGACTAACTTATAGCATGCGAAATCAACATTAAAGCTAAAATAAATGACTAACAATCACCTAAACTTCCTAAATCCTTAAAAACCCTAATTTATTTGAAATTTTTACAAAGGGTTTTTCCAAAATGTGATTCCTAAGAACAAGAGGATTTGAGGGTAGTTTTCCTAGTGATTTTCGTTCATTTATAACAACTTAAACTATGAATAACAATGGGTAATCAATCAGGGCATGTTTAAGTTCAAAATTCGTAAAACCCTAAAACCCTAAATTTCTAAAATCAGCATGCAGCACCAAAAAGCAGTAAAAAGCTTAATAAAAGGAACAGACAAGGTCGAATCACGTACCTGGAGTGTTGATTTACAAGATTATTGCAGGTACAGAGGTGGATTAGCAAGATTTCAGAAATAGAAAGTGAACAGATATGCAGAAATTGAAAGGAATGATTACAGATGTAAATAAATGCGAAAATATAAGTTTAAAAAGGATAATGGATAATAAATGAAAGTGGTTGGGGTGCTGAAGCGACAGGACTAGCCTGGGTAATATAAAACTGTTTTCTGATACGCTCGCTACAAGCGCGCGATTCGTCGCTACAGCGACAGGCAAAAAGCCCATCGCTACAAGCGTACTGTTGCGCTACAAGCGCACGTGCAAAAACTGTCGCTACAAGCGACAAGTGCGTCGCTACAAGCGACAAGTGTAAATTCCATCGCTACAGCGATGAGTTGGTCGCTGTAGCGACCATGACAGAAAACAGAAAAATAAATTTTGAAGTTCTAACCACTATCCCAACATGCATAAATATTTGTACAGAAATAAACTAACACTAAAAACACAACATACTTACAAAATTGGGGTGCCTCCCAACAAGCTCTTGTTTAACGTCTTAGATCGACGCCTGATTCGCTTATGCATATGAATCGATGAGTGAAATCGTCGTCGTGTGTCGAACGACTTCACCTCCAAAATATGGCTTCAGCCTTTGTCCATTCACTGTCCAAGTCGACTTGGTGATAGGATCCTCAAGTTCCACAGCTCCATAAGGTTTAACTTCCTTTATCATGAACGGACCGGACCACTTGGACTTCAATTTACCCGGAAATAATCGCAGTCTTGCATTGAACAGCAGGACCATCTGACCAGGCTTGAATTCCCTCTTCATGATCTTCTTGTCATGATACCGTTTAACCTTTTCCTTATAGAGCTTGCTTGACTGATAGGCTTGGTCACGCATCTCTTCTAACTCATGCATTTGAAGTTTCCTCTTCTCCCCAGCTTGCTCTTGATCAAAGTTCAGAAACTTGAGCGCCCAAAACGCTTTGTGCTCCAACTCGACCGGCAAGTGGCATGCTTTCCCATACACCAACTGGAATGGGGTGAAACCCGTAGGAGCTTTGTATGCGGTCCTATAGGCCCACAACGCTTCGTCCAGTTTCATCGCCCAATCCTTCCTTGAAGATGACACGGTCTTCTCAAGTATCCGCTTGATTTCTCAGTTGGACACCTCGGCTTGACCGTTCGTCTGTGGATGGTATGGTGAAGCTACCTTGTGCTTTACTCCATAGTGCTCAAGTGCTTTTGCTAACTGTTGATTGCAAAAGTGTGAACCTCCATCACTTATTAGCACTCTTGGAGTTCCAAATCGGGAGAAGATGTTTCTTTTCAGAAACTTGACCACTGTTTTGCTGTCGGCTTTCTGAGATGCTATTGCTTCAACCCACTTTGAAACGTAATCAACAGCCACCAGAATATACTCGTTGTTCAAAGAAGATGGAAATGGCCCTACAAAGTCAATACCCCAACAATCGAAGACTTCGACTTCAAGGATACTTTGTAGAGGCATTTCATTCCTCTTTGAAATCCCTCCGGTCTTCTGGCAACTCTCGCATTCTTTCACATGTTCATAACAATCTTTGAACAACGAGGGCCAATAAAAGCCAGCTTGAAGAACTTTAGCTCCAGTTCTTTCTCCACTGTAGTGACCACCATATGGCGAGTTGTGACAATGCCACATGATGTCTTTGGCTTCTTCTCTAGCAACACATCTTCTTATTAAGTGGTCTACTCCAATCTTGAATAAGTATGGGTCATCCCAAATGAATTGAGTGGCGTCTCTCAACAACCTTTTCTTCATTTGCCAAGTGTAATCCTCCGGAATAAACCCCGTTGCTTTGTAGTTGGCCATGTCCGCGAACCATGGTCTTTCTTGTACCATAAGCAATTGTTCATCCGGGAACTCTTCAAGGATGTCCCTCTCATTCTTCGTTATCTCTTTGTTCACCAATCTGGACAGATGATCAGCTACTAGGTTCTCAGTCCCCTTCTTGTCCTTAATCTCCAAATCAAACTCTTGGAGTAGCAACATCCAACGGATGAGTCTCGGTTTTGAGTCGGGTTTGGTAATCAAGTACTTGATAGCTGCATGGTCAGTCCAAATAACAATTTTCGAACCTATGAGATATGAACGAAATTTTTCTAATGCGAACACTATGGCAAGTAATTCTTTTTCAGTGGTAGCATAATTGACTTGTGCGTCATTTAAAACTTTACTTGCGTAGTGTATAGCATGAAAAATTTTGTTTTTGCGTTGACCTAACACCGCGCCTACCGCATAATCACTTGCATCGCACATAAGTTCAAAATCGTATATCCAGTTTGGTGCGGTGATTATGGGTGCGGATGTTAAGCTATCCTTTAAACTATTAAATGCATTTAAACAGTCAATATCAAAATCAAAAGACTTATCTTTGTTGAGCAGGTTGCTCAATGGCTTTGCGATTTTTGAGAAGTCTTTGATGAATCTCCGATAGAACCCGGCATGGCCTAGGAAGCTTCGGATCCCTTTGACATTGACTGGTGGTGGAAGTTTTCCTATCACGTCGACCTTAGCTTTATCAACTTCGATACCCTTGGAGGAGATCTTGTGACCAAGGACAATACCCTCGGTTACCATGAAGTGACACTTCTCCCAATTGAGCACCAAGTTGGTTTCCTTGCACCGTTTAAGTACCGTATCCAGATTCTCCAAGCATAAATCAAATGATGACCCGAAAACTGAGAAGTCGTCCATGAACACTTCAATGCTTTTCTCTATCAAGTCGGCAAAAATGGCTTGCATGCATCTTTGAAATGTTGCCGGAGCGTTACATAAACCGAACGGCATGCGTCGATATGCGAATACCCCAAAAGGACATGTGAAAGCAGTCTTCTCATGATCGTCTGGATTCACTGATATCTGATTGTAACCTGAATACCCGTCTAGGAAACAGTAAAAAGCTTGTCCTGACAGCCTCTCTAGCATTTGATCCATAAATGGTAGAGGAAAATGATCTTTTCTCGTTGCTTTGTTCAACCTCCGGTAGTCGATACACATCCTCCAACCGGTCACGGTTCTCGTCGGTATGAGTTCATTCTTCTCATTTGTGATAACCGTCATACCTCCCTTCTTAGGGACAACTTGAACCGGACTAACCCAAGTGCTATCCGAGATCGGATATATCATGCCGGCTTCTAGTAGCTTCACTACTTCTTTCCGGACTACTTCTTTCATGTTTGGGTTTAGCCGTCTTTGAGGTTGTGCCACCGGCTTATAATCCTCTTCCATCATGATCTTGTGCATACAATAGGAAGGACTTATCCCTTTTAAGTCGGATAGTGTCCAACCTATTGCTTCCTTGTTGGACTTCAAAACTTCGACCAATCTTGTTTCTTCTTGGTTTGATAGGGAGCTACTAATGATCACCGGTTTGGTACCCTCTTTGTCAAGAAACACATACTTCAAATGTGAGGGCAATATCTTCATCTCCGGTTTCACTTCTTCTACTATAGCTTCATTCGTCAATTCCTCGATTTTGGCTTTGTGAGGAGGAATTTCCTTCAACGAATCAAGCTCCTTCAAACACTCTTCAAGCTCTAGCTCATCTTCTTCTCCTAGGATACTTAGTGCGTTTGTCAAAACTCTCTCAAGATGCGTCAAATCATGCAACTGGTTTCTCGTATCAACTATCAATTCTTCCGTTGCATCCATCTTGAGACACGCAGCTTTATCACTAGGGAACCTCATGGCTTCATGGATGTTGAAATTGACTTCTTCATCGTCCACACGGACCTTCATTAAGCCTCCGTCAAGATCAATCATCATCCGTGCCGTTTGCATGAAAGTTCTTCCAAGAAGTATTGGTACGTCATCATCCTCCGGAATGTCCATCACTACAAAGTCGACGGGGAACAAGAACTTGTCGACTTTCACCAACACGTCTTCAGCAATTCCCAATGGACGAGTGTAGGATTTGTCGGCTAATTGCAAGGTTAAGTTGGTTCTCTTCACAACTATATGACCTATCCTTTTGACAACGGATAGTGGTATTAGGTTGATGCTTGAACCCAAATCAATAAGTGCCTTGCCGACATCCACATTGCCAATGGACACGAGCAATGTAACTTTGCCCGGATCTCTCTTCTTTCTTGCCAATGTGTTTTGGATGATCTCACTACAATTTGCATCTAGCAAAATTGTTTCTTCTTCATTGAACCTTCTCTTCTTGGATAAGATTTCCTTCATGAACTTGGCATAGGTAGGCATTTGCTCTAGGGCTTCCGAGAATGGTATGTTGATTTGTAATCTCTTGAAAACTTCAAGGAACCTAGCAAACTGCCTCTCCTTCTCTTTTTGGCTGGTGTAGTTGGGTAAGGTAGGTGCGGTGTTGGTGCATTCTTCACTATATCTTGCTTCTTGCTCTTCTCCTTCACCACATCCTTCTTCCATACAATATTTTCATTTTCAACTACATCCTTATTATTTTTTTCTACTTCTACATCCTCTATATGTACATCCTCCGTTTCTTCCTCACGCCCTTCATCTTCATCCTTCTCTTTCACCTCATTCTCAACCACCTCTCTCTCTACTTCTAAATTGTCCCCGATACCTTTGCCAATCACCTTCCCGCTCCTTGTAGCTATTGCCTTGCAATTTTCGTTGTCTCTTGTTGCAAGGACTTCCTCATCAAAATGACTTAATTGTCATTTCGATGATGATGCATGATCCTTCGGGTTGGTTTGTGTGTTGGCGGTAAAGGTTCCGCCTTGTTGAGTAGCTTGTGAAAGTTGTTGTGCCAATTGACCAACTTGCGTCTCCAGGTTTTTAATGGACGCATCTGTGTTTTTCTGGTTGGCCATTGACTGCTGCATGAATAGATTGAGGGTTTCATCAGTGGATTGGTTGCGGTTTTGTTGTGGAGGTTGATATTGGTTGTAATTCTGGTAAGGTTGTCGGTTGTATTGGCCAGCTTCTCCTCTCCACCCTTGACCATAATTTGGGTTATTCCCTCTTGGGAAGTTGTTTGGATGGTTTTGGAATTGGTTAGGAAACTGTTGAGGCCTTGGTTGATTACCAACATAGCTTACCTCTTCTGTGGGGGGTGGACAGAATCCGGTTGGGTGATCTCCCGAACAAAGCTCGCAAGATGCGACTTGATGTTGTCTTCTTTGCTCGTTTTGAATGTCCTTCATTTGTTGGGGAAGGTTGGCCATTTTCTTTGTCAACTCTTCCACTTGTTGCGTGAGCAACTTGTTTTGTGCAAGGATCGCATCATTAGTTCCCAACTCTAAGATTCCAGTCTTCCTTTGGCTTTGGCTCCGGTTGTGATGAGCTTGGTGATCGTTCAATGCCATTCTATCAATAATAGCAACAGCATCCTCCGCGCTCTTGGCCATTAAAGAACCACCAGCTGCAGCGTCAAGCAAAAGCTTGGATTGTTGTTGCATTCCGTTCCGGAAGAGATGAATTTGTGTTAACTCATCAAATCCATGGTTCGGACATCTCCTGAGCATTGACTTGAAACGCTCCCAGGCTTCACATAGTGTTTCACTTGTACCTTGTGAAAACACCGCAATTGTTGTCTTCGCCTCCATGAACCGGTTCTGAGGGAAGAACCTCTCAAGGAATTTCTCCTCAAGTGTATTCCAGTTTGTCATCACCGTTGGAGGTTGGTCTAAGTACCACTCCTTTGCTTTGCCAATCAACGAATGTGGAAACATTCTCATCCACATTGCCTCCTCATTATTTTCCGTCTCACCGAGGGTTCCCGCAATCTCATAGAATTTAGTGAGATGTTGGAACGGGTCTTCATGATCTAATCCTGAGAATGGATTAGCATATAGAATTTGTAGGATCCCCGTCTTCATTTCCGTTTGTTTGGTAGTCCGCGTTGCTTTCCCCAATTGTGCAAAACGACGTGGACTATTAATACATGGAACCCCAGAACCTCCTGCACCATCTCCAGCTACAGCCATATGTAACTCTTGGCTCGGATTAGGACTTGATGAATGACTAGAAACAGAACTATCCTCTTGTTGCCTCCTCTTAGCTTGTTGCTTCTTTCTCCGATTCTTGCTATTAGCTCTTCTAGCTGTTCTTTCAATCTCGGAATCAAAAAGAAGTTGGTCCTTGGAAACTTGACCTCGCATAAACGATTTCAATAATCTGACCACAAAGAATTAGCAAACAAGATGGATAAGAGTATTAGTTATATACATAAAAGAATTTTGTGCAAAATTGCTTAAAACCATAATTAAAGTTGCAATGATTATAACATCAAAAACTTTAATCCCCGGCAACGGCGCCATTTTGTTATTGCACGAATGCAAGTATTAGTTTTTATATCGTTCCACAGGGATTAATGTGATATCATATTCCGTTCAACTTCGATTATCGTCTTAAGTTAGGGTTTACTTGTTTGTTTTACTACACTACTCATACTTTTAAAACATAATAAATAAATGGTAGAGTAATAGGACATAGAAGGTGTTTAGGATTGACTTTCATCAATCAAACATTGGTTATATCCGATTGATTACAAATACGAATTCTAGCGTTTTCTTATATATTGCATTATTACGTATTGCTCATCAACATCATTGATTTCCCAAATGACGTCGTGAGATCGATTGTATCGTTTAATCGATGATTTCTCAATCCATTAAACGATCCAAAAGCATTAAGATTCAATACTATAATGTAATTATCAAAACCAAATCCCATTTCTAGAATTTCTTATCTTGATAGAAAATCATTCTAAACCTAGATTCAAAAGCCTTTTTCAACAGCATTTAAATCAAACATAAGATTGAAAAGCAAGAAGAAATTCAATGGTATATAAAAATTGCTAGAATCATATATTGAATAATCAAAAGTTTACAACATGAGTGATTGATTACCTATCAATCCCAACAAAGGAGATTGGTTGATCATTTTCATGACAACTCTTGCAAAATAGGAAAGAAAGATGAAGATTTGTGAGAGCTTGATGTCTCAAAGCTTCCTAAGATCTTCTTCAATCCAAATCTAATTGCTATTTGAAGTTTTCCTCCTTCTAAGCCTATTCTCTCTCAAAGATTATAAGTTTTCTAAGCTCTGGAAAAATATTCTAACTGATAAAAAGCTATCTATTAAGAAATGAGCTTAAAAATCTATTTATATGCTGAGAAAATGTTCGCTCGCTACAAGCGACCAGTCTGTCGCTTGTAGCGAGGACTTCAGTTGGCCAATCCAAGAGCTCCACGTCACCATCAGCATTAAACCGCCCCTTTGGTCGCTACAGCGACCAGGTCTGTCGCTACTAGCGACCAGGTCTGTCGCTACTAGCGACCAGCCTTTGAAATTCCCTGCCTAGGCTCGCTTCAAGCGTCCAGTTCATCGCTACAAGCGATGAACTCCTGATAATCCCTGCCTAAGCTCGCTACTAGCGATGGATGCTGCGCTTCAAGCGATGGATCACTGAAAATCTCTGCCTATCCTCGCTACTAGCGATGAGTCTTGCGCTTGTAGCGATGGCATCAAGAAAACCTTCAAACTTTTGCATCAATCAGGTTCAAGCATGTATTTCCTGCATAAACACATGGGGTAAGGCTTAGGATCACATTCATTGCATTTTTAACACATTTATGCCCTAATCCTAAGATAACTTGTACAACAAGTAAACATAAGTGCCTAAATTTGTACCAAAATATAACAACATTTAAGCACTTATCAGTCATCAAGATGCTTTGTATGAGAAACGCAAGCTTAGCGATAAGTGAAGGAAACCCCTGGTAAGGGTATGAAGTAAAGATTGAATCGTATGTTGTCGGATTATAGTAGACCGGTTTTGAGGAATAATTAGGAATTAGCCGAGAACTATTGTGAGGCTCTAGCATCAGGAAGATCGTCACTAACGCACGAGTTAAAGTTAAGGTTGTGGTTAATGTTAAGGAGTTCTATGTTTTCATTTGATGGGTTCCTTACACAAGTATTTTGGAAAGCCGACAGAGATCACTTATGTTGGTATGCTTTCAGGTGGGAGAATATACAGACCTTGGATTGTTTGAAACCATATGAAGGAGGCGACGGTCGAGAGTACCTATGGAGAATTATTCAGATAATAAGATTAGATTGTAATTGTTGATACAGTAACAAATTACTGGAAGGATCCAATAGGAAATGCTAAGTGTTGAAGTTTAAGATCAATTAATCGGGTACTCGAAGAGGCGTAACCTATGTTTGGGCTTACAGGAGAGCCGGTAAAAGTTTGAATCTAATCCAGACGGATTGTTTCCGAAGAAACTCGAGGAGTGACCTAAGAGAGATGGTAAAATTATGTGGACCTAAGTTGTCTTGGAGAAGGTTATGGATATGAAATCCTTACGGATAATTATTGAACGAGACTCGATTCATTAGTGGATTCAGTGTATGAAAGATGTGAATTTCCAGAAGTCATAGAATGTTTTTAGAAGTTACCACAAGTGAATAATGTATGAACTTAAGCTACTTCAGGTATGCTTTCAGTATGGTTTCTGCAATGTATTAATGATTATACATGATGAGCTGACCATGGGATGGTTACAGAATTTAGAATATGGAGAGTAAAGTTAGAACCAGAGTATAAGCTATTTTGACATGAGCATTGCTGGGCTCGTAACAGTTGCGGGAAACTGCTTACAGGTTTTGGCGTATTTTCGCGAAAGTAAGTATACGGTTTATGTCCGAAAGGAACACAAGTCAGGTGATGACCAATCAGTAAGTTAAACAGGTGGTTTAAGCCACAAGAGAATCAACAAACGTAAGATGGTTCCGCTATGATAGATGCGAGTCATTAACGAACAAGGTTAGCCAGGAAATTTAATAGTGGTGTATTACCCCTTTTCCAAGGAGTTTTGTTTAAAACAGAGTTGCGCAACGGAGAAGTAATCCAAGGATGGGTTAACGAACAGTTCTAAGCTGAAGCTTAGGGAACAAGGATGCTTGTGAAGTCCTTATCAGATGTATCGCAGGAAAGGCAATAAGTGCCCAATTATCGAACCACAGAATATCAGTGAGCAGTGACGACTCGAACTTATCCTAAGTTCTAACAGGAAGTTTTTAAAAGTTAGGTTGAGGAATACTAGGAACTTTGAAACTCATGAGGAATGGAAATCGAAGTAGTTTAAGATTATGTGATAAGAAATAAGAAGGATGTGTTTCTAGCACAATAAGTCTAGAACAAGGGAAGTCACCGCTAATACGGTAATTTAGCTATTTTTAGCTCAGTAACTTCAAGTGGACTTGACGAGAGTAAGTTAAGCCCAGGAGAGTTGTACACAAGGCAACATCAGTAAAGGTTGCACTTGCAGATGTCATTATTTTTAAATTTGAAGCATTGATCAGAAACGACAATGCAGTGGCATGTGAGTTTAATCCATGTTGTACCCACGTTATGATAACATGTTGCATGTAACAGGTTATGTTAGTATTATGTATACTTATCAGGCAGTGCTTATACTACTCAGATAGTAGTGTAACAGATTTTCAGTTATGTGACATGTATTGGTAACCGTGGTACGCAGTCAGGAATGTTTAAGTAGGAAGGTTTTGACTAGAACAGGTTTGTTGATATCAAACGTATCTTAGTTGAAGAGTTCGGAAATTCTTGAACTTAATGTTCACCCGTAAAGGAAGAAGAATCTTCTATGCAGATTAAAAGTTACTCGTAGTCTACAGTAAAGGGCTACGTAAGTTCAGGTTATGATTAAAGGATTAAAGATTAAGTGTGCTATTTTTGGTAGCAATCAGAGTAGAGCTTTCTTTTGAAAACAAGGATCTTGAACTCGATGTTCAGAAATGAGAAATGAGTTCACAATATCGACAAGTGTAACCATGATCTATGTTATGATATAATGTAAGCTCAAGGAATAAACATGAGTTAAGAATAAAAGAGGGTCTCCAGTTGGTGTGGTATTGTCTCAAGGATATTTTGATTAAGGAGGATGTCCCATTAGTTGGACAAGGATGATGCGATGTACTGTGTACCCGTTAGTAGTGTACACGTACTCGATCATGTATGTAATTTATGTGCTATGAATTGTATCATATGATGATATGGGAGAAGATGTATACCACTTATCACTTGGACTAAATCCTATAAGCTTTGAATGTTCGGTAAAGATGATTCTATATGAAGAATGGTATATTTATAACTGTGAGTTGTCGTCTTACGAGGCGAAAGTCAAGGATAAGGATTCAGTGGAATCAATTGAGGAGGATAAAATTGACCCGATGTCGTCAAGGTAAGACCAAGTGGCCAATGAATGAAACTTATGAATTCAGTACAAGTATCCAATACTTAATAACCTTAAGTTGGATTCGCACTGAATGTGTGAGCAAGAGTTATAGCCAAGTGAGTCGGGTATTGGTTCAGACAACCATACATCCTACTATGTGAGAATTGTGTTTGTACCTCAAGTTTTTCAGTTAAGGAAGAGATTGTCAAATATTTTGACTTACAGAGATGGAAACCATGGCTAGGGAACAGTTTTAATCAGTCAGGTTTAATCGAGGCGCATGGATAATCTACATGTCAGACCCTAGAATAGCCATGGAATCCCGATAAGCAATTGTTTTGGAGCTTTGACTAGTAGAGAAAGAGGTAGGATGAATCTATTCATTCATGTTCTCAAGAGGATTCTAAATTTCGAGGACGAAATTTCTTTAAGGGGGGTAGAGTGTAATATCCCGCTTCAGACTCAGGTATTTATCAGTGGAGAGACGATGCATCAGAAATAATTAAAGAAGGGCAATTTGGTAATTGCCACGCCAGGATTTTTATAAAAAGGGCTAAAGCCCATTTCTCCTTCATTTTCCATTTCCTTTCTCTCTCTAGAAAGAAAATCAGATTCTCCCCTCCTCTCTCTACTTCCTTCCACGCCAATCTCCCTCTCCCTACTCCAATCATCACTTAAACATCATTCTTTTGATCTAGCCACTTGCAAGCAAAACTTTGAGAACCTTGGACCAATTGGGAGCTATAGAAAACAAGAAAGAAGAGGAATTGAAGCTAGGGTTTTGAGCCATAAGCTTGGCAAGATCAGAAGCAATTGCTAGGTGAGCTCCTTAGGGTTTTAGAACCCACTCTGTTTGAGTTTGAGTGTATATCTCATTTTATGCTAAGTTAAGGTTTTGTTCCCTATTCCAATTACTAGTCAATTCCTTGCTCAATTATGTTTAAAACTGTATAATTTCATTGGAAAATCATTCCTAACATCTTTGGGATGCTTGGGTAACTTGAATGGAGTTAAAATGGTGAAAAATGCAATTTCTGGACAATTTTTGTACTGATAAGCTCGCTACAGCGAGCTGGAGCTCGCTATAGCGAGCAAAACTATTTTGGCCACGGCACAGGGTCGCTATAGCGACCAGCCCGTCGCTATAGCGAGCTCACCAGAACAGCAATTGTCAGCTGAGATGTTTCGGGTGATCTGGCACGTGTAAATGAAGTTTTTTGTAACCTTTTTCTACAAAAACCTTAAGGAATCAAAGGGCATCATTTTAACTCATCCTAAAGGCCTTTAGTGGGCAAAATCATAAGTGAGCAAGGGATATGCAAAGTATAGGAAGTGCAAGAAGAAAGGATTAGATGAACAAATCCATTACATGTGAGTTGGTAGACTCTTAAGAATGACATATGACAACGATATGTCAAGAACCTATGATAGGAAAGCAAGATTTAAGTGTACATAATTAAATGTACGAAAGTACAAGGAATGTTTCAACATTCAGAGCTTTAGATAAGCTTAAGGGGTTCAGTTTCCCAACATGAGTAAGTGGCTTATGAGAACGATAAGCTTAGAACCTTATATTATAGGTTAAGTATCACATGATTATTTATGTGATGAATGCATCAGATATGCATATGTTAGATGTTGTATCAGATATACATATGTTAAGTTAAGATTATATTATAAGATTATGTTAACGTGTTCATCAGACTCCGGATTATGCCAGATGGGATTTCTCCGAAAGGGCTATCCACACGTATGTTAACAGATTAAACATGTCCAGCAGGCTCCGGATTATGCCGGATGGGACTTCTCCGAGAGGGTTGTCCACATGTAAGATTAAGCATGTTCAGCAGACTCCGGATTATGTCGGATGAGACTTCTCCGAGAGGGTTGTTCACATGCAAGTTAAGTTGTGTTCAGCAGACTCCAGGATACGCCAGATGGGACTTCTTCGAGAGAGTTGTCCACACAACGATAAGAGGAGTCCGGTGATTAGCCTCAGATAGGAATTTTCACCGGTTATCAGGGGAATGTGCTTCGGGGATACTCCACTCGGGGGCATTCCGTAAAATGAACTCAGATAATTATTGTATGTTCAACGCTAACTTTCTAACTTTATGTTAAAGTAAGATGTATATGTATTTATTACATAAGTTTATGACAAGTACTGTTCAGATAACAGTTATTAGAAAGTGATCATAGGATGTCCCCATATCACTAGGTATGAGATTATGTTATTAGGCAGAATTACCTATCAGACAGGTATTAGGTGGTGATCTTAGGAGTCCCCTTGATCACCAAGTTATCAGGTTATAGTCTAGATTTCATGACTATTCAGTTATCACGCTCATGCAGTGATTCTAGGTTTCTTCTTGATCACTAGTTTAGCAGGATGTAGTTTAGTTATTATGACTACACAGGATAGCAGGAACAGGCAGGTATACCCTATATGGGAAAGG
This sequence comes from Medicago ruthenica, assembly GCA_018208015.1. Lineage (NCBI taxonomy): Eukaryota > Viridiplantae > Streptophyta > Magnoliopsida > Fabales > Fabaceae > Medicago > Medicago ruthenica. The sequence goes on along the minus strand of CM031371.1, from coordinate 107,860,001 downwards.
TTAAAGCTTGGCGATTATAAGAATCCCTGAGATCGCCAAAAGTAGGCATGACAACCCTAGGTTCCCCGAGGTTGCCAACAGTAGGTTGGGTGGAGCTCACTGAGACATTATGTCTCATCCCAATCCTTCTGGTGCAGGTTTACAGGTTAGCACGAGGATCGTGTTGAGGATCATCAGGGAGATGCTAGATGGAGTGCAGTTGCTCGTCATGTACCAGCTCAGGAGCTTATTGGACTTTTGTTTATGTATTTTTTATGGTACTTGAAAGGTTGTATAAACGAGCAAAATTGTATTCATTAAGTTGTGTTTATTATTATTATTGAAAATTTTGATGTATCCAGTATCAGTTTAATGCTCATGCTAATATTCTAGATAAAATTAGTATGGGTGTTACAATACATGCATGACTAAAATGGATAAAAAAATTTTGATCAAAATGAATATTTGATAATAAAAGAGAAAAGGTATATTTGAGTCTAAATAATTGAGGTTTTACACCATTCAATGATATTTTAACAAACAATTGCACGTCAATTAGGGTTGAAGTAAAAGATTGGTAAAATGCATCTAGTATTTTTAAAAGTTGTTTTTTTTTAAGAAATCAAACCAGTCCACCAAAATTAACATAAAAAAAGAATCGAACTTAACTTAAGATTTGAAGAGCAGTATACCTCAAGGTCCCAAGTCAATATCATCGGATCAACTCAAGTGGGTTGAGTTAATTGCATCCAATAAATTATTTAAATTTTTTTACTCATATAGATTCTTAGAAAATGCTAACATGTGTCCTTTTTAAAAAAAATAGTTATTTTATGTTTGTTTAAAATTGTGAAAATATATTTTGAATTTGTCTCTTTTCTATAATGAATAATTATATTTTGAAAGTTTTCATTTAGATAGAATAAAAATCTTTTTTTAACAAATTATTAAAAAAAAAGCTTACATGTCCATAAATTCAAGCTCAATAACAAAAATATCGAAATTGTTAGGCCAAACTTTATGACTGTGATTCAAACTCCAGCTCCTCCATTTGTATGTGTTAATTTCCAATGACTATTATCATCTGTCTATCTATAAAATAAAATAAAAACTCACACAAACATACAGAGGAGGTGAGTCGGTTATCATAAGTGTACATTATGTCCATTTTCAAATTAGGTTAAACGATTTGGGACAAATATTAAGCGAGATGTTCATGTCTTACGACTCTTACTCTATACCGGTTCGACTTGGGTTTCAAATCTTTCTCCTTTTAAATACAAGGGTTTCAAATCTTTCTCCTTTTAATTACATGAATCCAAGGTTCATATTTTGCACTCAAGCTGCAATACTACTAGGGGTGGGAATAGGTCGGGTCGAGTCGAGTTTTGCTTAAATAGGTCATACCTAGTTGAAAAAACTAAAGTCTAAGCATGACTTATTAGTCTGTCAAAGACTTTATTTTAAGATTGACTTGTTCTTTTAAAATTTCGGTCTAGCCTATTAGCCTGTCTAAATACCTAATTTGTACTAAAAATCATAAATAAAACATTTGACCTATTTATAAAAAGGCTAATAAGCATATTTTTCTTAAAAGGCTAATAGGTCAATAAATTTTTGTAAAGCATGTACATCTATTTTTCCCCCTACTTTATAAGCATATATTGCATGTATATCCAATAAAATTTTGTAGAGTTTGTACATCCATTTTGTAGATGCTAATAAGTCTGTAGTGCATAGACTTGATCTATTGCCTTTTATTTTTGTTGCAAATAAGGTTCCTTACTTTGTAATTTGGAATAAGATGAGAATGACAATAGTAAGAGATTAAGAGGATAATACTCAAAAGTATGTGTACTCATTGGAATTGAAATAAGAGAGTACTTCCAAGAGTTTTGTTACTCATTAGAAACACCAAATAACAAAAAAAAATGAATAAATTGTGGTATTGAAAATTTGAAGTAACCAAAAATTTATTGATATAATGGAGTATATATAATTACTAGACATGGCAACAAAACCCGCCCCGCCCCGAATTTAACGGGGAAAAGCCGATTTAACTGGGTGCGGGTGCGGGGCCGGGGGCGGGGGATGCTTATACCCGCCCCGCACCCGCTTTTTGAAATTTACCTTATTAAATTTTATAATTTTATTTCCATTTTCTGTCAAATAAGCATCAACCTATTTTAATATATTATTACTCTTTAGAAACATGTTTATTAGAATTATTTTTCTCTTTTGAAAAAAGTTTATTAGATCTTTAATTATTAATATAGTTATTGTTTTTTATTGCTATGAAAAAAATGAAAAAATATTAATTTTTTAAATATTTTATAAAAAATAGAGTTTTCGCGGGAGGGGATGGGGGCCGGGCCGGGCCGGGAAATCCGTCCTCATTGGGGGCGGGGTTGGGTGTTCAATTTTTACCCCCGATAAGGTTTGGGGGCGGAGGCGGGGGCGGTAATGCTTAAACCCGTCCCTGACCCGCCCCGTTGCCATGCCTAATAATTACACATATATAGACCGGTCTGGTAGGTCTAATAGACTTTTCTGTAAGCCTTGGCCTAACCTATTAAATTAATAAATTTTTAAAAAAATCTTGAGTCTAACCTATTTGATAAACGAGTTAGACCGAACCGAACTTTAAATATGCCGAACAATAGGTCACTGACGGGCGACCCGACTATTCCCACCCATAAATACTAAAGATGATTTAACATTCATTAAAGCCAAGTATTATAAGATCTCTTCTGTTAATATTCAAGATATATTTCTTTGATTTAACTTGAAAAATAGTTTTTCAATGCGCGGAACAACAAGTACACAAAATGACATGCTGAATTCAATGCCATGTTGCAGAGTCGGGTTTTGCTTCTGAATACAACAAATTTATTTCATGAGATCTTTGTCCCTTTTGATTCAGAAATCAGAATTATCGATCATTGTTGGTTGAAAAGCTTTTTTCAAAAAAATTGACAATGCAGCTACCCATATAATATTGTCGCTTGAACTGAGTGCAACAATTTATGATTACCACAACGTACCATTAGTACATTTTTGTACTAAATGCTTAATGTTGTTGACTGTTGAGGTTTTCTTTTTTACCTTCCTTGTGATTTATAATTATATTTTGAGTGAATTTCAGAAACATCTCATAAATATTAGAGAACGTCCATAAGATTTCACTCAATAATAAAAAGATCTTAAAAATATCAAATAATGTTTTTTTTTAAGAAGTTAAATTAGTCCACTCAAATAATGTATTATTATTTCCCTTTTTTCTCTAAATTATGCTTATTGATAAATTTGGCTTATTGCAAAGCTTTAGAGATACGTCAGTGAAAAAAGTTAAACAATATGATTATATAAGCATATGTTTTCATGGTACCCGTTGCTGAAAAAAAAAGAAAGATTTAAACCGTATCTTCAATCTTCAGATAAAATCATGGTAAAATTTTATTAGAACGTTAGAATTTATGTTTCAATGCAGATTCAAACATGATAATTAATCATCATTGCTTTTGGATTGTTTTTTAAATATTTTAATTGACAAATATTCTATTGTCTCCTATCATTTATTAGTCACTCTGTGTCTCTGTATAGTATAAAATTTGATCGATTAATTTTGAAATTCATATTGTCTCCTACCAAAAAAAATTAATTCATACCAATAAGAAGCGAAACATAATCAATCCACAAGCAAAATTGGAAAATAAGGAAGAAAGACAAGAACCATTTTCTGTTTTGTTATTTTTTAAAAATAATGAAAAAGATTGATAATCATGTGTTAGTACGCATCATATCCAATTAGCATTTATCAAACTGAAAACGACAAACTGTTTGTTATACCATCAATTTATTCGGCTTATATACCTACTATTTGATTTGACTCCTTTTACTTATTCATTTTTTTTAACAAGTCAAAATGAAACTTATATTACCAAAACCGCTGCCGAACTAGCACAAGGAGTGCTAGAACAGAAAGACAAAATAATTTACAACAAAATCACAAAAAAGGCTAACGCCAGAAACAACAAAAATTACATGTCGATGCCCAAACAAACCAAAGGCCTAAGCCACCAACAATGGTAGTTATAAGCGAAATTTACATGTTTTGTCTTCAGCCATAGGAAGGATAATAACTTCACTTTGTCCACAATTTCAGAAATTGGTGCTACCTTGTTATTAAAAAATATGTTATTGAGTTCTTTCCATACCGTCCAAATACACGCCAACCATATTAAAATAAGAGTCGACCGCAAACATCTGGAGCTACCACCTAACTGGCCAAACTGCAAAAAGTGTTCTGTCAAGTGCAACTGATCCACGCCTGAGATGCCAAGCCAATGGCGCAAATGATACCAAATAGAACCAAAAAGAGGGCACGCTATAAAAAGATGTTCTACCGTTTCTTCATGTCCGCAACCACCAAAACACATCATATTATCATGTGGAATAATGCCGCGTCTATGAAGATTAACCTTAGTAGGGAGCCGGTCTCTAAGAAGCCGCCACACAAAAATAGACACTTTCAATGTGACCTCCTTATGCCAAATTGGATTCAAAGATGCTAAAATAATAGGTGGTTTTGTAGTAGTGAGCAACCTGTAAACACCGCCAACTGAGTAACGCTGATCAGACTCTAACTGCCATTGCCAGTTATCAACCGTATCAGCCTGCAAAACAATATTAGATAACAAACCGCAACATTCCACCATCATCTCTTCCTCCCACGCAAACAACTTACTCCACTACTTCCACGCCTCACCTCCCTCTCCCCACCCTAAAGCAAACATATCAACAACTGATAGCGAGCGGTTTTCGGTGAGCTCAAAAAGCCGAGCAAACCGAACGCTCATCTTCACTAAGTTTTTTTTTTTTTACTTATTCATCTTCACTAAGTTTTTTTTGACAAATATTCACTATACTCAGTTGGATTATGTATTTAGCTATCACCCCCTAACTTTGTGGGCTTAAGTGCGTTAAATTTTGGACCCATATTTTTTGAGAAAATACTTGAAGTTATTGGTATTTGGACCCATAAATATTTAGATGAGAGAATGAATGGTTAAGAAAGAGATAAGAACAAAGACAATACTAACATCCAAGTGAAACTCTATTTTTTGAGTTATTATTATATTTGTACGAAGTTTTCATCACAGCTTAGCTTTGATTAATTTTAGTTGCATAGAGTATAATTAATATTGTTTTAAACTGGGTCTCAGTCCATGTTGTTGGCCCAATACATGACAGCCTAATAACACATAATCCTCGTCAACTGAGACGGGACAAAAGACTTCATGTGCTCTTTATTGCACATGAGCTCGACTCCATCAATCAGGGTCGTTGATACGATCTCAAAGGAACTTTCGTCTTCATCACCGAGTTTAATGAATTTAGTTACATATGAATTCCCATATATATATATAAAGGTGGTTTCGAGTCACAAAAAAGGACAATACACATTTTCACCACTTTTCCTTCGACTCTCCTATTAAGTCTATTCATTATTACATTTTCTTTAGAGGAAATTCACTATTACATGAATACATTTAAATGCAAGTCACTTTACATTCAACTCACTTTTATCCATAATCAATTTTACAGAATCAATTCACTCAAAATCAATTTTTGTCACTGCAAAACCAAACATACACTTTCAATTTTGGAGGAGTCAAAGTTGATTCTAGAGGTTGTAGAATTTGTTTTATCGTGTTTGGATGATTTAAAGGAGAATTGATTTTGCTTGTTGAATTGATTCTACTTGAAGTTAGAATTTGTAGTTTTTTACTTTTACGGTTGATTTTAGCTTTAAATTTATTGTTAGATCCACTTTTACGTAAATATATCCTAAATTAAATCATTTTACATTCGAATCACTTTTATTCAAACTTAATTTCATAAAATCAATTCATTTAAAATCAATTTTATGTTGCCGCAGAACCAAACACGCACATAAGTTTTGTTGAGACGTTTACCAAATGTAACAATATTTAAACTGACACAAACTTACTAATTTGAGCTTATAGTCAAATTAGTGAATAGAGAATTGAAGTAGCACTTTTGAGAGTTAAGAGACTATTGGTAAAAAAGATAATAAACCAACTCAGTCACTGATCATGAAATTTTGATTAGTGCGAACAAATTTTTTGAGCCGGGTGAGTTTGAGGTTTCACAAGTTTGAAATCATGAATCCGCTACCCAAATTAAACCACATCGAGTTTAAGCGGGTTGGAGTCAAATTTAAATAATTTTGAATAAAATATAATTTGAGTTAACTTAAATGACCGCCGCCTAAGTCTTCATTTTTTTAAGCACGTAATTCTTGGAATTGGAATGCCCTGTAATTGAAATTGATTCCTTAATCTATCTGCAAACGAGTATAAATTAAAAATTGTTTAGTTGGCAAAACATGTTATTTGTGCAGCTTTTGCCTAACTAAGAGGCTAGGAAAGAGGCTAAGAAGGCATTGAATGAAGTGAGAACTCAAGCTTTTGAAGGATTATATCAATCTTTAGTTACTAAGGAGGGAGAGAAGTCTATATATAAGCTTGCTAAGGGACGAGAAAGAAAGACAAGAGACCTGGAGCAAGTGAAGTGTATTAATGTTGAAAAGAGTATTTCCACAACTTATTTAATGAAGGATATAATATCTTACCAGACTCTAACAGGCTAGACATCGGAGAGGAGGACTGAAACTATAACTACTATCGTCAGATTCAAGAGCACGAGGTAAAAGAAGCGTTGAAAAGGATGAGTAATGGCAAGACAGTTGGGTCGGACAACATATCTATCGAAGTGTGGAAAAGTCTTGGAGATAAACGAATTGTGTGGCTCACCAAGCTTTTTAACAAGATTATGTGGACGAAGAAAATGCCCGACTAGTGAAGAAGAAGCACTTTAATTGCAATCTTTAAGAAAAAGGAGGATATACAGAATTGTGCGAATTATAGAAGAATTAAACTAATGAGTCATACCATGAAGTTATGGGAAAGGGTGATTGAATGAAAACTAAGAAAAGAGACTCGAGTTACGGATAACCATTTTGGTTTTATGCCTGGGAGGTCGACTATGGAAGTGATCTACTTACTATGACGTGTGATGGAGCGATATCAGACGGAAAAAAAAGACTTGCACTTAATTTTCATTGATTTGGAAAAGGCGTATGATAGAGTGCTTAGAGAGATTTTGTGAAAAGCCCTGAAGAAGAAAGTGGTCAGGATTGCTTATATTGGAGCTATCAAGGATACGTGTGAGGGAGCTTTGACTAGTGTGAGGATGCAGGATGGGGCTACCGAATATTTTTCCATAACAATAGGATTGAACCAAGGTTCAACCGTAAGTCCTTATATATCTTTTTACTTTAGTTTTGGATGTACTTACGGAACACATCCAAGAGTTAGCACCGATGTGTATGCTTTTTGCAGATGATGTAGTCTTGCTTGGTGAGTCGAGGGAGAATTGAACGGGAGGCCAGCGACCTGGAGACAAGCCTTAAAAGCGTATGATTTCCGCCAGAGTAGAAGCAAGACGAAGTATATGAAATGTAACTTCAGCAAAAGGAGAAGTAATTATACCTTGGAGGTGAAAGTTGGAGATCATATCATACCCCAAGTTACGCAATTTAAATATCTTGGGTCCAGAGTACAAAATGACGGAGAAATAGAAGCAGATGTAAATCATCCTATTCAAGTTGGATGGTTGAAATGGAGAAGAGCCTCAGGTGTTTTGTGTGCTAAGAAAGTACCACTTACGTTGAAAGGAAAGTTCTATCAGACAACAGTCAGACCGACGATGTTGTATGGTATGGAGTGTTGGGAGGTTAAGAGCCAATACGAGAGTCAAATAAGTGTAGCGTGGATGAGGATGTTGCGTTGGATGAGTGGTAAGACTAGACGGGATAGGATTAGGAATGACACCATTAGAGAGAGAGAAAGTGGGGGTAGCACCTATAGCAGAAAAGTTGGTAGAAAATAGGCTTAGATGGTTTGAGCATATAGAGAGAAGGCATGTAGATGCCGTCGTAAGAAGAGTATATCTGATAGAAGAGAGTCGGGTCAAAAGAGATAGGGGAAAACCTATGAGAACTATAAGAGAAACTATTAAAAGAGATTTAGAGGTCAATAGTTGGATCAAAATATGGTTTATGATAGAACACTATAACATAATTTGATTCATGTAGTTGACCCCATTTAATGGGATAAGGCTTAGTTGTTGTTATTTTGCCAAACAAAAACCACTCCATAAACTAATCCATTTATTAAAACAACTCCAATGCAACGACAACGAAAAAGGTAATGATCCCCACCATTCTTTCTTGAAAATGGTCCTCACCAATATTAATATCCTTTTTAAGGGAGTTTACAATAATAGAAGGATGATTATTACTCTGCACGTATATGTATCATAAATGAATACACTAAAATAAATTGTGAAGTGAGTTTCTCCCCGTTGACTGAAACATTACAATAGGTTAAGGCTGGTGAATTTCTAGCCATCAAATTATTTTTAAAAAAAAATTAATTGAGAAGTGAGTTTCATTGTACTTCTTTCTCCATTTTTATATATAATAAAACTAAAAGAAACTGTGATGTGTCAAGTGTGCAAAACCATTCTTGTATTTTTTTTCTCTTAAGCATCATTTTTTTAGGGGATTCTTTTATTTATTTTTTCATTAGTTCAATAATTATATGAATAAATAAATTTATACATTTATACTTTGAATTATATTTTAAAATCTCATCATCTTACAGTGTCAAGAGATTTTTAATAATAATATTACACACCATAAAAATAAAGGATAAAAAGTGTATTTAAGTCTTGTTTTGTATTCATGTGAATTTTGGTCTATTTGCATATGAATTTTCAAGTTTCAAATCTGATATCCATACGCAAACATGGGTGAAGGACCGTAGATTGAAAGACTGAGAGCTCACAAAGAAATAAAATCATAGATTTGAAACTTAAAAATTCATATGTAAATGGACCAAAATGACATGAAAAAAGATAAAGGACGAAATCATTATTAGAAATTAAGGGACCACACGAGTATGATTTTCCAATTCTTTTTTTTCTGATTTAGGAATTTTATTCTAAAACTCAAGTTACAATTGATGTAAGGGAAAAGTGTTACCATTAATGTCAATTGCAATTGATAATCAATTGATGTTTTACCCTATGATATATGACCATATAATCAATATTACTTTTATATAGTTAGAATTCAAGTCGTAACTAGTGTGAGGCGAAAATGTAACCATTTATGTGAATGACAATTGATAATCAATTGATGCTTTACGAGAATGGATTCTCTCATGTATAATTACATATGAGAGAGTAAAGCATGATCTATCACCATTCAAATTCACTTAATTTTAAAAAAAAAAAAATTCTGTGTCTCTCTCTTGCTCAATGGTAAGAGATTACATTCTTCATGTTTTACCCTATGATAATTTTTATCAATATTATTGACCTGCTTTACCATATCAATGTTTATTTGTATAATTATTAACATCATTTCTACCTTTTCTTTAATCATGCATCTCTTTCTTTCCCTTTTTCTTTCACTTCTCCTTTTAGCTTTTTTATTTGGCTTTTCCCCGTATCTCTTTCTCAATCTTTTCACATCCGAATAAAAAACAAAAAAGCGATTTGATCACTATGGGTTAAAAGTTGAGTAGTTAATTATTAGACAAAAATAACTAAAAATCTCTTTGTTGCAACAATGAATTCGTTCTAAAGAAAACAAACAGATAAATGTTTACACATACAAATAAATAATTTGCTAGCCGAGATTGGCAACCAGACGATTTAAGGTCAGACAAATTTTCCTCATCCAATTTTAGGTTAAGCAAGTGCAAATACAACCGAATATGAGATAATCAAATCTTTCTCAAATATATAGAGGTCTACAAAGATCGTTGAAGTGGTAGAATTAGTCAAAACCAAACATAACTTGACAATTGGGCAATTTACTCATGCTTTATGTTTAAAGCGCCACTAACCAAAGAAAGCTAAGAGAAAGAAGTCGTGTTATGGAAAAGTTAAGCATGTGTGGATAAGAGCAACAAAAAATGCCATGAACTAAAGAAATCAAATCAAACATGGGGTGTCGTGTATCCCCAACAAAGAAAGGTTAACGCATTACTCGTGGGTATGGTCGAGCAAAGCTAATTTTTGTAAGCCACGCCATTTTGGTCAATAGGACTAGTGTTTTTCTAGAAATACTGAACTTGTAAAGTTTTTATACACATGTGATCGATCAAACAAGCTAAGTTTTTATCTCTTTACATTTCAGCATAAGTTTTTTATTTTATGAATTTCTTAATTCAGTAGCTCAAATACCCAAAAAAACACCCTACTCAACACTCTTTGAATCGGTAGTTAAAGGACATACGGTCGAGGTAAAAAGTTTTTTTTAAGGTAATTGCTTGAAGAAAAGAAATCATTTTTTGAGAGCTATTAGTTGATATCTCATCCAACTTTCAAGTTCAGCAACAAAAACACAAAAAAAGATGAGTAAAGTATTGATTTCAAATTTAGGCATATTGTACCTACGTCTTCGATAGGTGATTTTTTTTTTTTTTTGAGAAATTGATAGGTGAATGTTGGTTGTACTTTTCTGATTAAGCTACAATGTAGTGTTTAAATATTACGTACCGATTTACAATAAATTTACCCAAAATCATATGCAAGAGTTTTGCTTCTTGCACCTCCATGCCCTCCTAACTCCTAAATGTTGAGTCAATAAATAGATTATAGATAGACCGATTCCACTTGGAAAACACTCTCAGTCTGCTATGTATGCTCGAGCAGTTGGGCACTTATCAACAAATATGATGCATAATCAACACTCTTACAACAACTAGACTACCATTAATTTTTTAGTATTGTGATACTATATTTAAAAAGAAAAAAAACTAAATTTTAATTTAGTAAACAAAATTATAATTTAAAAATTTGACTGATTGAATTTTTTTTCGAATCACAATATTAAGGAGTAAAAATATTAATTTACGTAAATTTCAGTTTTCTTTTTAATAACTCAAAGTTAAATTCTTTTTGTTAGTTGAAATCAATCATTCAAACTTTTTTGTGTGCGTGAAAGAAATCTAATAAGAAAAAGAGAACTGTTCTTTGACAACATTGTTGTTGTCCGACAATGTGTGAACGTATACGGTGTAGATATGATTTTGATTTTTTATAAACTAATACTTGGACTCGTGCGATACACCGGAAGTTAATTATCTTAATGATTATTGGTTATAAAATTGAAATATCATATATAAAAATAAAAAGAGTAATTTATCACATTGTATAAAACCAAAAATACATATTAATAAAAGAGTGGTGCTATGGACACTCTTTCTAACATTCTATTTAACACACACTCTCTTATTGGATGAAATTCATGTAGGTAACACAATTTAGAAATAAGTCGCACATAAATTGGTGAGACACAGGTTATTTTTATCCAATAAGAGAGTGAGTACTAAAGAGAATGTTACTAACATTTCTCTTAATAAAAACAATCAAATACAACTACTAATACTATCACAATTGAAAGAATAATTTGAAACATTATGCATGATAAAACCATATAAAAAGCCAGAAAATTAGGAGATTTGTCATAACTTTTTTGCCTCCAATTTTTTTTAAAGACTAACAACTTTTATATATAAGATAACAACTTTCAATTCTAAGTCTTTAACAGTGTCTTGGCAGTTAAGGTAAAGATGGTACCATTGTTTGCATCTTACTAGGTCTATGGATTTTTTTGTTTCTCATATATTTAGGGAAGGCAACCATTGTGCAGATAAGCTGGCCAATATTGGGATGTCTGCACAACATCTTAATGTTTTCAATTATGTCCACAATGATATTAAGGAGAATTTTGTTAGGAACAAACAAGGGCTTCCAAGCTTTAGGTTTGTGGTCTAATGGGGTTTTGGCTTTAGTCCCCCCCATTTTTTTTTTCCTTTTGATGTATCTCGGTTACCTTCTCTTTTAATATATTATGGGTAGCTCTTGCTTCCCTTTTTGAAAAAAAATATATATATATATATAAGATTTTTGTCAAAATAAAAACTTTCATATATAAGACACTATCACACCCATTAAAAAATAATTTGCTACATTATCTATAACAATATATAAAGGAAACACATGATTTTTTTTTTGGGATGAATTTTTCATTATTCCAGTTATACCGTTAAACATATTTGCTTTTAAAAATGCTATATTATTGGTGTTATTAAAAAACATAAGATTTTTATTATATTTGTTATATTGTTGGTAAAAAAAATAAACATTGTTTGTTACTTAACAATATATAAAGGGAATACATAATTTTTTTTAGGCTGGATTGTTCATTATTTCAGTTATACCCTTAAAGAATTTTTATCAATAATTTTATACAATGGCATTTTAATAGAGTGTCAATACACGATGTCAAATGTGTAATGTTCAAATAACACCATTTTAAAAAATAAAAAATGCTAATGAGTATTTTTAAGGCATTAGTTAAAAAAATAAATATAAAATCGTTTTGTTGAAAAATAAAGTATACAAAACTTCTATTTTTGACTTTTTTTTTAACTAGTATCTTTATGACTATTTTTAGCATGATGCACCCCTTAAACACTTAGAACTTAAAAAATCTAAAAATAGAAAGGTGCATGTCGGTTTATGATGACATAAACTTTGGACTGAAGAAGTTACCACCAATTCAATATGAGTTAACTAGGCGTGGCTTGTGTATTTTATTTTTCATTTGATTTTGCAGCATTGAGGACCATATATCTAGCTAAGGTTGGATGCACATCTATCTCTCCTCTCTCTAGTCATTTTCCCATTACAATACTATCTTTTCTATCTTTCTTTCTCTCTTTCACCATTTCACAAGTGTAAGCTAGCTACCTTATTATATACTAGTATTATATTAAATTAAATAGTACTATATATTATATACTGTTTCTTTCTTTCTGTCCCCTACACACACTTCACTATATTTCAAAATATTATTATTATAATATATTGTTTTTTCATATCTATAGCGGTGGAACTGGCAACAACTGTGTATCTAATCTCAACAAACACTCCCTTTCACCATCACTACCACACTACTATCCATACTCTTCTTATTCAATACACATATAACATTTTTTAACTATATATATATATATATTGGTTATATACTCATTCTTATGCTTCTGGATATAGTTCAGTAATTAATTGAACTATTGAAGTTTTTTAGTTTCACATCTTCTTGGAATGATCTTGATTCTTGATGCTTCATTTATTGTCAAGTTCTATCCTTCTTGGATCAATGAGCTGATTCTTTTAATGTCTAGATAAAGAAGATTTGATCTTTAATTGCCACAAAGAAGTGCTTCAAAGGTTACATTCAGTTTTTGTATTTCTTCCAAGTTGATTTTCCTTGTCATCTCATGATTTTGACCATAATTCATAAGTTGACAATTGAGTTTGTTTGAATGGTGGTTTTCTGATTTTTATAGCACAGCTTTTAAAAAACATGAACTAGAAAAGTTCCAAATTCAATACAAATTTAATAGAAGAAGACCAGGTTCATGATTTTTCTGTATTGATGGATTCTAACTTGTTTAGCTTTGAATGAAAAGGTAGAAGATGCAAAGAAGCTTGAGAAATGCATGTAAAAGTGGAAAATCCTCAACCATAGAAAGAAAGTTGGCATTGCAACAAGATGTATGTAGTAAACTATAATTGACACTGTTTCTTCTCAATCTCTTCATTTTTGTATCAATTTTTTCAGTTCCTTGTATTGTTATTGATTTGAAACTGAGTTGAATTCTGTGAATTTCAGGTGGATAAATTGAAGAAGAAGCTTAAGCATGAGGAGAACATTCACAAGGCATTAGAGAGAGCTTTCAATAGACCTTTAGGAGCTTTACCTCGACTTCCTCCTTACCTACCTCCCTATGTTAGTAAATGAAACTCTTTTTCTATGTTTTCTTCTGTTTTTAAGTACTTTTCTGAAAAAAGTACTTGTGTCTATTGCTAAGTTAGAAATAAATTTCACTGTTGAGTTTTTAATGTTGAAAAAAACTTGTAGATACTAGCACTTCTGGCTGAAGTGGCAGTTTTGGAAGAGGAAATTGTTTGGCTTGAAGAAAAAGTTGTGCATTTCAGGCAGGATTTGTATCATGAAGCTGTCTATTTGTCATCTTCTAAGACCAAATTGGAGCATTTATCACCTCTTCCAAACAATTCAAACACAACAACAACAATGAACAGTCCTAAATTGGATGAATTGAAGTCTCTTTCTGAAACAGTTGATGATAATCCAGCAGCATCATCTACAAGTAGGCCTACCATACCACTCCAAGGTGAGCAAGATTAGTTCACCATTATGTTTTTCACTTATTCAGCTTAATGAAGTATTGGAGTTTAATCCTTGCGGTGTCAACTCAGTGGTAAGAGTATGACTTTGTAACCTCAACTGACAAAGTTCAAACCCTCTAGGACAGTTGTAAAATGATTAGAAGTGTCACTTTATGGTTTTAGACTTTAGCCTTAAATTTTTTATGTGCATTTTGTGTCGAAAAGGGTGTAGTCCTTCTCACATGAATTTTGTTTGTTGTTTGGTTGCCAGATAATGGACAAGGAAAAGAGAATCAATCCAGCACTAGTTCTTTCAAGAGCAGACTACAACCCTCCAAGCAAATGAATCGAAGTCCAATTAAAAATCTTCATGTTGACAATAAGTCATCATTGCATAAAAAGTCGCATCCTCCGAAAAGGAAGGTAATTGTCATCTGTGCTTTAGTACTAGTAGGTGAAAAGAAATTCCTTGTAGTTAATGATTGTGAATTGTGATATTTCCCCCTGTGCAGCAACAACCAAGGGTAAAAGAACATAAAAGGGCAGAATTAAGACAACCTAGTCCACACCAAATGTCAACAGAAGCTGACTGTCCAAATGTGATTTCGGAAAATATTCTAAAGTGCTTATCAAGCATTCTCTTGAGAATGAGTTCTGTGAAGTATCCAGGTTCTGCAGGCGACATATCATCGCCCGTATGGGCTCCAAAGCCTCAAAACCGTGTTGAAGGAACAGAGTTTTGGGACCCGTATGGCATCTGTCTGGAATTTGGAAGGAGGGATATTGGTCCCTACAAGCATTTATGTGCAATTGATGCTAAATCTTTCAATGCAAAACGAACAGCAAATACTTTGTTTTTACTGCACCGGTTGAAGTATGTCATATTTTTTTCAACTTAGATGTTATTCTTTCCTTGAATTAGAAATTTAGCAGTAACAGTATTTTGATTATGGAAAACTTGCAGACTTCTTTTTAGGAAGCTAGCTTCTGTCAACTTGGAAAAGCTCAACCATCAAGAGAAGCTTGCATTTTGGATCAACACGTATAACTCGTGTATGATGAATGTATGTCATTTGAATAACATATACAATGTATAGTATAGTATAACTTGTATCTCAAAGTTTTTTTTTTTTTTTTAAAGCATTTATTTTTGTTTTTCTCTTTAATCAGTAATAGCTTATCTCAAGTGAGTTAGTTAATTTTCTTCTCAAACCATAATAATAGTGGTATTTAATGTTCTACTTTGATTCAGGAATTCATAGAGAATGGCATACCGGATAGTCCGGAAATGGCTGTCGCAATGATGCGGAAGGTATGGACTATAGAAAGACAATTTTGTTTCATCTGGCTAGGATAGTATTGATTTGATCAACAATTTATACGGTTTTATTGTGACGCAGGCAAAAATAAATGTTGGTGGACACATATTAAGTGCAACAACCATAGAGCATTTCATTTTAAGACTTCCTTATCACTACAAATTTGTAAGTCTTGTCCATTTCAAATTCTAGCATTTAAATGGACGATAATAAGTAGTTAACCACTGAATTCCAAAACAGACAATTTCCAAGGGAGCGAAAAATCATGATATGATAGCAAGAAGCATATATGGATTGGAACTCTCGGAACCTCTAGTTACATTTGCTCTCTCTTGTGGAACTTGGTCCTCTCCTGCTGTAAGTTAATGAGTAACTTGATCAATAAACTTGCGTTGAAAATTCTATCACCCTTTTGATTAGTACGTATGTTTAAGGCTTTATGATGATCTATGATACTAAATGCAGGTGAGAGTTTACACAGCATCTCAAGTGGAGAATGAACTGGAAGTGGCCAAAAGAGAGTACTTACAAGCAACAGTTGGAATTTCAACATCAAAGTTTGCTATCCCAAAGCTTTTGGATTGGTATTTACAGAACTTCGCAAAAGACTTAGAATCATTGATGGATTGGATCTGCCTTCAGCTACCAAGTGAACTGGGAAAAGAAGCCATTAAATTGCTTGAGGAAAGAAAAAATGAGCCCCTCTCACAATTTGTACAAATCATGCCATATGATTTCAGCTTTAGATACTTGCTTTGCACATAATTTTGATTTAGTTTTTCTCTATATTGGTTTATTGATGTTGGGGAGGCAATTTTGTATACACCTGTAGATCATTCATAAGAAAAATAGTGTAAATTTATCATCTGTTCTTTTATCCCATTGTGTAGATTTCTTTAGATCCCTTCTTAAGTATAGTGAATAAAGTAAGCATTGCAATTTGCATGTTCTATGATATGTGAACAATATAACTGCGTGTAGCATCTTTACAAAGGGCTTAAAGGGTTCAATTTTAAACTCCCATATGATTGAGGACCTGTTTGAATTGGCTTATTTGAGCTCACCTACTAGCATAAACATTTGTGAGATTGTTCTGGATAGCTCATGGAAACAACTAATGACATGTCCATAAACTGTTTTAAGCTTATTTCTATAAGCTCTTCAGGTTAGCTTATAGATTATATGAAAACAGTTTGACTTTATTTATCTTAGTTATAAAAATGGCCAATACATAAGCACTTAGCTAAACTGTTTTCAAAATAGTGTCTGAAAAGAGTCAAATATGACTCTTTTTCTGTGGCACAAATTGACTAGTAACTGCATTGACAAACAGAGTACAAAATAATGAAGGGTATGTAATAGTATGAGCTGTATATATTAAATGACTTGTGTTACCATGCCAATTATTGTATAGTGCTGCATTCACATCATGTACTGAAGATCATTGTTCAACATCCAAAGCAAGAGTGCTGATAGTGAAATACAGTGTGTTATAGTTGGCACAAGTGTTGTGGTCCAATTCATAGAAGGTAGTTTTTGGTATGGCAGCACAAGAAGAGGCCTCTTCAATAAATATACTTGCAAACAGTTAAGTGCTTTCTCATTTACAGCTCCATTATGGTATGCACTGCACTTTGGTTGCTTGCAGTTACATGCAGCAAAAAAGGTTATTTATTTTTTACTTTACTTAGTTTATTCCTTGTATATTATTGTGGTTACACCTAACAAGAAAATACCTACTAGCTAGAAAATCATGTTTTGATTTTTTACAAAGATTTCCTTGGTCCATACTCAAGCCCTATTTTTTTTATTTTGGCGAATTGTACCTAGTAGCTAGTTTCAATGTACCAACCAATTCAGATCTGATAGTTTAGAATTAACTAAACATTTTTTCTGCGTAAATAATTCAGTGGTGAAACTTACACACATTAAATGAAGAAAAATGAGAATAGTGGAATCGAACATGCGTATGTCAATGGAGCAAAGCGAGGGTGGGGAGTACTATCCCGCTCTCGACTCCCGCCATCCAAAGCGCCCCCGTCCCTATTCCCCCGCCTTGGGGAGATTTTAACCTTGTACCCATCTTGCGGATTTTCACAAGGACCCATCAACATAAAAATTAAATTCTTTATTATTTTCAATCAAATTGGCTGTAAAATAATTTTAAATATAAATGGTATTTTAGTAACATCTCAGGGATGAGGTTCCCGTAGGGTGCGCGGTTATGGTATGATCCATGTTCGCAAACTCCTCTTGGGGAGACTTTCTCCTACGTGTTCTCATTCCCACGGGAAAATCTCCCCAACTTAGAAACAAATTGATGTAAATTGATATCCCTAGATGCAATTATTTACCATCTAACTTATACTTATAGACACAATTAACTCCACATTTTATTTCCTAGATCATTAATTCTTATCTAGTATAACTACTTGATTTGTATTTTCACTGAATGGTTTCATTTTGCTAAATTAATTAATTTTTGCTAAAATTCATGTAAATAAGGTTATGGGAGATAAATTCCTGATGCAGTGATTTAATTTGCGCTTGTGTTAAAAATAGAGTCCTCAACCATAGGGGGCCCATATTGGATGAGGCCCTAGCCTAGGGTTCAAAGTTTAAAGAGGTCCTTTTTGGTTTATTATTAATGATTTTGCCATCAATAGCCAAATCATAAATCATACTATAGTATATGGTAGACAGATTTGGAATCTATAACTTTGTCTTATGCAAAAGAAATGGAGAAAAATATTAGCCTTTTATTAGTCTGTACTGGATTGAGTTTAAATTTAGAGGGGTACTGATTTTGTCTTTTATAATAATGATAATAATGGGGAACCCTATCTACCACTAGCATTACCCTGATTAAAATATATCAACCAACAAAATATACCCTGATTAAAATATTGAATTAACGAATCATTCGCTTTTGCCTATTTTAGGCGTGGACTTTTGGAATTCAATAATGTATTAATTAATTTTTGTTTAAAAAATAGTTTATTACTAATTTGGTAAAACATGTTTAGTTAAATAACAACCTATTGAGCCTAGCGAACTCCGGCTTGAGGTTACGTGTGAAGATAGTTACTCCCTTAAGCAAAGGAGTGATTTGCATAAGGTGCTACCTTTCTGATTTCATGTTGGCAATTAGTACTGGTACTTTTGCCTGAAGATGGTTATTAGTTACTACCATTGGTTTTAATTCGATATCATTTGTTATTGTAAAAAAAATGGTTTAAACAAGTGATTAACTCGTGTGATTAATGTTAGATCTTATATTTTGGGTATGTTGCAAATTATTTGACAAAGAAGAAGATGAAGGTGAATATGATGATGTTGCACACATAATTTTAAAGTCAAAGTGGACACACTAAACTTTAGACTTCGATTCACCTCCGTCGACTTATGTAAACTGGATGCAAATAAGATGACTAATGTGAATCACTTTAAGGATACTTGGAAAATCTTAACATGAATTATATACTCACATCAAGTGCATTGATCAATGATAGTTTACAAAATTTTGACTCATGAACATATAAGTTTCCTATTTTGTTTTAGCAATACTCGTTGATGTAAACTGTTATATAAGGACAATATTCGTAAAATTTCACATATGTTGCAATGGTCACACAAACACCAGACTCGAACTCATGTGACGCAGTAGGAAGCGTAGGATAGCAAGCGCTAAACCTAGATTGAAAAGAAACAAGTTTGCAAGCGACAAACTTGTGAAAATAGGGTTCCGGAATCCACCAGAATTTGAGAAAAACTCTCTAAAATATTATTGATCGAATAAAAGTTGCCTCTTAGGCTACAACTGTTAAGCTTAAATAGGGAAATAACAAACCCCTAATGGGCCGAAAAATAACAAACTGAAATAAAACAAAAAAATAACAAACTAAAATAAAACAAATAAAATAACAAACTAAAATAAAACAAATAAAATAACAAACTGAAATATTAAAAATACTATAAAAACCCTCCTACATCAGACTCCTCCACTTCGGAAGAACTCGACCCCGAGTTCTAATTCTACTAAAGAGTTTCACATGCATGTTGACTCCTCTAATGATATGTTTAATATTTATGACCTGTAATCCGAAACAAACTTCAATTGCAGCAGCAAATTCAAACTTAGGCACTGACCACATTGTACTAAAGGCATCATCCTATGAAGATGGACATAAAATCTCCACGCAATCACCATTTCCTTTTTCATTGTTCCCATACAGTAATGCAAGCTCTTCGTACTCTTGCTTCCTTGTAGATTTCTTATACAAAGAAAAGGGTTGCAGCCACTTTTTTTCTCTCTTTTCTTTGTATTAAACATTGCCTTGGGAACTAACTGAAGCTGTGAAACTTTGAATGGGGACACGTGGACAACATCTGGCAATTGAAACTTTGACCCGTGGATATCAATCAATGAATGAGACTTAGTTGTTGTAAGATTAGGATGGTCTGACGGTTGTGAAGGCGTTCTGGCCAGTTTTCGATATGATGGTTTTGGAGGCGGTGGTGGTTTGTTGTCGCTCATTACCCAAGATAGGTTAGGTTCTGAACTGAATTCCGGTGGTTGTGGAGGTGGGAACGGAATTACCGAAGATAATTCCGAGATTGACGAGGGTGATGGCTGAGTTATAGGCAGATTTGGCGTTTTCGGTGGCGAGTCGGAAAAATCTGCCTTAAGATTGAGGCTACTTTTGTTCTCAGTTTGAACTTTGACCGCATCAACTCTTTGAGATTGTACGGAAGCTTTAACACCATGAAGGGATTGCTGAGAAAGTGTAGCTATATTCATATTTCTACCACCACCTTGATAAAAAGAGGGACCCGAATCTGTTGTAGGCTTGAAAGCGAAGGAAGATGCATAAACATCATTAAAGCCATTATGTTTAGAATTTTCTTGAACATCCGATGATAATTCTGTGCTGCGGATGCTGCCGTTTGAAACAGATGGAGAATTTTCTGTTGTTGGAGATGGTTGTGCATCATTCTCCTCCACTTCTGAAAAACTCAAATTCTCAAGAATTTGATTAGTTCTACCACGTGGAACCCTAATTGGTCCACCTCTCCTGTTCGGATTGTTTTTGTTGTTGTTGTTGGTGATGTCCACTTTAGTTATCAACGTCACCATCTGATCTGATACCGCCTTGACTGTCGCGGTTAAACCGTTGACCGTCGCGGCTAAAGCGTAAATGTCTGCCTTCGTAACAGGTTGATCTCCCATGGCTGATCACGTTAGGAAAAGAACAGGAGAAACCAGGCTCTGATACCAAATGACGCAGTAGGAAGTGTATGATAGCAAGCGCTAAACTAGATTGAAAAGAAACAAGTTTGCAAGCGACAAACTTGTGAAAATAGGGTTCCGGAATCCACCAGAATTTGAGAAAAACTCTCTAAAATATTATTGATTGAATAAAAGTTGCCTCTTAGGCTACAACTGTTAAGCTTAAATAGGGAAATAACAAACCCCTAATGGGCCGAAAAATAACAAACTGAAATAAAACAAAAAAATAACAAACTAAAATAAAACAAATAAAATAACAAACTAAAATAAAACAAATAAAATAACAAACTGAAATATTAAAAATACTATAAAAACTCTCTTACATCATCATGCCACACATTAAAATCATTTGAGATAGCCAAGCCACTACGTTATCTCCAACGTTGCGCAATTCATACAAAGTTAAATTTATTTAATAATTATAGGTAACCAATTTTTCAAACCTATATTTTGGAAATCATTCTAATAGTTAATCAGCTCTGATTAGCGATTAACCATTTGAGAAAATCTGAATTTAAACGTCCATATATGAAACAATCATTGACCGTATTTTACTTACATATGGCCAAACTCTATATAATCTTAGCATATTCCTTTAGCAAGCAGAGGATTTGAGACCAGTGTTTTAAAAACTGGATAGGCTTATCCACGCCAGAAACCAGAGAAACAACATGTCTGGTCAGCATGTCAAATTGGTTATGCAATTGGCTAGGCTAAAAAATCAAAATTTAAAAATTGAAAATCTAGGCAAGAGGGAATCGAATAGTGGCTATTGGGGGAACATTCATCCCCCTTTTATGAGTTGTCCACTTTGATGTTTAATTTTTTTTTAGGGTTAAATACATTCTTGGTTCCTATAAATATTTCAACTTTTTGTTTTAGTCTTCTTAAAATTTTTCTTTGACTTTTGGTCCTCCAAAAGTTTTACATCACCACTTGTAGTCCATACTTTTAAGTTAACACATGTGTATCATATGAAATTTTAAATTTTCATTTTTCGAAGTCATGTTTATTACATTATAGATTTCTCTCTTGAAAAAGTTTAATTTTTTATTTTAACAAAGGATGAATTTTTATGTTTTTACGTTAAAATTCATATTTAATTCATGTTTCGTTAAAAATTCTAATTTTTTAGGACGATTTTCTTATAATATTCTAAACATAAGCACGTCGAATGTGTGTGTGTTATCCAGCTTTCATATAATATTCTAAACATAAGCACGTCGAATGTGTGTGTTTGTTAATATCTATTGTTGTTGCTTTATGCACTATCGTCAGACTGCTTGTGGAGCTCAGTTTCATCGTTTGTCCATCCCTTGAAATGGATTCTCGATTGGTTCTAGGTTTCAGTTATAAGACCTCGTCGCCATTGTGCTTCCCAGTTATGGTATGTTGCTCTCTGGGTTTGTTTGGCTCGAAAGAGCCTTTACTGCTTGTTGTGGTTCATCACAAGGGGTTTTTTATACATGAATTTTTTCGTGTTGGCAATCGGTTCATTCGACGTGCATATGTTCGTGAATGCTCAACACATCATTTATTCAAAGCTGCCAGCACTATAAACATTAGTTTGAAAGAAAAAAAAGGTTATCGTACCAACAACAATCCTCCCTTCATGGTACATTTTTTTTTCACGCTTCTATTGAGAGATAGTTTTCATGGACATTCTTTGCGGCTACTTGGACAACATTACAGTTGATGCCTCCTCCTCTACCAAACAACCAGCTCTTACATTGGAAAACTTTGCACATAATGTCTTCCATTTGCAACCTTCTTTGCAAACAATTCTCACCCTTGTTCTGTCATTCTTTATTATCTTGATGTTCCTTCTAGACTAAAACTCATTCTTCTTCCAAAATACATGGCATATAAGGACTTTGGGTATACAAAAGGACTAACATTCAACATTTAAGAAAGATAAAATGCTAAAACGGAAAACTAGTACTATTAATAAAGGTCAAAACGAATATTTAGTAAAAGTTAAAAGATGAAAAACATATTTAAGCGCAAAGATATATATTATCAAACAAAGTTTTTTTTTTAGCATTATTCAACAGAGCTAACTACTAGTGCTACAGTTATACCAGTGAAAGCTTAGATGATTGATCACCCCCTCCTCCTTCTATAGTTCTATATGCTCAAATCAGTCAAAATACACATCAAAAACGTATTTCTAGTAAACCGCCGCATTTTGGGGGAGGTGTGACATGAGCAATCATCGAAATCTTATAGCTCCATTACCATGGCCTCTAGAACGTGAGCCACATGCCCATGGACCATAATTCCGTTTTCTGGCCCGTAAAAGAATAGTGTGTATGTTGACATTTTGAGCGAAATAAGAATCAGAAATCATTCTATAAATCTCTCATGTTTGCTTAAATTTTTTTTAATTTATCAGATCGCATCTTTCGATAACACAAACCTATCAAAAGATATGTTCCCATATTTTTGTTCCTTTCCAAAAACTATCTCTCAATTGACATTTTTCAGACATTGACCTATAGAGCATCGTTCATAAGAATCATATCAAATGGCTAACGTTCATCATCATCATACCTTAACTACAAGGCTAACATAGACCAAATTGGAAATGCTGAGTTACATACCGCAACAATTAAGAGTCTGTTTCTTACAATTATTTATTAGATCACTTTTTAAAAATAAAATAGAATAGTTTAAAGTTTTTTCGTCCGTTTGTGACATTTTTATAAAAATTGAAATATGAAGAAAAAATTTAAAACATATTTTTAAATAAATAAAAAAATAGTATTTTTTTTATAAAACCATTTTTTATAATCTAAAAAGGCAATTTTTGTTGCAATAAACAAATAAAAAATAATTTCTGTTGTTTTTGTAAATCCCTGAATTATTCAATAGATAATTTTTTTTAATAATCCATATCAAAAGTCCTAATTAATACGTGGCTCTACTCAAGATTAATAAATTATACTTTCAACAGCTATGGCGCTAATTGTCTTTTAGCTGAAGGACTCCACAAGAACTAGTAGACAGTGTCGTCGTTAATATGTAACTTCATCTTGTCGGATTGTAATGTTTGATACCCACCGTCTTTGTCTTATACTACACCAGGTAATGGAGACCATCTTTCTGCACATAGTTGGAATTTTTCTTCTTTTACATTTTTTTTATTTTAAATAATCTAGGGGAACCACACACATACTAAGTGTGGAAAGCGAGAAACTCTAGGTTCGAATTCGCCAATGTATTCATGACTTTAACCCCAGAGTTGCAAACTACGCAAGTACAATTGATTTAAGCTTTTAAGCTAAAATTAAAGGAGAAAAAAATACTAACTTAATAATTAATGTTTTTTTAAAAAAATGTTAATTATAATCAT
The DNA here is from genome assembly GCA_018208015.1 of Medicago ruthenica. NCBI lineage: Eukaryota > Viridiplantae > Streptophyta > Magnoliopsida > Fabales > Fabaceae > Medicago > Medicago ruthenica. The sequence goes on along the minus strand of CM031371.1, from coordinate 107,835,697 downwards.
ATAAATATAATAGCATAAAGTAATTATCTCTAATTCTTTGAAAAAAAAAAGTTATCTATTTTTTCTTAAATGACATGTCAAATTGAACATAATAAAGTGGGTAAATTACAGAAAGCCGGGTGGATTTAGAATCGGTAGGGAAAAACTTTACAACAAAACTATGTAAAAAAAAGTTGAAATGATACCTTCATAAAAATAGTATCTTAAATAATAATTTCTTTCATAATTTCAAATCAATTTTTGCACTTCAATTTTTTCTCATCTAATTTCTCGATAGGACTTTTGAAAGGTAATAGAATACTGACAATTAGTTGAGAAATTCTTACAAACTAAATCTCGTCCAAACTAAAACTAAATAATCTAAATTAATTTTTTTTTTGTACAAAAATTAATGTCTTTATACTTTCGCTCTACTAGTCTTTTCTTATTGAAAAAATCAAGTCCCATGCACATTGAATAAAAATAGAGATTAAAAATAGTTTATAAAGGTGACACCCTTCATTTTATAAATCGGTTTTATATGGATGAATAAAAATTTAACATGATATTAAAGTCAATTGATTCGGACAATCCATCATTTATATTCAGTACCAAGTTAGATTTGATATAAAAACTTTAGATTTATCAACAACAACAACAAAATAGGTGAAACACTGGTCCCCAAATCATCCATGGACTTAAATTCTGAGGATTCCTTGTCCATTTCACTTGTTACACTAAGCTACGTTATGGTGTCTAGAAATTCTTCTTTTGCAAATAGAAGCAAGATTGCCTTGGGGGGGAAAACAAACGAGATTCTAAAACAAGATAATTGTGCAAATTGAGCAATCATACATAAAATTAGAAAAGAAAAAGGATTATAAGACAAAAAAACACACACACACACACATTAAATAGGGGAGAATCTAATAAATGACTAATCTATAATCTGCAATGGCACCAATGTTAGAACTTACATCATATCCATCAAGACTGGGTTATAAGAAAGGGAAAGAAAAAAAAGTAGTTGTCGATTTGTCTTCTATTCTCTGTAATTTTTTTTCTTTCAAATTCAATAAAAAAATCTTTACGTAATGTATTAACAAAAAGTAGAAAACTCAACATAAAGAAATCCTTACCGGAAAAGTGCCCTTGATGAAAGGGAAGCAAAGCCATAATGTTGGACCAAAATCCAAACAGTTCGGTTTGGTTTGAAACAGTTCGGTTCAGTTCAAAATCCAAACAGTTCGGTTCGGTTCAGTTATTTTAAATTTATCAAACAGTTCAGTTCGGTTCGGTTCAGTTTTCATCCCAAACCGAACCATACCCACCCCTAATGTTGGTTCCTAGCACTTCTTGTTTCAAGCCTTGTTCAATTGTTATTAATCATAATCCATTAAGTTGAGTCAATTTGAATATCAATTATCAAATCAGTTAGTGTTATATTTCCCATCGCTCCTAACATTTCCATAAAACAAGTGTCCTGATCTAGATACAACAAAATAAATAATTATCTTAATAATCTATAAATAATATAATATTTTCAGAAAATTTATGTAACAAATTAAATAAAACTGAAAGAAACAAAAGTAATATTTTTCATCTGATTTGGGTTTGTGCTCTAGCGGATGCGAGAAAGAGGAAACGATCAATCATCTATTTTTGAAGTGTGACTTCTTTGGTAGCATTTGACATTTTACTCATCACTGGTTGGGTATAACTAACGTTGTTCCATCAGACATTGGATGTTCCGCGCAACAACTTTTTTGCATTCATGCTTTCAGGAAGGACATTCGTACTTGTTTTCAGGTGGTGTGGTTGGTCTGTCTTTGGTTCATATGAAAAGAGCGGAATTCGAGAATTTTCATCAACAACGTGTCTTCTCATGATCAACTTCTTGATAGTATTAAGCTTCATTCTTGGTTGTGGCTAAAGACGCATAAACCGGGTTTCGTTATTGGTAGTCTATCGTCTCTTTGTATAGGTTACACCAGTTTGTAATTGTGGTTTATGTCTTTGCCATGTTTGTTGCTATGACTTTTTGTATTGCTTCTCGTTGTACACATCATGTGCTTAACTGGTTTGGTTTTTAATATATTTTGAATTTTTTGTCTTGTTGAACTTAACTGGTTTGGTTTTTAATATATTTTGGATTTGGCTTCTTAAAAAAAATATAATATATTTTTTCATTGTAAATAATCTGTAAATATTTTCGACGACCAATGTTAACGTTTAATGTGTCTTGCACTCTCTTTCTTTAGTGTATTATTATGGAAAAAACTTAGGTACAATTCCTTATGTGTTTTTCGTATGGTTCTTAACTAAATTCACGATTTCCTTAAATCCTTAATTTTTTCAAAGTTTGTTATATCCAAAAAAAAATTGTATTTTTAGTTAAGAATCATACGAAAAGCACATAAAGAATTGTACCTAAGTTTTGTCCTATTATTATTACTAGACTTTATTTTAGTAGCGTGGACTTCTAAGTTTTAAGCCCTTGGATGAATCGGATGGTTGGATTTCATTGTTGAGAGGATTCGGATCTGAGGGAATGAATGAAGTAATTTTTAGTTGCTTACTTGATAAGTTAATTAATAAACTCTGCATGGTACGTAGTCATTTTTTTTTTTCATTCATAGATTGTCCTTTTTCTTTGGTTTCTTAAGCAAGTGTTTTACTTTGCGCTCACTACAAATAAAATAACGAACCAATTCTAGAAGCCTTCTTATGAACAAGTCTTCTACATATATAACACGTTGGTTTGAAATCTTTGTAGCAAAATATATATATATATATATATATATATATAATAGTCAACACAATACAACAATAACTGGATAAATAAAACCCCTCAAAAACAAAAACAAAAACAAAAAACTGGATAAATAAAAAATAATTGTACTTGTGATTAATAAATGCACCTTCTCAACAGGAACACGTGTAACTTTTTGTTTTTGTTGATATCTATATATTGCAATCACAATAATAATTCGATAATAGTAGTATCTTGTATATCAAGATTAGTGTGTTATGCTACAATTGCGAATTGCGAATTGCGATGTGTGACATTTAATATTTTTTTTTTAGCGTACTTTGTTTTTTGAGCAACCAGTTTATAGCAGACATTTCAAAAACTTATTCATCATAAATCTATCCAAAAAAATCATTATTCATTACAAACACCCACCCTTACTATTACGTATAAAACAAAATAAAAACAAGAAAAAACGTGCATATCTATACATAATTTTTTTAGAGTTTCACAATGCATCCTCGTCAATGATCATCCAAATTCCTTCTAGATTAATTATTTTGTTGAATTCGCAAGCCCTTCTAGATTCTAACCTCACATTGGCATTGTCAAAATAATAATCTCAACTTGTCTCCACAAAATAATAATCCATAATTTCTATATTTGTTAATTAGCAGCTCTAAATTGACCAAAAGTAATATGTAAATGAGACAAATTTGCCTTGAAAGCAATAGAGTTATTGGGAAAAACTCAAGTCCCACATCGGATAGATAAGACTCATGATAGGAGTTTATATAGAGGAGGCAATCCTCACCTTACAAGCCGGTTTTGTAAGGATGAGTTAGGCCCCTAATTTCAACATGGTAACAGAGCTTGTCGAATTCAAGGGCCACCTACTTATCCACGCACCAAGCCCAAAAAGAGTGTTGGGCGTGAGGGGGGTATAGATAAGACTCATGATAAAAGTTTATATAGAGGAGGCAATCCTCACCTTACAAGCCGGTTTTGTAAGGATGAGTTAAGCCCAAGCCCCTATTTCAACAAGAGTGATGACTGATACCTACATATACGTACATTACATACACAATAAATTAAAATATCTACATATCGAATAATCAAAATCATTTTAAGCACAAGTCTATCAGTGAATTACAAACATAAACACTTTTGTTTGGAATTTTAAAAAGAAGGGAGAGAAGAGAAAAAGGATAATGTTTTCGAGTGACTAATTAATATATATTAATTTATTTATTTTGAGAGCTAATTACAATTATAAATATTGTGTATTTAGTGTTTAAAAGTTTAAAATTGTCATTTGAACACAAGTTATCTTTAGTTGTTAACTTGTGTCTAGAGACTTTGTTGGCAAAACCCTTCCATTTAAGGTAGGTCTTTTCTTCCTACTCCCTCTGGTCCTTATTATAAGAAGAAAAACCAAAAAAATCTGAAATCAATGCAGTCATTAGTTACTCAAAAAAATCTGAAATCAAGACTGAGAAGGTTGTTTCAAAAAGAAATCACATCACTGAGGGTGGAATCAAAGATCAATTTGCTTTTGATAAAATTTGTGCTGGTACCACTTTTGAAAATGAATCAGTAAAAAAATGTACCCTGAACGCAAATAGTTCCAACACAAATCTTGAGAAGATCCGAACTTTCATAGCCTCAAAGGAGATGATACTGTCACAAACTACCCTCAATGCTCTTATACGAAAGAGGAATGCACTGGCTCTTCAGCAGCGCGCGATAGAGGATGAGATGGTTGTGTGTAATATCAAAATTTAGTGATGGTTAGCTGGTGAGGAAGATGACTTTGAATTAAAATTAAAATCCATTATAGAAGGTTGTAATGGTACATGGTTAAGGAATCAAGGAAGGATGTGTCAATATCTTGATGATCAATGCTTATCTCCATCTGTTAAGAATAAAAAATTGACAGAGGCTGTGCTCACTTTGCAAAGTCCTTGCTAGGAACTAGATGGAATATGTCATGACATAATTGGATCCTACCAACTTATAGTGTGTCTCTATCAGATGGTGGATTTCAAGCTATTGTAAGAGTTAAAGAAGTGGAAGAAATGATGCACATAACTTCTTCTTTGCATTTCATCCAATGGGATCCAGGAGGGTTGTCTCTTGTTCATTAGAGGAGTCAACATGCATGTGAAGCTCTTTATTAGAATAAAAACTCGGGGTCGAGTTCTTCAGAAGTGGAGGAGACTGATGTGAGAGGGTTTTCATAGTATTTTTAATATTTCAGTTTGTTATTTTTTTGTTTTATTTCAGTTTGTTATTTTTTTTGTTTTATTTCAGTTTGTTATTTTTCGGACCATTAGGGTTTTGTTATTTCCCTATTTAGCTTAACAGTTGTAGCCTAAGAGACAACTTTTATTCATTCAATAATATTTTAGAGAGTATTCTCAATTTCTGGTGGATTCCGGAACCTTATTTTCACAAGTTTGTCGCTTGTGAACTTGTTTCTTTTCAATCTAGGTTTAGCGATTGCTAGCCAACGCTTTCGAAAAACTTGTGAAAATAGGGTTCCGGAATCCATCAGAAATTGAGAAAACTCTTTAAAATATTATTGAATGAATAAAAGTTGTCTCTTAGGCTACAACTGTTAAGCTTAAATAGGGAAATAACAAAACCATACTGGGCCAAAAAATAACAAACTGAAATAAAACAAAAAATAACAAACTGAAATAAAACAAAATAACAAATATGCTGAAATATTAAAAATACTATGAAAACCCTCCTACATCAGTCTCCTTCACTTCTGAAGAACTCGACCCCGAGTTCTCATTCTAATAAAGACGTCACTATTGTAGACATATTCAAATCCAAATAGCCACCAGGATCCCATTGTTAAAAAATGACGTGCAAAGATGGTTTGAGCCACTTAACCCTTTTCCCATCACCACTAACAACAAGCAGTAAAGATTCCTTCAGTGCAGCAGCAATAAATAAATGGTCTCGAGTGAGCTTCTTCATTTTCCTAAAAGAAGTAATCACTGGTATAGGAACAAACCCTTCCTTGTTCCGTTTGACGAGACTCAACATATACTTATCAGTGGGCAGATTTTCATCACTAAAATAATACTCCACCTGCTTAATTATCTTAAGCTTGAGATCATCCAATGAAACAACGGTTTCAACCACATGATCGCGTTTCTGACCTTCATCACACTGATCAAGCTCGTTGTCATGATCAAAATCATGATCAATTTCAATTTCATGTTCATGTTCATGTTCTTAATCCGAAATCAGAGCATGAATTTCAGGCTCAGCAACATCATCAACGTCAATAACTGGATCCAGAGTCGTGATAACAGAATCACCGAGTCGTGGAGGCGAGGCGGTGGAATCGCCGCCGGCGGTTGGAGCGGTGGCGGTGGCTGAAAGGAGAACTTCTTCGACTTCAGAACTCAAATCATCAATAGTTTGATTGTTTCCACCATGTGGAACCCCAATTGGTCCACCTCTCCTAATCGGATTGTTTTTGTTGGCGATGCCGTCCACTTTAGTTGTCAACACCGCCATCTGATCTAACAAAGTTTTGATCATCGAGGTTAAAGTCGCAGTAAACTCTGCCTTCGTAACCAGTTGATTTCTCATGACTAATCACGTTAGGAAAAGAACAAGAGAAACCTGCGCTGATACCAAATGACGCAGTCGAAAGCGGAGGCTAGGAAGCGTTAAACCTAGATTGAAAAGAAACAAGTTTGCAAGCGACAAACTTGTGAAAATAGAGTTCCGGAATCCACCAGAAATTGAGAAAACTCTCTAAAATATTATTGAATGAATAAAAGTTGCCTCTTAGGCTACAACTATTAAGCTTAAATAGGGAAATAACAAAACCCTAATGGTCCGAAAAATAACAAACTGAAATAAAACAAAAAAATAACAAACTGAAATATTAAAAATACTATGAAAACCCTCCTACATCAGGTGTTGTTATAGTTGTTGGAACACTAGTTGAGTGGAAGTTGGAAGAATAAACACATGTCCCTTAGAAAAGAACTAGTGTTGATATGAATTGAAAAATGTCTCATATTGGATAGGACATACCCACTAGTAGTGTTTTTATAAGTGGGGGGGTGACCTCCAAGGGCTCACCCTCACTCATTCTTCACACCAAAAAATACAGTTGATGCTTCCTGTACTTTTCCTCTCTTCTCCCTCTTTCGACTTGTGTTGACGAGTCTTTCTTCCTTTCTTCTACTCCTTCTGTCCCTTCGGTTTCGAGTGGTCTTCGTACCATATTGAGGGTGTTATTTCTCGAACGATTACTTACGGTGCAGTACGTAATCGAACAGGCGGTGCAGTTGTTAGTCTACCTTGCACAAACTCGGGCAGTGCCGCAAAACGTCTTAAAGAGAGCGACATGAGCGTGACTCAACCCGGTAATATCTTCGGTGGTGGTTTCTTCTTTTTTTTAAAAGGTACTTTTCTAAATCTGAAAACAACAATAATAGTCTTTAAATATATTAAAATTAAAAAAAATTAAACGTGTCAAAGAAAAAATCTTACTAGTAACAACACGTTGTGTTTTTTTTAAAGAGGACAACAAATTATACCTGTAAAAACCAAAATGATTATTTACTGTTTTTTTGAACTCTACATAAGACAATAATTCAAAATGATATATGGTGCTTCTGTTATTCAAAATTTAGTTGCTTAGCTTAGTGAAGAAGGGCAAGGGCATGTGAAAAAACAACAAGCCCCGAAAAGCAAGGCAAGAACAATTTTACTATCATATATATGTCCTATATTGTATATAACGACAAAAAATCACGACCGTCACAAACAAACCATGACCGTCACTACAACCTCTCACCATTTCCCATTACTTTCTAACATCATCCATCATATCTTGGAGCTTTTGGAGTCTATCCTTGAAGATTGAAGCTTAGGAGAGTTGATACTTAGTGAGGATGCAAAGAGATTCATTGTGTCGTTTTATCTTGTATTGTTTTCTTCTGTAACTTCATTTTACCCATGGATTATCTTTATAATGACTCTTTTGATGATGAATATCAATCCATTTTATTTCTTAAGCTTACATGAGCTAAACCATTTCGTGCTTAAGGGTTAATGAAATTATAAGTTGATGTTTGCATGTTAGTATGTTGTAATATGTTTGCTTTTTTCAAATAAGTTGTGTTAACTTTAATCTTTAAAACTTAACCCGGTCACTTAGGTTTTAATAGTAGTATTTTGAGTTTGAAAAAGGATAAAGATGGAAAATAATTGTTTTAATGTGGATCATGTCATTTTTTTTGAAAGACATGATGGTGTTAAACACCTAGAAATAATGTTGAAGTTCATAAGGAAGCTTCATACTATTATTATTGCATAATTTGATTTGTTGTGTGAACCTTGAAAGAGTAATAGTCCTATGAGAATCATGATATCTAAATTTGAAAACCCCTAAGGCCAATGGTCTCAGATTGTCATTCATGAGGCAACATTACTAACACATTGCAAACTGATCTATGAATGAGAAATTGAGTGAATGTATGACCTAAAGCATCTAATCAGTGACTATTTAGAAATTTATGGTTTTAATTATTTTTTAGTGTTATTTGATCATTTTGAACTAGTAGTGCTTGTTTTGGATGTTTTCTGGAACAAGGTGAAGAATGGCACTGGAGATCTCGGGAGATATAGCGTGGAATTAAAGATGCATTGCCGAAGACATAGGAAGATGAAGCATACCAGATCGTCAGCCAGGTCGTATTATTGTACGAACTCATGAAGCCCTTCTTATCATTGCTTAACAAGTAAGTTCTATGGGCTGACACCAATGATTAGCAGTACAAGGAATAAAGAATATGTCTGACGCTGATAGGATAAGACAAGGACAACTCATAGAGAAAATGATCAAATGGTACAACTTATAGTGGTTGACTTTGTACTATAAAAGGATAACCACATAGTAGTGCTAGGGGTCCTGAATTTTACATTGTGAACTGAGCAGCCAAGTTCCAGCTAGGGTTAGCAGGATTAGAGTTCTAACTCCATCTCATCTTCTCTATAGATGAGCATGGATGCTATTTCTTAGTGATTTAGAGTTAGGATTACTTCGGTGATGCTTCAAGCTCACCTATTTCCTTGTTGGATTGTAATCTGTTATTAACGATATTGTAATCTGTTTTTATCTTCATCTTCGTGGTTAAGCTCATCATGAGCTAAACCCCTTCTTGTGGTTTAGATATGATGAGATTATGATATTATTTGCTTAAGATCTATAAAGCTATAAACTTGCGCTTATTTCAAACAAACTGTTTTAACTCAAAATCTTCGAAAGTGAAATTTGATCTCTTTTACTTTTGATGTTATAGTTCTCCGAGACCGAGAGGGTATGTGAATGAAAAATGTTTGTTTGATACGAGTTACGTCCTTAAGTGTTGAGAAATGACATGAACAAGAGAGGCCATTTTGAACGAAAACTAGATCTTGGAAGAGCCTGAAAGCGCTAAGATCTAACTAGGACTCTTGTCATATGCAAAGTCTTAGTAGCTACCACTGTTGTGAAGTTGTTGATGACCTAACCTAGCATTTTAAGTATTGTGATTGTATCTCGAGAGGATGTCTTCACGTGCTTAACATGATGGTTGCGTCGAAAGACCCCAAAGCCCACTGGGTTGTCAGGAAGCCATAGAAAACTATAGCTCTCTAGAACATAGTAAAGCTCTATCATAACTAATTCTTTGTTTAAACCACGCTTTTACCTTTGAAAACTTCTAAGTCTTTTTAACTGTGTTTTCCCAAACCTTTATCTTTATTTTATTATTGTGACAAATGGTTTATTTTATTTTCTTGCAAACAAGTTTTCTAATGGAAAGTTATAGGAAACTATAGCTTCCAGTCCATGTGGGGTTGATGTCTTTTGTATACTATAGCTTGGACAATGTATACTTGCACTTAGTATTTCCACCTTAAATACGCATAGTGTTGTGGGAGACATCACTCCTCTTTTGGGGAACTAAAAAATTGTATTAAGTGGGGGGTTTTGTAGTGTTTATATGAATTCTTCAAATTTAACATATATTGTTATAATATTCTTAAAATTAAGAATATATTAATCATAAACATTAATTTATCATTCCCTAAAAAATACTCTTTAAAAAAATATGAAAGATTTCCATTTTCTTTTATATTTCTCACCATTTTAAAGCATTTTTTCCCATTCCTTTAAACTTTCAAACAAAGCCTAAAGTAACACACTCTTCGATTAGAAGGTTTGTCAATGATTAGTTTGATTAGTTATTTGAATTGGTTAGACTTGTTAGCAAGTAGGTTACAAGTCCGTTGTTATAGTTACAAATTAGGTTTTCTTTCATCTTTTTCTAAGTGATCAATGAGAGTGGCCGGGGTTCGAACCCCGGACACCCCACTCCTCCACAATTAAAATGTGTCCACTATACTACTTTACCAAAAAAATCATTAAATGAAAAGAGAAATGGTTCTCTTCTCTCAATTGCTCAGTTTTCCACCTTTTCAATCATTAATTTCCTAAACGTGAATAAATAGTCAACGTAAAATTTCATCCAATAATATATGGAAAAAGTATATTATTAAAAAGAGAACATGAATGTCTTGGTGTATAATAAAATATAATTATTTACAAACTTTACCTACTATAAAACGTGCACATAAATATAATGCACCAGTCAACTTCAACCCCGCAAGCTGTATGCCCTTAGCAGATTAAATCGAGTTTTTTTTTTTTGGTTGATAGATTAAATCGAGTTTAGCCACAACTACAAGTTACATTACATACTTGCTTATTCATCAAAGAAAATTACACACTTGCTTACCAAACCATAGTACAAAATTCACCCATGTGGCCCAACTACAAATTGTTTTATATCCACACACATGCTTCATGAAGTTAGAATTTTCATTTTCATATTAAAAAATGGTGAACGGTATTATAAGGCGGCTTAATCAATAATAACTTACCCAATAATAACAACCAATATAATGGTCAACAAAACAACCCCTAAACCTTTCACATCTAAATGTCCAATTTGATCCTTCTTCTCACCTTCCCTATACTTGCATATATAAACATATTACACACAACTTTTCACATAATCATTTTGCTAAACAACCCAAAAACACAACAACCACTCTCTTAGCCAATTCACACACACAAAAAAAAACCTTTTATTAAAAAAAAACCTTAGATTGAAATCAAGAATTATGGAAGTGATGATACAAAGTTCTAATATGGATACATTCAATTTTAGTAGTGGAACAATGAGTTCACCTTATCTAAGTCCTCCATCTTCACCAAAACGTTTTGGTGAATTTTACTTAAGTGCTCCTTCAAGTCCATCTAGACTTTCTGAATTATATAGTGAAATGGATTACTTGTCCATAATTGATCAAACATCATCAACCAAAAACAACAACGTTGTTGATGAAGATGATGATGATGATGATAACCAAGGTGGTTTTGCTTTCTTTGTTAACCATGAATCAAATAAATCCTCAACTCGTTCAGCTGAAGAACTCTTTCATGGTGGCAAAATCAAACCATTTACTAATGAAGAAGCTAAGGTTGTTGTACCTAAGAAGCAACAAAAAAATTCTGGTGAAGCTTTTGATGAAAGAAGAGGAAGAGACAGAGAGAGAATAGAGTCATCATTGAATAATTCTGGTAGAAGAAGTTCAAGATCACACTCACCTTATAGAAAATCAAACTACATATCAGAATTGGAAGAACAAAACTCTCAAAAACAGCAACAACCTCGTAGCAACAAAGAGGAATCAAAAATATCAAACAGTAGTACAGGTCCTGGTTCGATTTCAAAGGGTTCGAGGAGGTGGAAATTGAGTGATTTATTGTTGTTTAGAAGTGCTTCAGAAGGGAGAGGTTCAAGCAAGGATCCATTGAAGAAATATTTTGTTGGGTATAAGAAGAATACTGGTGAAGAAGTTAAAGGTTCAAGCTTTAGATCTTCTGATTCGTTTTCACATCATGGGTCGAGAAAAAAGGTTCAAGTTTCAGCTCATGAAATGCATTATGCTATGAAGAAAGCTGAGTCACAAGATATGAAGAAGAGAACTTTCTTGCCTTATAGACAAGGGATTTTAGGAAGGTTGTCTGGATTTGGACTCTAGATGCAATTTCTCAAGTGTTTATTCAGTTGTTCTTTAATTTTCTCCAACTTTTGTTGTTGTTAAAAAGTTGTATTCTTTTGTTAAATTTTGTAATATGAACCTCAACAAGGTTTAATCAAGTCGTGTAAACAGAATCTGTTACCATTATACATATAATATAAAGTATTGTAATTATACTTATGATCAGTACCTGAGTTAATGTCCCAGCACTTTTTATTTATATGTGCTTATCAAAATTCTTTACTGCCACGTCTAGTTAGTTCATGTGATGCACTATTATGAGGCTCTGTGATGTATAAGATAGAAATGATGGCTATGAGGCAGGATATGCATAAGCTTTGTATAAGCTTATAATAGTGAAGATGCAGGATATGCGCCCTAATGTTGGTGATGGTTATACCGTTTGTGGTGTGTATCAAATGTTTATGAGGCAGGATATGTAAAGCTATGATGCAGAGTCAGCAGATGTTTGATATAAAAATGTTCCTCTGAAGGTTTCAATTTGTGCGTGACGCCTTTTACGTAACAGATTGCCTACCAAAGATAACTTGGTGCGTCGCGGCATTATTCCCAGTGAGTCTCATTTGTGCGTATCTGGTTGTGGTCATTATGAATCAGCATACCATCTTTTTCTACATTGTCCTTTTTTCGGAGCTCTTTGGCAACATGTCAAGGCAGCGCTTGGGTGGTATAGAATGAAAGGAATAACAGACTCTTTTCTAACAAAGATAAGTCTATTATGCAGCTTCTGGATAAAGTAAAATTGTCTTCCTTAGGGTGGCTAAAAATGTTTGTTTTCCTTTTGGTTACCATATGTGGTGGCAGCAACCCCTTGTTTGTTTTGGGATTGGTTGACTGTCTTTTTTATCCTGGATTCATTGTTGTAACTTTGCTTCTGCTCTTCTTGGCACACCTTGTGCTAAGGAGTAGACTTTTTTTCTTGTGGTAATATATTTCATTTTAACTTGTTAAAAGAAAAAAGATATAAGCATAAACATATTTTGTTTCATTTCTTCTAAGGTTTTGTTATATGTTTACTGAAAATTGAAACTTCATTATTAATTATGGGAACCAAACTGATGGTCACTTTGATGCAACAAACAGGTGACAAACATGTTTTAGTGTTTTACAATGACAATTCATAATAGTTAATTATTCTGCGCCAAATATGGATAACCATCAAAGAAAGATATTTTTCTTTTACCAAACCATCAATGAATGATAGTCACAAAAAATTCACATAAAAAAGAGTAATGACAAAGATGTGTGGATGAGGAGAGAAGATGAATTTTATGCCAGGGATAAAGCATCTAAATCCTAATTTGTTGGGAATGAATTTTGATTGCATGTAATTAAAATTATGTAAATTCGTTAGATCGGCACATCGGTAGACGGTAGTCATTAGATTAAGATCTAATGATGTGGAAAACATGCAATTTTTTTTAATCTAAAAATCAACTTTAAAATCTAAACAGTTTAATTTTAAGGGCTTTGCTATTTAGTACGAAAACAAAAGAGAAGAAACGCAAGAATTACACTTGCAAAAGGAACAAACATAAAAAATCAAAAACTGGTGGAATATATGCGGCAATTGAAAATGAGATATGTGGTCAGGATTTCTTTTGTCTCTTTCGTCTAGCAATGCTTCGTAAAAACAAGCATTTTCCTAATTTTAATTCAACTCGCATAGTGTACAAAATTTCAAACTACATGCATTCCTTTTCAAAAAAAAGTAATAGGCCATATATGAATGATTGTTAGTTGGTGTACCTAACATTCCTCTCCAATTAGCAGCAGTGTTTTTCTTTTCTTTTTTTGTCAAAGGTAGTAGTATTTCCTTCGATGAACGGTGGTGTAATAGTAGTTTTAAGGGTAAGATTAGAAATAACGATCAACTGGACACCATTAGCCCAACAATAAAACCCCAAAAACCGTTTAACTAAACCCTAAATAAAAAGTGTAAAAAGCACAAAACCCTATAAACTTTTCCTTACAGTTTGTAATCGCAAACTTGCCGCGAAATTCATCACCGGCGATGAACGCCGATCACGGGAATCTTCCATGAAACTTAATCCCTTCAATCTTCGATCCCTCTTCTTCACAAAACCGATTCAAACTCCATCGATATTGCACAAATATTTCACCTTCTCCACAACAAATCAACCGAGAAAATCATCATCGCACTACTTCGACGACGTCGTACCGGGAACCAGCGCCGTTTACAACCACGCCCTCAAATTCCAGCGTCCCGCAACGATTCGATGGAAACCACGGCTAGCAAATACCGCTAGTCTCATCGGTTCGGTGGCGGGTGAAGTAAAGCGCGTGAACACCAAAACCGGTACATTTGGGGTTCATACGAAGCTTCGTGTTCCAAGTACCAACCAACTTAATAGCTCCTCCTTTTGGTTCGTTTTTTTTTTTCTTAAAATTAATTTTGCTTTGGAAATTCAAAGTTTTGGAAATCGGAATCGGAGTGGTAAAAAATTTGCCGCATTCACGCCACATTACTGGCCGTTGGATTGAGATCTCGCGGTTCAAATTTAACGCAGATTATATGAAGCACAGACACAGAATAGGACACTTATATATAAATCAAATGTATCATATGTGTTGGCGCTGATAGTCCCATATTGACAAGTATGGAACACAAAACACGTTTTTTCATCAAAAGTGTGAGTGCTACGCAGCACATTTATTGTATTTTTTTACAAGAATTACCGAGCTTGACCGTCTTGATCCAATGACGACGAATGTGTCGCGAATGCGGCAAACTGCCGCCCACAGACGATCCTGATTTCAGGTTTTGTTGCTTTGGTTCACAGTGTGTATTGTATTCAGAACTACATTTTGGTGTGCATTTTGTTAACAGGGTGCTTCTTATGATGTGGGACAGTGTGGCTGAAATTGCTTACGAACACTTGAAACCAAATGATTTTATTTGTGTTTCAGGTCGTTTGGAGTCTTACACTCGAGCTGGCGATGACAGTGAATTGCTTTATAGGGTACATTGCTTTTTCTACCTCTTTTTAACTTTAGATTTTTTTAAAATATTATTATTTTGTTCTTTAGAATTGTAGAGGCAGGACAATTTGATCTCCAAATTGGGGGAAGAACAAATTAATAATCGAAGGCCGTCAATCTATTCAGTCTCTCTTTTGACATGTTCAATTCGATGTATGCCTAGTTGAAGTATATTTACAAAATTTTGTTTAGGGTTTTTGTTGATATTGATTTTGTAGTCTATGTTAAAATTGATTGGTTGAGGGACTATATTGATTGATAGTCTTGGATTTCAGGATTAATTTGTCATTTCATAAATTTAGTGATCAAATTGTTTGATGCCTACAATCTGCATAAAACCAAAATGCCTGTTCCCTCTTTTTAAAACTAATTAGACTATCAAAATAATGGAATATAATCTGTATACAATATTAGTTAATCATTTTTTAAAGTTTAAGTTCTAAGTTTAGTTATTTTGGTATACAATACATAATGTGCCTGTAAAGCTTTGGTTTCTTTATTTTGTCTTTTGTACTTTTTGTTTATGTGTGTATAAATTGGATGTTTAATTTGTCTACAGCTAATTGTGAAGGAATTAGATTTTGTTGCTCGAAGTCTGGGCTATGAAGATCACGAGAAAGAAAATAAATTTCAAGGTTAGTATGGTTGCTAATGTTCAATAGAAATTTGAGACCTGAGGTTGATTGGTTCTCTTTCGTTATCGATCCTTCTTTTTAAAAGTGCTCAAAAGTTTTAATTACTTGTTTGGTAATATTGAGACAAATTATTCTCTGACTTGATTTAAATTAGAGTTTAGCTAAGAAAAATTGGTCAACGTGCCGCTATAGCGGGTGATCTCAAAACAGTGGTGTGGTGGCACCCACTACGACACGTTGAGCCAACAATGTGCGTTCAACGAGGGTAGTGGTAGTGGTAGCGGCCGTGAATCATGGCAAATTTGCACCCAATTTGCGTGTTTATTTTGGTCATTTCAATTTATTTTAAGGGATCCTACTTTTCTTCTTTCTCAAGCGCAAACAATACTCACATTCTTTCTCTATTTTCCTCCTCCTTCTGCTAACACATGGATCTCTATTCCTCTCTTTCTTCAGCTAACCCAATCCCTTTACATTTCTTCTTATGTGAACCCATCGTTCTGCTTGTGAACCCCAAAGCTTCCTTCTGCAACGTTACTATGAACCCAAGGCATAATCTCTCTATTCTCCATGCTTCACGTATGGTTTTCCGGGGATAAAGGGTGAAAGGCTTGTAGAATAATAACAGCTGAAATAAAGCTCAAAATTAAACAGGCTTTTGATAAAAAGCAGGCCTGGCCCTTAGCAAGCGCAGGTGAGTTACGGTGCCGGGCCTCGCAATCTTAGGAACCTCAATTTTTTTTTAATATAGCACCAAAAAATGTTAGGTATTTATATATAATAAAATATAAAAAATCAATAGACATCTTGTAATAGTTTAGTGGTAAAATAGAATGCACTTGGGTCCTTGGTCTTGAGGTTAAATCCCGAGCATTTGTGTGAATTTGAACCAAATATAAAAGTCTCAATTACATACACAACTACTAGGTCATTATAATTTAATATGCATTTCCAAGTTATCTAAAAATGTAGAAAACTACTATATCTTGAATTTTTTGTTATCTATTTCCGTTAACAACGCAAATTAAATCCGTTAAATAATTAGTATTATTTCTATTGTTTCAAGTTTAATCATGCATGGTAGTACTAATTTACTACTATTTTTTTTATCCGATATTAGTACTAGTTTGTCACTATTTAGATAACAAAGACACTTGTTTTTAAGCAACAACAACCAATATACTTAAGACTCATTTTGCACTAAACAAAGTGATGATTCTTTTTAAGTTTTTGGCGTTTCTTTTTAGGCTTGAATGCATTTGTGACCCCTTAACTTTTAAAAAGTTGCGATTTTGGCCCCCTAACAAAAAAAATAACAATTTTACCCCTTAATTTTACAAAACGTTACAAAGTTGTTGAGAAGATGCCACATGTCCCAAAACAGGGGGCCAAAATCGCAACTTTTTGTAAAGATTAAGGGCCAAAAGATCTTATTTCCCTAAAGATAGAGGGCCAAAAGAGCATATTTCCCTAAAGATATAGGACAAATTATTTTTTTTATTAGGGGGCCAAAATCGCAACATTTTAAAACATAAGGGGGAAAACTGCATTTAAGCCTCTTTTTTTTATGAACCCAATTTTTAATATTAAAACAATTAGTGGTTAGTGAAGTTCAACACAAGTTAGTTAATTCCTCTCATACAAACTTACTTTTACTTAATAAGAATGACTATTTTTGATGTTATTTACAACTTAAATAGATGATTACTATTGTTTAAAAAATCTTGTTTTTCCGTTGGGGCCATTTTTAATATTTGAACATGGCCTCCGATTTTATCGGAACGGCCCTGATAAAAAGCTACTAATGATCCTTTATGAGTGAGATGGATATTGAGAGAATGATGTGCAAGAAATATCCAAAATTCTGGCAGAAGAAAGACCTGCAACTTGTTGCCAAGAGTAATGTTAAAGGTCCACTAGATGCGCTTTTGTTTAAAAATCCCGAACTATCTCAGAATACTACATTGTCAATGGCTAGACGATTAAAATCTATAAAAGATTCATTCGTGAAAGATGCAAAAGATGCGCCACTCTTGGCGCGTGGATACAAGTGGTGGATGGCGCCATGGTCAATTTTTTTAATTCCATAAGTATCTTTATGAACGTCTGTTTTTTCACTCCATTTCTCAACTTCTCCCTTCACCATATAATTACCAAATTCTTTTGAATCAAAATTTACATAATAACTTGGCGTTTGATGCAATTTCTGATTGCCATCAATTTGCATGTTTTACGAAGATTCTAACATTATTACACAAGCCTTTGCATTTCTAGTAGCAGTGTCTGAATCAACCATGTGATGAATATTAACATCACTAGACTTGACTTCACTTCATGGACTAGAAATTTATTTGGTTCCCCAACTGAATATTTTAAACAAGATGAATGCATCTGTTCAACAATCACACTGGTCTTCCCATTAATATCCTTCCCAACAACAATATTAAATCTTCCTTTTGAACATCAATACCAAAATCAAAAATTGAAAAAAACCAAGAAATGGAAATTTTCAAGGACATTGAAAAGGAAAGCTCTATGTCATGCCAGTTGCAGAAGACAAATTAAATGTCGAAATTATAGAAGTGGGGTCCAATTGTGGTATTTATGTTCAAATGGAAGGTTAAAACACTGTTGATTGGAAGGATACTACTGGGAAGACAATGTGACTGCTCAATAGGTACATTCATCTGGTTTAAAATATCCACATGGAGAATTAGATCAATTTCTACCCACTTGTCCACCAAGTGAAGTCAGAACCTAGGTTTGCTCCATTTATCTACTCTCCATTTACTGCCCATTTATGAGAGAGATAGACACAAGTGGTGGAAGATTAGTAGGACCCATTAGTGGGTCCACTTATTAACTTGGTCCCACTAATCTATCACTTGTGTTTATCTCTCATAAATGGACAATAAATGGAGGGTAGATAAATGGAGCAAATCTAGAATCGTGAAGTCAAGTATAGAGATGTTAATATTCATCACATGGCTGATTCTGTTGGAAATTTCCTATGAAGTGAAATTAGCATCTTCGCAAAAAAATGCAAATTGGTGTCGATAAAGTACATATTGATGACGATCGGGAATTGCACCAAGTAATGATGTAAATGTTGCTTCATACGAATTTGGTAACTATGGTGGAGGGAGAAGTTGAGATATTGAGTAAAAAAATGTTGTTCATGAATATATTTGTGGCATCAAAAAAGTAGAAGAGGAAGCTGAAAAACTAGATTAAGATAAATAGCCATCAATGATCAATCATGAAGTTTTGTGAATCTTGTACATGTTTGTTCAATGGTTTAGTTGAAGAATTTCACAAATTGGATGATAATTTTCGTATTACATCAGAAGCTGCTACAATGTGCCTTGATACATCCATAGGTGCCAAATATACCAAGGACAAGACCATTGTGATTGTTGAAGATATTGTAGATGATGTTCATTCATCTAGTTTTGAATACTCAGATGAGATACTAGTTCAACTTCTGCCAACTCTGCCGTTGAGTGAAGTACAACTAGTGATCTTGATGTTCACAAAATGATTTTTTCACAGGAACTGTTACTAAAAATGAAGATACACCAACAAATGATGATATTTGACTCAGTCATGTGGTGGCAATAAAGATAATCATTTATGGTCATAGTGATGTGGACGAAAACTTACAAATTGGTGCCTATAAGAAGCAAACAAATCCTTGTGAAAAAGTTATCCATGCAGAACCTAATGCGGTGGTCATGCATGACAATGAGGATCTTATACATGTAGTTTCAGGAAAACTTGGTAACGATTTGATGGAGCGAGAAGTCCTGAACACAAATGACAAAATTGATCTTCTTGAAGATGTTCGTTGAATTGTATACTAAGGTAGCATGATTTTAAAAAATCTGATGACAATATTATGCACGGTGGATGTGAATTTGATGCCTTGTGTTTTCATAATGAATCCATTAAGAAGCACAAGCATGGTCTAACATTTAACACTTGGTCTAATATATCTTTGCAGGCTATTCATCAAGGAAACACAAGACATCAAATCTAGACCAACCATGCATAATATTGTCATCAGATTTCTAAACTTCTCCAACCAAATGTGAATTGGATTCTCCTGGAGAAACATGTAGAAGATTAGCATTGTTTATGTTTGTTTGATCCTTGAAGGCTATTTATGCCACCTTGGTTTACAACTTCATCTTCACCCTTAACAATACCACAAACATCTTCAAGAAGATCAATTTTGTCATCCGTGTTCACAACTTCTCCCTTCATCAAATCGTTACCAAGTTTTTCTTAAACAACTTGTATAAGATCCTCGTTATCATTCATGACCACCAAATTAGGTTATACATGGAAAACTTCTTCACAGTGATCAGTTTCCTTCTTATTGGCACCAATTTGTATGTTTTCCTCCACATGACTCTGGCCATCAATCATTATCTTTATTGCCTCCACATCACTTTATTGCCTCCACATCACTAAGTCCAATATCATCATCTATTGGTGTGTCTTCATTTTTAGTAACAGCCTCCACTTAATGAATTAGGTTGCATAAACTGAACTAGTGTCCCATGTGAATGTTCAAAATTAGATGAATGAACATCATCTACAATATCTCCAACAATCACATTGGTCTTCTCGTTAGTATTTTGGCACCTACTTATGTATCAAGACACATTGTAGCAGCTTCTGATGTAACACAAATATTATCATCCAAACTGTGAAGTTCTTCACCATCTACTTTTTAATTATCTTCATGAATTACATTTTTTCCACTCAATTTCTCTCTCAACCATTTAGTCACCAAGCAACATTTACATCATCACTTGGTGCTGTTGGATAAAAATTTCTGTTTGTCATCGATATGCTCTTCATCGACACCAGTTATCATGTTGTCCTCCACCTAAAAGTATCCAATAGTATCTCTTCTTTCAGGTGGAAATTTCATTTTGCACTCTTCTCGATCTTGACTCATCTTTTTTGAAGATGCTAACTTGACTTCACTTGGTGGACAGTTGGGTAGAAATTGATCCGGTTCCCCAATTGAATATTTTAAACCAGAGGAATGTACCTCATCTAGAAAATGTTCAGCAGTCACATTGGTCTTCCCATTAGTATCCTTCCCACAACAATATCTGAATCTTTCATTTAAACATAAATACCACTGTTGGTGGTCCAATTCTATAATTTCAATTGTAACTGGCATGACACATGATTTTCCTTTATATTTTACTTAAAAATGAAGGAGAGTTAAGTTGCTATTTCTTGGATTTTTCAAACCGGCTTGTAAAGTGAATGGTGCCACTCTTTATAAACTCATTTCATGCCTTCTATCTTTTCTATGTGGGACTTGGAATTCTTCAAATTGGTTTTAACACAATGAAGAAGTTTGCACAAAGAATGGAATTGGTTAGCCATGGAGTGACAAGGTTTGCAACAATGTTTCTCACTTTTCAAATGTTTTATAAACAAAATAAATAATCCGAAAACGATGTTTTTATTAGAGGAGTGACTGAACACAAAGCCCACAAAAGAGACCAAGGGAAAAGGAGCATATGGTATCATTCTAATGGCATCATTTTGGAATGATGTTCTATTTTATCTCAATGGGTCGTTGGCGCAAGTTTTAGTAAGCTGGCACCATGGCCAGATATTGTCTCAAAGCTGACCTCTTTGCCTTGAGAGAGAATAGAAAATCATTTCAAAATGATTTCATGAGAATGATACCATCTGCTCTCTTTTCCTTAGCCTCTTTTGTTGGTATGTGTTCAGCCACTGCTCCGATACAAACATCCTCCTTAAATTGTTTTTTGTTTACAAAATCTTTGAAGAGTTGCTGCAAACCTTGTCACTCCATTCCTAACCAATTCCGCTTTTTGGCTGAACTTCTTCATTATATTAAAAGCCATGGAATGGTTGTAGGTGAACCCAACAAGAAATTGCCCTCTTCCTATGATTATCTGAACATTTGGCAGCTTTCAAAATGCCTTCTAACATTATATCCACACAATTGGCAGCTCATGGAGTCCAAAAGAGTTTATGATACTTGTCTTCTAAATATTTGTCTAAGATCAAACTAAATGAGTAACCAAATATCACATGAATGAAATCAAAATATAAAATTTGAACACTTGCAATAACATTCTTACCTACTAAGACATAGATGCCTCCACTGGCACTAACAACTTGTACAACATTTTGCTTCAAATATCTTGAACAAATGAGTCCAAGAGCTCAAATATCTTCACCCATGTCTTCATATAGCTAGAACCATCAATTCTACTTATGAAGTTCCACTAGGAGAACTCCCACTTGGAGAATTGATAAGAAATTGATCAATGTCCTAAACTTTCAATCCGTCCATGCATCAAACATGATACCCCGTCTATATTGAGTTTGCTCTATCTCAAAACCCTTTAACATTTTACGTTGTGAGCTATAGTTCCATTTTTAGCAAGGGAACCCTAATCTCATGGTGACTTGGAGGCTTCAAGGGTGACCTTTAATTCTCTACAGCTTCAATCTTCAACTTGAAGCTTTTAGACTTCAACACATTAAAAGGAATGTCATTCCTATAGAAGAAAAGAAACAGGATTAGTTAAATCCCTTGCATCTTTGACAGACACGATAGAAGAAAAGAAACATGATCAGTTAAATCCTTTGCATCTTTGACACAAGAATCTTTTATAGATTTTTGTTGTCGAGCCATTGTTAGTTTCGTCTTCTAGATACTTCTACATTTTTAAACATCAACACATTCAGTGGGTCTTTAACATTACTCTTGGCAGCAACAGTTGCAGGTTTTTTAACTTCCCGAATATTGGATATTTCTTGCACAGTATTATTCTCCTCCTCATAAAGGAATCATTAGCAACTTTCTTTTTATCATAAACCTTGATTTTTAGCTTTATTTCAGCTATTTTTTCCCAAGCACTTATGTCTCCTTTTATCCCAACTGATGTCTCTTTGCTCTTATTATTCCTCCTGTTGAAGTCATGCCTCAAAAATCACAAGTAACAGATTTCTTATTATATATATCCTTCAAAGATTAGATTGTCGCCAGTATACCAAAGCTACTGAACCGGATTAGGAAGATTTACTCTTGGAGGTTGGTGTTTTAGTTGATTATGCCATTGTTCAGTTCTTCGCATTGGATGCTGTTGTTCCGCTATTTTCCGATGGGCCGCTAGTTCAGAGTAATTGACAACATAAACGTAGGGAGCATTTGAATTTGAAAGTGCTTACTTAAATTTAAAGCTTACTTATGTTTATCTGATGGCATAAATATATACAAAGTATAGTCACATTTGTATGAAACAACTTATGATATATGAATTAGTTGCTTTCAACTTATTGTATTGAAATCCTATAATATCTTATGAATAAACACTTGATTAAGGAACAGAGGGGTTGAAGTGATATGAAGATCATGTATTCAACTCTCCCTATAACAACTAAAATTTGTCATTTTAATAAAATAAACACTCAATTAAGCTCTCTTGAAAAGCTTATTAAATAATTCCTTAGCTAAGCTATATATGCAAATGTGCCCTTGCTAAATCTCTTTATTATAGCAGAAAGAAATCTCAGGTATAATTCATATGATTTGTTGTTATGCACTTCATGCCATAGAAAAGTCCGGCTACCCCTAATTTGGGATAAATTGCTATGTTCTGGCTTTCATGTTCCTTTATAGTTCTTTGCTTACACTAAGGAACATGCTTAGGTGTCATTCTTGAATATGCCGTCTATATAACTTTTATGGTTACTTTGTTGATCTTTAACTTATTTTGAATTTTTTTTTTCATGCTTTCTTCCTGTGTATGTTCTTTATTGCTCTCTCGTGTTAATTCAGGTGCCAAAGCTGGTAACCAAAATTATGGGAATCCGCTTCACCTTTGGCAAGTGTTTTTTGCTAATCCAAATGAATGGTGGGATCAAAGAAAGAGCAAGTTAAATCCAAAGCAGCCTGATTTTAAACACAAGCATACAGAGGAAGCTCTCTGGCTGAGTAAACATAATCCACCATGGGTTACAAAACAACTCAAACTACTTGACTCAAAATTTGCAGAAGGTGGATTTGCAGGTCGTCATTCTCGTGTCACCTCCTGGGTTTACGATGAATAGCTGAAATTAATTAAAGACTCAGACAGCGGTAATTCACCCTTAATAACTTTGTTTGTAATTACCATTTGGAACGAAATTCACAACATAGTGAGATGGAAATCACTATGATTCTTCTTACTTCACAATTAGTTTATTTATATCCAAGATGAAAGAAAGAAAACCTTGATAGTTAGAATATATAGCTATTTTTACTGCTACACCCTGTATTTTATTTTTTTTGGAAGAGTCGCAACCCCCTGTATTATATTCATATGGATTCGCATGTTAGTAAAGGGACATTATGTAGAATAGTATTGGACTGCTTATGGATATGGAATCTATTCATCCAACATATAACATGCAAGATATGAAACTTACACTGAAACTTTGATCAAAAATAGTATCTTATTTTTGCGAATAGTCAAAATATATCCATGAAATTGCAGAGCTTCAATTAAAATGGTCCTAAAAATGAAGGACCACTTAGACTGATGTTTATAATTTTGATGGCCAATTTACACATTCACTTGCCATTGTCAAGTGCCTTGGGAAGCTGGGACCACACATAACTGCCAAGTACAAGTTTTCATCTTTCTTTTTGTTCAGTCTATATTCTTTTTAGATTTGTCAATTTATGCCGATGAAGTCGTAGTGGTGTCGTGGTGCTCATCCTCTAGAAATTGGATTGATGGCTAATGTATTCTCCATGTAAATTGTAAATGTCGTAATGATGTCAAATTCAGTGTCCAAGTTGTTGCTTTAGCTATGGTTGGAAATTTTTAATGGATGTTGAAAGTATAACCATTTTTCACGTTGTAAATTCTTGGACTTGATCTAAGGAACACCATGTTAGATGGTCCCTCTGTGGGACAAAAAATGAAACCAAGAGAATGTTATATTTCCCCTCACCCGTAGGAAACATTGATCGTTCATGCTGTTGTGGTCCTATGGAGACTTAACGCCACCAATGCAAAATGAGGATTCGGTTCATTGGTTCATCCTTTCCTTCTAGAAACCTCAAAATATGAAATCAAGACTAGTGTTCTATACCCCATATGAAACATTGATGGTTGATGCTGTTGTGGTCCTATGTAGACTGAAGCCAGAAATGCAAAGTGTTCGTTGATTCATGTTCTTTGTAGAAACTTCAAAATATGAAACAAACAAACTGTTGTTATATACCCACCCCCACAAGAAACATTGTTGATGTTGTTGTGGTCCTATGGAGACTAACACCAACAATGCAAAATGGAGATTGAGTTCATTGATTCATCGATTCCTTTTAGAAATCTTAGATTTAAGATAAATATTCTCATACTTGGATAAAGTATTCAACATCTATTTAACTTCACATCATTTTATTTATTTATCTTCTAGGGAATTTAAGATTAATTTTGCCATACAGACATCACAGATACCTTTTTATCATAGGTAGCAAAGAATGTAAAAGTTAGACATACTATCTTGTGTGCATTAATGCTTAATAGTTAAAAAAATGCGTCCAAAATATGCTGGGTGTGTGACAAATTTCTTTTTCATAGGTGGTCCACAAATTGCAATCCAGAGAAAACACTAAAAAATTAACTTGTATATTCCAAAATATAAAATAGTTTCAAACACGTTTGATCCATATTGCTTTGGTGTTTTAGGAAATAATATTAGGCAATAATATTATGACATGATATCTAATAAGATGTTTGCGTAAAACTTTTTCTAGAGCCTTTTAGTTTGTTTCTTTTTCTTTGGGAGCTTAGCCCCCTTTTCCTCATTAATACTGTTTGTTTCAAGAGAGTTAGCCGAAAGAGAAGATGGTGCGAGAGATAGGAGAGAAGTTTTCAACTTCTCTTGTTTGATACAGCAGAGAGTTTGAAGCGAGAGATTAATATGGTGGGGCCTTGTCACTTTTTTTTTTCTTCACTGACATGCGAAGAAATGTTGAAAGAGAAGCATTTTTCTCATTTTTCCATTATTACCCTTTTCATTTAATACATGCAGCACTTTCAATGTCTTTTGTATGTACAATGAGTTTTTTGTTGACATATGTACACTGAGTTTGTTTTCCAAATAGCGTTATTCAATTTTATTAAAAAAATCATTGAAATTGTAATAACATAAAATTGTGCATTGGTTTTCTATGTAAGGATAGTTTTGTCATTTCAAACATTAAACACACTTCTCTCTCTTCTTTTTCTCTTCTCTTTCTCTTATACCAAACACTACACCAAATCTACTATATTTCTCACTTATTTCTCTCTTCTCTCGCTCTCTCTCACCTATTTCTCTCTTCACAACTTCTCTTCCAAATCAAACACACTCTAAAAGTACATACAAATTAAATTTTAAGTTAAATTACACAAAGGGTCCTTTAAGTTTTGATTTTGTAACAGATAGGTCCTTTAAGTTATTTTTTTCTCATAGACATCCTTTAACTCTTAAATTGTTTGCAAAATCATGCTTCCGTTTACTTCCGGTTAAAAAAAACTTAGTTGGCCGTTAAGTCCGTGACGTGGCAAATCCAAATAAGAAAAGGGAAATTCTTGTTTACCCATCAATAAAAGGTGGGTAATACTACTCATGTTGAGTTGGCCCAATCAAAACAATGTATTTATATAACATTAAAAATAATATAAAACAATCAAATAACTTTGATTGGTGCCAACTCAGCATGGGTTGTGTTACCCACCTTTTATTGATGGGTACCCAAGTTGTCACCATAAGAACTATTTTTTTATTAACTTATATTAAAAAAAAGGGTAAAGAAACGTGTTTTTTTACTGGAACAGAAAAACAAAGAACTCAATTTCTTCCTATTCTACCTCATCTTCATCATCCTTATCTTGATCTTCTTCCATATTCATCAAATTAAAAACTAAAATCACCATTTTCTTCAAGTTTTTTAAAATATTCATCATCATCTTCACTAATAAATTTGAAAGAACAAAAAAAACACAAATCAAAATTAGGGTTCATCACCTTCAAACAAATTCTGAAACAATTCATCATCTTCATCAATTCTTAAACTCAATATCATTTTTCTCTTTCAATTCGGAGGGTTTCAGGTTTGATTTTTAGGTTTGGGTTGGAATTCTGATTTGTAAGGGTTAAGATCCAATTTTTCCTCTTTTTTCTCCTGAGATTGTTGCTTTCATTTGCTTGGTGTTGTTTGATATTGTTGCAGAAGATGAATTCGCCAGAGATGTTTACAGAAGATGGTGATGGTGATTTAGGTCGTAATTTTTGATTTGTGATTTTCGGGTAGTGGCTTGGGAGAGATGATGATAGAAATGAAGATGATAATATGATGAAGCTCAAATCACATTTTACCTCTCTTCCCTCAACGATTCAGATTTCCCCCTCTTTCCCCTCGTATTGGTTTAAGATTGGGAGAGTTTAGTAGTTGTTGCTTGTTGTTTGAACCATCGTTGTTGTTCCTTCCTCAGATTTACACGCCCAACAATTTATGAATTTTCTGGGTTACCCAGAAATTGAAACAATAAACACTTTATGAATCTCTCTCTCTTATGAAGATGATATGAATGAAGATGTTGAAGATGATATTTTTTTAGGATGAGGATGAAGATCATGAAGGTGATGATGAACCAAGAAATTTGCTTATTTGGATTTGCCATGTCATAAACTTAACGGCCAGCTCAGCTTTATTTAACGGAAAGTAAACTGAAGGTTAATTTTGCAAACTGTTTAATAGTTAAAGGATGTTTATTGAAACAAAATAACTTAAAGAATCTCTTGTATAATTTAGCCTAAATTTTATCATGTATCCATAAAACTATCTAATATAGTAAATAAATGAAACTGTCTAATCTTAAAATTCAAATAATTTAATCAACGAGATTTAGTCTCATCAAAAAAATTTCTCGTAAGAATTGTGTTTGTGTAGTACACCTATCAAATAAATCCTCACATCACATGTTCTGAATATTGCATAAAAAAACCAAATTTATGATTAACTTAACTGATGAATGATGATGAGAAATTAATTTGACGAATAAAATGCCATCTAATATAAGTTTCAAGATAATTTTCTTTAAAGACCAACAATATAATATGGCGTAAATAGATTTTAACTTTGCTAAAAGAAAATACTAATTGGAAGCATATTGAGTTTTTGTGGCTTCTTTCAGCTAAAATCATAAAATCCGGCGAAGATTGAAGTGATGATGATATTTCAAGTGCAGACAAAGACCAATATAAGGTCAAGGTCAAGGTGAAGGTGCACCACATACCTACCTATCTTTACTTTTTGACCCGACACCTCTGCCGGCTAAATTACTGAAGTATCAATTCTTGTTTGTTTGCATTAAGTGAAAATGGAGAATGGAATGGAAAAAACATCTACACTTTTTCTTGACTTATTCATATGATGGAAATGTGATAAATACTAAATAGTAATATTTCTCATCTTACAAAGTCAATTTTGTAAAAAATGAATAGAATTTATAAAGAATGTCGTTATTCATCTTACTGATTTTGCAATAATGGTCATAGTGGTCATTGACGGACGGCGTGAAGGAGCCTTTTGTTCGACATGATGTTAATTATACCTAACAAGTTCATATATTTTATTTAATCTGTAGATATAATGATTTTGAGAATTTATACTAGTCGTTAATTTTCTGCTAAGTAACCCCTGGTTCAGTAGTCGTATTGAAAATAATTGAGTTGAAGTGATTTTCGTTAAGGAATTGAGTTAATGTGTTTAAAATTTATTTTGTTGATTTGGTCCAAAAAAAAATCATTTGTTTGATACTCAATCTCCAATATGGTTTCAAATATAAGCAAGAATTAGTTAAAGAAAATTGATGTATTTGATTAAAAATTTGTACTAAA
Source organism: Medicago ruthenica (assembly GCA_018208015.1). Lineage (NCBI taxonomy): Eukaryota > Viridiplantae > Streptophyta > Magnoliopsida > Fabales > Fabaceae > Medicago > Medicago ruthenica. The sequence continues at coordinate 107,807,224 of CM031371.1, read as the reverse complement.
TACATCAATTTTTTAACCAAATTTCACTTATATTTGAAACCATCGCATGGGTGTAAGTGAACTTGTCAGGTATATTCCTACCACATCGAAAAAGATGAAACCTAGAAAATTAGTGGACCGTAGTTATTTTCAGATTTAGTCATTCAGAGGCAAGAGAAAAGGGAAGTATAGTTTGGACTAGTGAAAATTTGGGTCCAACTTGAACCAATTTTTTGGCTTTCATTTTTCTTATTTTATGACATTTTCACGCGCCCTATTTTTTTTCAAAATATCTTTTGTCCAGATTTTATAATCCGGACACAATTTGGATTATAAAATCCGAAACATTTTTAAACTGTGGAAACATAGAACACCCTGGAGAAGTTTGTTTACAGTTCGTATTTCATAATACGAAATAATTTAAGACGTTTCGTATTATAAAATATGAATCATGCCTAACACCCCATAAAAGCCTAACTTTAAAGGAAAAAAAATGACCAGTTCGGATTATATAATATAGAATGTCATTAAACATTCCGAATTATATAATCTGAAGTGTATCAAAGTGCAGAAACAGAAGCTGTGTTGCAGAAACATAAACTGTGTTTTTTTCCCGGATTATCTAATCTTGTGAAATAAACATGTATTCTGGAATAAATAACAAAAAATGTTGGGATGAAAACGATAAAATTCAATTGTTCATACATAAATACTAAAATAATCCATAATTTACAAACCAATCCAATTGTTCAGACATTAAATTCAAAAATAATAATTACAACACCAGAAAACCAAAAAAAAAGTAAAACTAAGCCCTGCCACCCTTGCCACCAGCAGCACGCCTATGGCGATAAACTCGCCCTCCATGAACCTCCTCCAGGATAGCCTCCAAATGGCGCCACTGCTCAGTCCCCTCTTGCACCACACCACTCCCCATGACGGCAGGAACTTACTCAAAATCGAAAGTCCGCCTAAGGGATATACATGATCCCTAATGCGACCCATCCTTCCGGTCAGCGCCAGGTACCCCTGCTCTTTATCTTGCTCAACAACAAACAACCTCCTCTTGAAGAACGATGTGTGGATGTGAGATGGTATAAAACCATCTGATATATCCATGTGAAGTCTCCACACCAGTCATAGCCACATGCCCCAAGTCCCAGGGTGTCAGCATTTAATCAAGGTAATGCGCATATCTGAAGCTAATATCCGTCAAGGTCGGGTGGGGAGATGCACTCTCAGCTGGATCTCTGGGGACGGTCTGCTGATACCTAAACTGGCGTAGCACCCGCTCCGGCAGATATCTCACCCTACGGTTGTTGTATCTCAGCCATCCAGAGTAAAGGTTGACACGCTCGAAGGGGCATACCTGACGGTGTGCCTCATAAGGGGACATGATAACACCAAACAGATCCAGCTGATCCAGATGCGCCATGTACTCGTCTGGTGAAGACAGACCCCTCAGCGGCAATACAACATAGCACGTGGACATGCCTCCTCATAACAACCTCATGCATCTTTGGCACTGATGCCCCTGAAATGCTGAAACAAACAAGCTTGCAACAAAGTCAACAACATATAAATATACAAACAATGAAGACATAGAAATGAATAAATATACAAACATATTTATTTATACCTGCAGCAAAGTTAAGTAGCCTGCAAGATGCCTCGTCTTGTAATGACAAACATTGTTAAGCTCCCTGTACAGGTGTGCAAGGGCAGCAGCTCCCTATGCATAATCAGAGACCAGCTCCAAGTCTCTAAAGTGCCTCAAGTAGGCAACATCCACATAGCGAGCGCTCTTGTCAGTGAAGAGCGTGATACCCACCAGGTAGAGCAAATATATGTGGAGAGACTGGTCCTGCTTCTTCTGCATCTCATCCAAATCACTAGTATGGAAGGCATCATGTGCCTCCTGAAGACGGTCCTTGAAGGCATCCTTCAAGAATCTAAATTGTGAATGGCTCCCTTTTGTCTTCTCTACCTCCTTTCATGCCTCCTCTGCATCAACCCCCAACAACTCCATCATCCCAACAACATCAGTCCTGCTCAAACTCTCGTGGGACAAGAGCATACCCTCAATGGGGAGATGCAGCAAACAAGACACATCATAAAGTGTCACTGTCATCTCCCCAAACAGAAGATGGAAGCTCGAGGTCTCCTCGTGCCATCTCTCCACAAATGCCGAACATAGACCGTGGTCGATCTGGTTGTAGCTAGTATCCTGCAGCCACTGAAGACCGGTCGCTCGCAGACCATCCTTAAACCATTGCGCCGCCATTCACGCCTTGTTTGGTCTATGAATTGCCTCAATCTTCTTCCTGTTGTTGACGCACTTTAAATTGTCACGCCACTGCACAAATTAAAAACAACAAATTAACATCAGTTTCACAGTAATTTAAAATTGACAACAATCAACAACAAATTTACAAATTATTAAAACAACATAGAAATTACGTGCTTTACAACATAGAAATTTACAAATTGACAACAAATTTACAAATTACATGATAGCATATGACAAAAATCAACAACAGTTTACAATCATTATTAAAACAACATATAAATTTAATTTTCATTAAGCTAAAAGGTGTAGTGTCTTACCACTCCGTCAACCGCCATCCTAGCCACATGAACATAGTACTTCGTCACCACCGTCAAGTCGTGTGGGCCACCAGGATAGTCGTCAAGCTCCTCTGGCTCTGGCTCTGCCACACGGTCCTCCTGCTCCCCATCATCGTCCACCTCCACCTGCTCCTCCATCTCTACCTGAGGCTCATATTATGGCTCATCATAGTTCGCCTGGGAGGTTCCCCCGCCATCAGCACCGGCACGACGTGCTTTTCCCCTGCATCACCTGGGTTCTCCTCCCTCCGCTTGCATCCTCTCCATACAGTCCCTCCTAACAGAAGCATGCATAGTTGTTCTTTGACCCCTGATGCGATCAACAGGTTGTTCCATACCTGTAACATGCATAAAAGGGTTAAGTACTATCAACAAAAATACACAAAAGTCAAAAAATCTTCATACTGTATATACTGGTACAGCTCAGATTTTAAAATTGAAACTGCAACAATCCAGTTTCAATTTTAAAATCTGAACAACTTCAGTACCTAAAAAAAAATTTGAACTCAAATGATTGCATGCAGAGGGAATGAGACCTAACCTTCAGTTTGGTGTTTGATAAACCTTGAAATGTGTTGATTTTGAGAAAAAAATAAAAAAGCAAAGATTCGACTGTTTTGCAGAAGTTCGGATTTTGGGATAAGAAGATAGAGAGAAAGGGAAAGTGAAAGTTAAACTGTAAAAATAGGGGAAGTTGTTGCTCCTGCATATATATATATATATATATATATATATATATATATATATCGAAATGGGTCCGATTTCATAATTGAAACTGATTTTCGTATTATATAATCTGAGGGGCATTTTGGAAAAAAAAAAGGTTGCGTGAGAACCTCATAGGGTGGGAAAAGTAATAGCCCAATTTTTTTTTACCATAAGATTGTAACTCCCATCATATCTTATTATGGTCCATTCACACAAAATAAAACTCATCAACTATTTCTTTCTCATTGTATAGACTCCCTCTTTCATCCCTATCTTTGCCTCTTGTCTTCTTCTTCATTCCTCTTTCATCTCAAAATATTAAAGTAGTTACAAATGATAGCTTTTATTTTCCATTAAAATGTGGCGTTCTTCTTGGTTCATTATTACTTAATAATTGTTTCTTTTGTTTTATTAACTAAAAAATAAAATATTTCTTCGTTGTTTAATGGTAAAGCAGGAACATAAATATACCCCAGAATAAAAACAAGAAGAAAGTATTGAAGCATGAACATCCATTTGAGACATAGCTGCCATTGTTTGATGTTTCCCTCAACCAGGTGCGAACCTGAACTTCCAATATCAGCGAGGCAATAATTTTTTTGCCAAATGATTAAATAATACAAAATTTAATAAGAACTAAGAAGCTAAAATTAATATAAATAAAGATATAAATAAACTTAAGAATAAAGTTTCAGTAGTAAGCAGTAAACATGACTATGTAAGAGGAATTCATACAAAGTACATTGAGAGCAATAAATCACCATTTTTGGGGATTACTACACTATCAATATAAAATCAACAAACAAAACAATACATCCTAATTCAATTTCAACTTCAAACAATATAAAATCAATTTTAGTAATCAAACCCTAAAAGTTAAAATCAATTTGAATTTCAGTATTGCTATCACTACTACTCTCATTATCTTAATTCAATTTCAATTTCAATTTCAATATCATAATTCAATTACTCTCGCTACTACTATCAATTTTAGTATAGTAATTTCAAAACTGACCTGAAAGTTGATGGGTTGCGTGTGATTGTGTCGGTGCCTTCGTTCGTGTTGATGGTCTGAGAGAATAGAGGAGAGCGACAGTTGGTTGGTGGGTGGTCGTGGTGTTGCTAGGTTCGTGTTGCTTCGAGAAAGAAGAAGGAAACACGTGCGTGCTTGTGAGGTTGGAAACGAAGGAAAGGAAACACGCTTATGAGTTTTTCCTGAGACTAGAAATAAAAAACGAGTGATGGGTTGGGTTTGGCTGTTGAGTGAGTGTGGACTGATAAAAAAACTTTTAAAAAAATAATGGGCCTGAGTTGGTGTGGCTATTGCCACACCCTGCCCTGCTCAGGTCCGCCCCTGCCCTCAACCCATGAAGGAAGGATCTATGCAATCCAATAATGTTGAAATTTCTGGTACTTAATTCAATAATAAAAAGATTAAAAGGAAGGGGAACCGAAGGAGTGGAGTGAATGTTGTAAAAAAAACATAAAAGAATGGAGGAAATGAGGAGATTGGGTTTAAGATTGAGTTCGTGAAAGAGATAGACCTGAAGAAAGAGTGAAAAGGAACCGAGGGAGAGAGAGAAACCATGTGCATGCCAGTAAGAGGATGGAAGAGTGAGAGAGTAATTTTGTGCGGTTGGACTATTATAAAATCTGAGTGTCTCATTTGATCAATGCTTGGAAAAAATTGGTCTAAGTTGGACCCAAACATTCACCGGGCCAAACTAGTGTTTTTTCTATTCATATTGGGAAATTCGAGGGGTGCGATTTTTAAGAAAACGGTAAGGGAGTAAAAGTAGCTCTCAAACATTAAGGCATATGTGTCATGTCACTTATAGGATGTTCATCATCCATTTTCCATTACGAATAAGCTTTTCACATTGGATTTAAAAGTGGATTTCTTTAACTATATAGAAAGAAAAATGCTAACAAGTGTCTTAAGAGCATTGTTAAGCATCCAAAAAGTAGTAATTTTTACATTGAATATTGTCTAGTTATGACTTTACATGTGTTTGACTTGTATGTCCAAAACAAAATTTCTTTTCGTAGATTCCTTAAACAATGCTCTTATGACACTTATTAGCGAGACCTATTAATAATTGATATACCAAGAGTTATATATAATTTTGACAAAGCGGTAATGTAAAAAAATTTACACCATCAATCAACCATAAATTATATCATTATTAAAAAATCATTCATTCTAATTAACTATTTTTTTACTGGTAATTCTAACTATCTTCCTTTTAAAAAACACTTAAGAGTACGACCAATTAAAGTTTCTTATGAGTTAAAAACAGTTATACCAAGAGTACGACCAATTAAAAAACAGTCATATATCATATATAAAAATAAAAATAATAGTATCAACGCGGTATTGTAGGAATATATTGTAAAAGGCATGCACCGTGACTTATATTGAAAAGCAAATATATATATATATATATATATATATATATATATATATATATATATATATTTTTTTTTTTTTTTTGAATGCCCTCATAGTCAAAATATATTGAAAGTAAACAGATTATTAAACTACCAATTTGAAGAAGAAATAGAAGCCAACACTTTTCTCTTTTCACTTGACAAATTCAGATGAATCCTTTTCTTTATGTAACCTGACCTCTAGTAAACATTGGAAGTGTCATATAAGGTAAACAAAAGAGAAGTTATGATTGCACATAAAAAAAAAAAAGTTAATTAATGAACAAATACGGTGAAAACTATTTTTTTTATATTTTTGAAAAGTGGGTAAAATACCAACAATAATGAATTGCCAGGATGTTAAAAGATTTGGACCTCTTAAGCAAATGGCCACGAGTTCAATCACATACACTCTTTTGTACCAAGAATAATCGGTTGAGAGATAATAACTCATATTGTATCTCATCGTATGTACCCTCCATGTTATTCGATGGAATTTAATTATACCATGTACTCCCTCCGTATCAAATTATACGTCATTTTAGAAAAAATTGTCTCAAATTATAGGTTATTTTACAATACAATGAAACATTAATGTCACGTTTCTTATTACACATTTAACTATTTATTACTCTTTTTTTAATATATCTTTTTCATACTATTTATTAAGAACAATTTTATAAAACAACTCATAATATATATTTTTCATACAAAATTAATTACATTTTTTAATACGTGTGAAATGCTAAAAACATTTTATAATTTGCGAAAAGTAAGTATTTTGATGTTTTAATTAGACAACTACTAAAGTACAATCTTTTTTGAGATTGACAATTTGAGAAAGAAAGCACACAATAACACAAAGCACTGGCAAGGGCAATATAGTCCACATAAGAACCAACATAAGACAAAACAAAAACACACAAACATAGTATAAGAAACAACCACGAAGAAACGAAAGTAGTTAAGAAGTGTTCAACAATGGCACTGAACGATTTCTTCGCCGGAGAAATTGCCACAGAGCTTATAAAAATGCTCGTAAACATATCTAGAAAATCTCTTCTATGCAGAACAAGCGCAGAACAACTCATATCATACATCAATGAAATCCTCCCTACCATACAAGAAATCAAATACTCCGGCAATGAGTTACCGGAGCAAAGACAGTTTCAGCTCGACCGTTTCTCGGAGATTCTCCGTTCGGGGATCGAGCTTTCTCACAAAGTCTTGTCTTCTAGCAGGTGGAACGTGTACAAGAATTTACAGCTTGCAAAGAAGATGGAAAAGCTTGAAAAGAACGTGTCAAGGTTTTTGCATGGTCCCATGCAGGCTCATATATTAGCTGACGTGCACCACACAAGGTTTGAGATGGCTGAAGGGTTCGATCGGGTTGATAGGAAGTTGGAGAAGTATTTTGGTGAGATGAAGATTGGTGTGGGAGGTGGAGGGTGGGTGCAGGAAGCTGTGAGGTCTTGTATGGAGGAAGATGAGAATTGGGTTGAGGGTAGTTGTGGGAATTTGAATTTGAGTGTTGGTTTGGATTTAGGGAAGAAGAAAGTTAAGGAGATGGTTATTGGAAGAGAGGATTTGTGGGTTGTTGGTATTCATGGGATTGGTGGATCTGGGAAAACTACTCTTGTTAAAGAGATTTGTAGAGATGAACAAGTGAGATGTAAGAAACATTCAATTCCTCTTCATTAAGAGCATGTTTGGAATCATGGTGAATTTGACATAATCACGATGACACTATGATTTTGTGTGACACACCGTCATATTCACCGTTAAACATGCACTAACTTTCTTGCTATTCTTCTTTAAATTAACAAACTAGCTAGACTAGTTCACATTAGATGTAATAGTAGTTACAATAATATTTTGGAGAGCTTGTGGAAATAAGTTGAAAATAGCTTATGAACATGTCATAAGTTGTTTCCATAAGCTCTTGTAAACAGTCTCACAAGTGTTTCTTGTTGGAAAGTGTTTCAGAAGTTTTAACAATTGCTACTTTTTGCAGGCTATTTTAATAAGGAGAGAATCTTGTTTCTGACAGTTTCACAGTCTCCAAATGTGGAGCAGCTCAGGGCAAAGATTTGGGGACACATAATGGGAAACAGAAATTTGAATCCAAATTATGTTGTTCCTCGGTGGATACCACAATTTGAATGCAGAAGTGAAGCTAGAACCTTGGTTGTTCTAGATGATGTTTGGTCACAGGCAGTTCTTGAACAGCTGGTGTGTAGAATACCAGGCTGCAAATTTGTTGTTGTTTCCAGGTTTCAATTCCCAACAATATTCACTGCAACTTATAAGGTTGAATTGTTGAGTGAAGAGAATGCTCTGTCTTTATTCTGTCACCATGCTTTTGGACAGAAATCAATGCCTTTAACAGCTAATGAGAATTTGGTCAAACAGGTAATGGAACTTATTCCCAACACATTGATTAAGTAATTTAAAATTGTTTGGATAAACAGCTTAATTAAGTGCATACAACATAAGTTCTTATCATGTAAGTACTTATTTTTAAGTTGTTTCTATATAAAAGATAAAATCAAGTCAAATTATTTTTATATAAGCTATAAGCTGTTTTATAAGCTATAATGGAGAATTCATAGAAATAAGCTTAAAACAACTTATGGACATGTCATAAGTTATTTTCATAAGCTCTCCCAAATAGGATCACAGCCTCACAGGTGTTTTTATGAAAAAGCCCCCTGCGGTACCGTTCAAGAGTAATCTTGCAAACTGGACCGTAATATTGAAACATAAATTGTAATTTGTAAAGGAAAATCACTGCAGCCACTCTACAGTTGGAGACGTAGACGCAATTGGCCAAACTCCGTGATCAAATCTTGTGTGTTCTCTGTTTGCGTTTTTTGCATCTATTTTCTTTTGAACCAGGATTGGTGTTCTAACAGTATTCAATGAGAAACAGGTTGTGAGTGAGTGTGAAAATCTTCCTTTGGCTCTTAAAGTGATTGGAGCTTCATTGAGAGATCAACCAGAAATGTTTTGGGAAAGTGTTAAAAACAGGTTATCTCAAGGCCAAAGTATTGGAGAATCTCATAAAATCAACCTAATTGAAAGAATGGCAATAAGTATCAACTACCTAAATGAAGATATCAAAGAATGCTTCTTAGACTTGTGTTCATTCCCTGAGGACAAAAAAATCCCTCTAGATGTTCTCATCAATATGTGGGTTGAAATCCATGACATTGATGAGAAAGATGCTTTTGCTATTGTTGTTGAGCTCTCCAATAAAAATCTTCTCACCTTGGTGAAAGAAGCGCGGTATGCAACTTGAAAGCATTCTTGACTGATTATTATTTTTTAGTTAATTTGAAATAATGAGGAATGAAATTAATTCTAAAAACCCTTTTGACAACTTGACCTATCAGGGCTGGTGGCATGTACAGCAGTTGCTTTGAGATCTCAGTTACTCAACATGATGTGCTTAGAGACCTTGCTCTTAATTTGAGTAATCGTGAAAGCATCAATGAACGACGACGATTAGTTATGCCAAAACGAGAGAAAGGACTCCCTAAAGAGTGGCTGAGAAACAAACATAAACCATTTGAAGCTCAAATTGTTTCAATTCACACAGGTATATGCGTGTGTGTACGCGCGCCTATGTGATTGTGTGTGATGAATTTTATACTATTTTAGCTTGTATCTAATGCCCTTCGTGTGTCTGATAAATTTTACATTGTAGGTGAAATGAAGGAAAGGGATTGGTGTAAACTTGAATTTCCAAAGGCTGAAGTGCTGATTATAAATTTCACATCCAAGGATTACTTTTTACCTCCTTTCATAGATAGAATGCCAAATTTAAGGGCATTAATAGTAATAAACTATAGTGCATCATATGCATGTCTCCACAATGTTTCAGTTTTCAACAATTTGGTCAACTTAAGAAGCCTGTGGCTTGAAAAAGTTTCCATCCCTCAATTTGGAGGCATTCTCATGGAAAACTTAGGCAAGTTATCTATAGTTTCATGTAAGATTAATAACAATCTAGAGGGTAAAGAGGTAAATCTGTCTCAAATCTTTCCTAACCTCTCTGAGATCACTCTTGATCATTGTGATGATGTAACTTCTTTGCCCTCAAGCATTTGTAGGATACACTCACTCCAAAACTTGAGTCTCACCGAATGTCACAATTTGGAACAACTTCCTGTTGAATTAGGCGCTCTGAGATCTCTAGAGATTCTACGGTTATATGCATGTCCGGTATTGAAAACACTTCCTCCTAGCATCTGTGACATGACTCGATTGAAGTATATCGATGTTTCACAATGTGTTAACTTTTCATGTTTCCCTGAAGAGATTGGTAAACTAGTTAGCTTGGAAAAGATTGACATGAGGGAATGCTGTATGATTAGGGAAGTACCAAAATCTGCTATTTCATTGAAGTCTCTTAGGCTTGTAATTTGTGATGAGGAAGTGTTTGGTATTTGGAAAGATGTTGAGAAGACCAAGCCAAATGTTCATATTCAAGTATCAGAACAGTGTTTTGATTTGGAATGGCTTAGCGAGTGATTGGTGTTTATGTTATTGTGATGTTTGCACCATAATTCTTGTTCATAATTGAGGCATAAAGCTCAGTACTTTGATTTGTAAATACTTGTTCATAATTGTATTTAATGGAAATTATCTTCTTCATAAGCTAATTCATTTTAAAGGGTTAACATTGAGGCATAGTCTTTTTGTTAGCCTTGAGCAATTTCATATACCAAATTACTAATGTGTTCATTAATAATGCAAGCAATGGTAGTCGGTTCTTAAATCGGATACCGAGTATTCAAAAAACAAAACAATGCAAGTAATGTCAACCAATATTTGGATAACCGTTTGAATAAACAACTTAATCATGTGCTTTTATATAAACTATTTCTATAAAAAATATAGTCAAATTGTTTTTACATGCTAACTATAACCTGTTTTCATAAGCTATCATAGAAAGTTTATGAAAGTAAATAAGTTTTATAGTAAATAAGTTCAAATAAGTCTTAATACCTCCCAAAAAATACAATAGATTCTCAAACTTTCTCTAACAATATTTGATTTGGAACTAGTACTTTTCAATGATACCACGAAGTTCCTTGATTACTTTTTGTAATAGTGACTGAATACGATGCAAGAAAGTTCAATGAACTTAAAAGAATGATGTCCTTTCTTGATTGTTTAATGGGAGTGGAGCATTCTTACTTCTTTTCATTTGGTAATCTACTCTTTTCACTAGCCGGAGTGGAACTTTTTAACATTTCTTTTGCCAACTACCTTAAAACAAATTTTCATGTGCCCTCAAATATTGGATAAAAATAGTTGAAAATACAATGACCAATTATTTTGAAGTGCTTGTTTGGTTACTTTAGTAGGTACATTGAACATTGAGACATTAAAAATATTTTATGCTTGACTCTTGACTGTGGTTCTTAGTTGATAATAACTATTTTGTCAGTAGTGTAGGAACAGTTGTCCATCTTTTGAAGAAAAAAAGTTTTGGTATTTATTTTTCTTCAAATTAAAAGCTGTTGTTATTTTTTTTCATAACTATTTGAATATTCTAATTTTTGTCACAAACTTATTTAATTATTACAAAAAAAAAACTTAGGTATATTTTTTAATTAGCAAATGTTTTTACATAAAAACAAACAAATAAATTATCAACTTTTTCCCTAAAAAAAATTATCAACTTTTTTTTAAGGAATTTATCAACTTTTGTTGAAGCGTGTATTATTATCACTCCGTTTAGATTAATTTTTAGCTTATAAAAACTTTTGAACTAACTTACCAAAAACTCTTGAAAATTTATGAGTTTTGAAGAAAAAAATGCAAACGCATCATATGACAAACTAAGACGTATCAATTATGTTGGCACCTCAACTTCTAAATGGTGGAGAAGAGGAAGAACAACTCGCTCCAATCAGTGTTTTATCAAAACAGTTCCGTATCGTTGTAATTTTATTTTCAGTTGATCGACCCTCATCCTATCCACCGCCGCTAGTTAATCTTTCCTTTATATCTTGCAATCCCAACTGCAGAAAGGATTTCCAAGCGCCCCCTTGAAAGTCCCAACGACAACTTTGTGTTTTGGTCACTCCATAAATGTCTAATTTTATATCTAATGTCATGTGTTGGTGCTTTTATGTTTTTCTTTTTTTCTTGTGATTTAGTATTATACTTAGTTCGTTTCAAGTTGGTTCTACTTTCCATATGTGTGTTGAAATGCATGAGAATAACTCGTTCTTTCGATATAGTAATTTTGGTAAGGGACTCTTGGAGGCTATCACTAAATTCAACAATCTCTCAGTCTTACTAATGACTTCTTAACACATGGTTGAATTGATGATCATCTCATAGACCATACATAGTCGATATGAGGTAACACCAACAAATATTTTTTTTGGTAGATGAATGAGATTAAAGACTTTAGATCTTGAATTGTTTTTTTACCATTGGTCATATGTCATATCTAGAAGAACTTAGTTTGATTGTTATGATGAAGATTTTGGTTTGTTGTTCTCTCATTGATTTCTAAAATTTGTGTATTGTTAGCGTGTTTTCTAACTCACTCAATCATTAATATTGATCTCAACATGTGAATGGAAAATGTCTCAACTTGTGATCAATTTGATTATACTTTTTTTACTTTAGTATTTGAATAAAACTTATTTTACTGTTGAAAAAATACATTTTATGTGGACAGTTTATTTTACCAAAAGAAGAAGAAAATCCATGTTATCTTTTCACATTCCTTTGATTTTACTTTCTTCCACTTCTTTTTCAAACTCATGTATAGTATAGGAAAAATGGATCTCTCCATGTTATTTCTCTCATGCTTTCTCTAATTTCATATCTCAACTCTTGATCAATCTTCATTCTCTTTGTTCAAATTCTAAAATCATCCATTCTTTATATTTCAGTTATCTAGATCTTTCACATTATTCTCTCATACTTGTTTGTTGTTTCAACACGATAGGATCCTAAATTCCTACGTTACAACAGCTAATCACCGTCCCTCACATCAAGTTTTTCTTAGTTTTGCAAGTAGACATAATTAAATATGTACCACAATTTAGTATTCTTCACCCGTGATGTCGATGTAACCTCTTTCACATCTGAAACTAATAGAATATCCTCTTTCGTACACGATACTAATAGAATAGCCATTCATTTCATGGACGGAGCTAGAAGGATCAACAGAGGTCACGGTCTTTCAAATGTTTTTTTTATTTTTTTATACTAATGTGTATTATATCTTTTTTTGTCTCTATTATATAATGTTATATAATGAGTTTTTCTTTGAGTCAATATATTAGACTTAACCACTTAAGGTTTTTAGTTTGGTTGTCTAATCGTTAACTTAAATCCTTAAAAGCAAAAAAGAATTTGAGATTTTGTTTGCAATTAACAAACGAACTATAATCTTTAACGAGAATCTTGATTTAGAATTTCCCATTGCAATTTTGTTTAGAAATTTTGACTCATTATCTGTCATTTTGTTTGTGCATTCTCAGTCACCATTAACGATTCACTCCTCGAGATTTTACGGTGTATTCATCCTCCTACGTTTGCATTTTCTTTGTTTCGTATATTTCTTTCTCTACTATTCAAAGATCACTTTACTCTATTCATTCTATAGCAAGCCTCGAGATACTCATTATTCTTATATCTTTGATTTTTTTTATTTTGAATATGTTTTTCCTTTGAATATACATTATAATTTCTAGTTAAATTGTTTGTATATGTTGTGCATTTGAAAACTTATTTTTTTATTTAATAAATTATATTTTTAACATGGTCTCCCTAAACGTGATTCCTGACTTCGTCCCTGATCCATTTCACTAAATACAAGACTCATGTATCATTTAATGTAAATATATTTTAAAAAATCGATTTATATTTATAAATTTGTAAATAGTAACTGTTAGCTTTTCAAAATTACTTTCATTATTATATTATTATTGAAATGATTCCATAATTATCATTTTTTTCGGAATGACAAATGCTACTTTCTCCGTCTCAAAATAATAGTCGTTTAAGGTTTGTGCACGATTTTTAAGAAAATTATTAATTGTGTTGATTTCAATGATAAAACTAGTATCATTTACTAAAATACTCTTATTAATTGTAGTTAGTTGAGTAGTTAAGTTGGATTAAATTTAATAAATAAGGGTATAATAGTGGAAAAAATTAATAAATATTGCATTGATATTTTAAAGTGACAATTATTTTGAGACAGAAAAAAATGTTAAAGAGACAATTATTTTGAAACGGAGGGAATAATAATTAGTTGTTAGATTATTTTTCTCATTCATTTGTATTTGAACTCAGGACCTTCACCTTCTGATATTTGATCTTTTAGTTCAAAGTTGAACTACCCAACTCCCCCTCAATTTAATAATTATCTTGCTTTTTGTACTTTTTTAATCAATTCTCGCAAAAAAGATAGAAGAGATTATTTTTCTCATGAATAAAGTAAACAACAATGTTATTTTTTTTTTAAGAAAAACAACAATGTTATTTGAATACCCTAAATTTTTTTACACTCATTTAACATTTCATTTTCTCTCGATCCTTTTTCTATAACATCACTAATATGTCATATTTTATCAAAGCACTAGCTTTTATTTTTATTTCTCTCAAAATGTATATACCTATTGAGATGTTTAATAAACATTTTCCTAAAATAGATATTGATATTTAATTGAAATATAATTAATAATATAATGTACAACCTAAAGATTATAAAAATAATACTACAATTTGTCAAAAAATAATAATAATACTACAATCTTTCAAAAAGAAAAATACAACAAAAAAGACAAACAACATTATCATCTAGTTTTTATTTTTCCGCGTGCGGGATTTTTGTTTCTGTTTTGCTTAGAGTAGTAAGATAACCACAAATTCATAACCGGTCAAAGCTAACACTTTGTCTCTTTCTCATCTTAGTTGAATACTTAGAAACTCAAATCAATAATCCAATAAACCTAACAATGCTTAGAGCATATGTTACATATTTCTTTCAGCTTATCCAAGATCTCGTATTCAATTCTAAACTGAATAAAAGTTTGAACATGAAACAACGTCAAAACACTTAATACGAGTTTGCAGCTCATTTAAATTTCACAATATAAAATTACTATGACATTGTAATTTTGTTGAAATTTTTAAAAGTAGCTTTTGCATATTCACGATGAATGGCAACATAGTCATTGTAGTTGTTCACAAAAGATAAGCACTAACCCTTGCACACCAAAATTGATCCTATAAGGGCAATATAGTAAACTCACCGAGTCAATCCTTTCAGTGATAAAAAGAGAAGCTACGAATTTACGAGGAAATTAACCAAAAACTGTAATCATCACCAACCGGTGGCGCCAAACGCCGCCGTGATCACCACCACCACCACCGATGGCCTTAACGGACTTTTTTTGCTGCGAAGATTTATGGAAAATGCTTGCAACAATTTCACGCAAAACATTCAACTCTCGATCAAGCGCCGAACAGCTCTTAACCTTCATCCGCGAAATTCTTCCAACAATTGAACAAATCAAATACTCCGGCGTCGAACTTCCGCCGCCGCGACAATCTCATCTTGATCGTCTCTCCGAGATTCTCCGCTCCGGCGTTGAGCTTTCTCATCAAGCCCTCGCTACTAGTCGCTGGAACGTTTATCGTAACTTTCAGCTTGCGAAGAAGATGGAGAATCTTGAAGAGACTGTCACAAAAATCTTGCAGGTTCAAAATCCGTTTGTTATTGATTAAAATAAAATATTAAAAAAAATGGTCTTTTTTTTTAAATCTGTATTTCGAAAAATGAGGTTTATGAAAATTTATTTAAAAAGTTATTTCGAACTTATTTGTTATAAATTAAACAGTAATTTTGAGATTCCATAACTTAAATATTCATTGTTAGAGATTCAACTCAACGTAACAAGTATTTTGACATTCAGTAACTTAAATATTATTGCAGGTTCCGATGCAAGCGTATATACTTGCTGATGTCAATCATGTAAGGAGTGAGATGGCGGAACGGTTCGACCGAATTGAGGAGTCGAACCGGAGGATGGAGCGGTTTTTTGGAGGGATGAAGATTGGAGTTGGTGGTGTTGGGTGGGTTGAGGAAGCTGTGAGGACTAGTGAGGAAGATGAGGGTAGTTTGGGTAATTTGGATTTGAGTTTTGGTTTGGAGTTTGGGAAGAATAAGGTTATGGAAATGGTTTTTGGAAGGAAAGATTTTTGTGTTGTTGGGATTTGTGGGATTGGTGGATCTGGGAAAACTACTCTTGCTAGAGAGATTTGTAGAGATGATCAAGTGAGATGTAAGTGATAATCTATTCATTGTTACATTTGATAATCTATTTTTTACTTTGTAGGGTGGTGAATGTTGAAATATGCTATTCTATTTTTAGTTGCATATTTTATGATAATGATGATAACAATAACTCTTTTGTTGCAAGTGTTTATAGTAAATCATTAATTGTTTTGTTGTCTTGTTGATTGGTTCTTGGTTTCCATTTTTGATGATGATGACGACAAGTTTGTAACATCAATGGCCAAAAATTCCGTGCAGCCCTCTTCAGATAGCTAAATTGTTAGTTGTTGGATTAATCTAACAGTTGAGTGAATTAATCCAACTTCTGGTAATTTAGTTGGAGAGGGTTGCTTGCTAGTACTTGCAGTAAAATAATGAGTGCTGCAAAAGGTTTTAACTTTTTGTTTGTTTTGTTTTGATGGTTCTTTTATGAGCAAAGTGTTTTAAAAGGTTTTAACTTTCAACGTTTGCTTTTTGCAGGCTATTTTAAAGAAAGGATTTTGTTTCTGACTGTCTCGCAGTCTCCGAATGTGGAGCAGCTGAGGGCAAAGATTTGGGGACACATAATGGGAAATGGAAGTTTCAATACCAATTATGTTGTTCCTCAGTGGAAGCTGCAATATGAATGCAGCGGGAGCCAGCCTCAAATCCTTGTTATTCTGGATGATGTGTGGTCACCATCTGTGCTGGAGCAGCTTGTGTTTAGAATGCCTAATTGCAAGTTCATTGTGGTTTCCAGGTTCATATTCCCCATTTTTAATGCAACTTATCAAGTTGAATTGTTGGGCGAAGATGATGCACTGTCTTTGTTCTGTCACCACGCTTTCGGACAGAAATCAATTCCTTTTGCAGCTAATCAGAATTTAGTCAAACAGGTAATGGTTTCATCTTTGAAGTTGTGAGTCTTGTCGATGCTCATGGATTGAACGGTTTACCATAAATAAAGTGATGTGTTATGTACAGGTTGTGGCTGAATGTGGAAATCTTCCACTAGCTCTTAAAGTGATTGGCGCTTCGTTGCGAGATCAAAATGAAATGTTTTGGTTAAGTGTTAAAACAAGACTTTCTCAAGGGTTAAGTATAGGTGAATCCTATGAACTTAATCTAATTGATAGAATGGCAATCAGTACTAATTACTTACCCGAAAAGATCAAGGAGTGTTTCTTGGACCTGTGTTCCTTTCCTGAGGATAAAAAGATTCCTCTAGAAGTTCTAATCAATATGTGGGTTGAAATCCATGATATTCATGAAGCAGAAGCATATGCTATTGTGGTTGAGCTTTCAAACAAGAATCTCCTCACCTTAGTGGAAGAGGCACGGTATGCAAGTTCGGAAAAAAAAAATGCATTTGTGTTTTATGAATTGATATCCTTGCTTGATCATTATTCTAAAACCCTTTTGGCATTTTTTACTTTTCAGTGCTGGTGGTATGTATAGCAGTTGCTTTGAGATTTCCGTTACTCAACATGATATACTTAGAGATCTTGCCCTTCATCTGAGCAACCGTGGAAAGATTAATCAACGCCGAAGATTAGTTATGCCGAAACGAGAAGATAATGGACAACTTCCTAAAGAATGGCTGAGATATGCTGACCAACCGTTCGAAGCTCAAATTGTTTCAATTCACACCGGTATATATACAAAGTAATTTTTAAATATTGTAACTTTCTTTCATGTTCTGTAGTTAATCTTTGTGATGAATTTCACATTGCAGGTGAAATGAGAAAAAGTGACTGGTGTAATTTGGAATTTCCTAAAGCTGAAGTACTGATTATTAATTTCACATCCAGTGAATACTTCTTACCTCCCTTCATAAATAGAATGCCAAAATTGAGAGCATTAATAGTAATAAACCACAGCACTTCATATGCGTGTCTTCACAATATATCGGTTTTCAAGAATTTATCCAACTTGAGGAGCCTATGGTTTGAAAAGGTTTCCATCCCACAATTATCAGGCATAGTCATGGAAAGCCTGAGGAAATTGTTTATAGTCCTTTGTAAGATTAACAACAGTCTTGAAGGAAAAGATTCAAACATCGCCGATATCTTCCCTAACATCTCAGAGCTCACGCTTGATCACTGTGAGGATGTAACCGAGTTACCTTCAAGCATTTGCAGGATACAGTCACTACAAAACTTGAGTCTCACTAACTGTCATAGTTTAACACGATTACCTATTGAATTAGGCTCACTAAGATATCTAGAGATTCTACGGTTATATGCTTGTCCAAATTTGAGAACACTTCCTCATAGCATCTATCAAATGACTAGATTGAAGTATATCGACATTTCTCAATGTGTTTACCTTGCAAGCTTCCCCGACGCGATTGGTAAGTTGGTAAATTTAGAGAAAATCGACATGAGGGAATGTCCAATGATTACAAATATACCGAAGTCGGCATTGTCATTGAATTCTTTGCAGCTTGTAATTTGTGATGATGAAGTGTCTTGGATGTGGAAAGAAATCCAGAAGGTCAAGCCTAATGTTGATATTCAAGTAGTAGAGATTGAATATGATCTAGACTGGCTTAGAGAATGACTGATAATGATTATGATGTTTTTTGTGTTCATATTCAGAATTCTTGGTAAATACTTGTTCATATTGTAACCTTTATTTCAAATGGAAATTGTATCATGGCATAATCTTTTTGGTAGTCTAAACTCTGAAGTAACCACAGCTTCTGATATTACTTTCAAATGCCTCAAATTCTGTACAATTATTAGATGAGTTAACAAACAAGAATGTCAAAATGAAAGATTTCAGCAGTTAAAACATTTTCTTATTCAATAATCAAATTCCCTAGATTGTTTTTTTTCTAAATTATACTAATAATTTAATGATATAAAAAGATAAGGCGGCTGAAGAAAAGGAAAATACATGGATAGGTTTCATCATTTCAAAAGCGGAATGTGTTTTTTCCATTCTGATTAGGAGAGGTAGGGCCAAAAGATTGAAATTTTGCGCCCATATCATGATGATAAGTTTACATCATGTACAAGGATATAGATTTTCTGCGGTCGAGTATCTTGCATTCATGTTGTAAATATTGATGGTCGTTGGATCAAAATCAGACAACTTGCTTTCAAACTCAACGTTTTAGATTAAGAAAAAAAACAAAATATACATGTTTTATGAACCGCTGATCTTTGATAAAACGGTTAGTGATGTGCATGTGCTAACTACGTGAACACATGATATTCCGAGTTTTATGTAATCAATTTTGCAATGTCTACCGGTTCCAATTTCATGCTTCCACTAAAAGGGTTTGTCTGATTCACACTAAAAAACGCGTATAAGGTGATAAAAGTGAAAGCAACCCATTGGTTTAAGTTAGTCAGATTGGCACAAGTCACTGTCTTCTGGACCTGGTTGCTGAGAAGCTTCCTTACTCAATTATTTTCATCCAATCTTCATCTTGTTCAGTGCATTTTTTTTAATATCCTTTTTCATTGCTGATCTAATAATCTTACAAGTCAAGCATCCTCTAGTCAACTCAATAAATTAATCACTAAAACTATCAGTGTTTAAGATAAGATTATTGTGGCGTGACTTGAAATGCATGTGTGTATAAGAGATGTATGTGTATGAATGATACGAATATGCATCCATATTTAATATTTTATATTTATTTATTTATTCTGCTTCTAAGAATTCTTTTTAGTAATTTCTCATAACTTAGCTAAGACGGTTGTTATGACATTCCTCCTAGCTCTTTTTTTTTTTTTGGTCAAGTAGCCTAGCGGCTAGAGAAATTCACCTTAAAGGTGAATAAGTGGGGTGTTCGGGGTTCGAACTCCGGCCCCTGCATATATTATGCATTATCCCTTACCAAGTGAGCTAAGCTCACGGGGACCCTCCTAACTCTTTAATTTTTACTAATAAATAAATTGCAGTAGTTTATCTCCGTAAAAAAAAAATAATTCCTTAAGATATCTTTTGTCCTCGACGATTAAGGTCGATGACACTAGAGGGTGATTTTGAGCTTTTTTTTTTAAAAAAAAAAATCGTCTATTTCATCAAATTTTATCTCATTATATCTAAAAATGAGTGGTTTTCATAGTTCTGGTTTTTCTTTTATGGTTTTCTATAATTTTATTGTTTGGCCACGACATTGTTTTGTATGTCTTCTTGATGCGGCATTGTTTTTTTTTACTGGGGTATTCGTTTGGTTCATATTGTTAGATTAACTTCAATTCCTTACAGATTCCATCAATAAGTTGGGCATCAAAGTTACATATCCAGATGCATGAGTATTCTAGTCACTTTAATTGTCATATTTGTATACATTTTGTCGTGTTATTCTATTAGCTTAGGTGTTGCGAGCTTTCTTGCAAATTCATTCGTTTCAATTTTAGCAATATTGAATTTGTGTTGTTTTGTTATGTATTCTACCAATTTTAGTGAATGTGTATTTTTTTTTTCTGGTAAAAAAAAAAACATGGCCGATGACTTAACTATATATCAAGTAATTACACATGCATTATTTATCAAAGACAAAGAAGTTGTTTTGCCCTTAATTAGTACAATGTTTTTCTAGTAAGATTCAATTTTTTTTTTTTACTAGAGTAAGATTCAAGTTGTTTTTTTTTTTGGTCAAGAGTAAGATTCAAGTTTTATGTACCATAAATGATTTATTTATAATTTTGAATAATTGGTGTGCGTGTGTATAATATAACTTTATTGAAGAATAAATATATTTTTAACTTTTTTGTAAGGAAAGTTATTTTAACATTCATAGTCTTACTTTCACATTTTTTAAGGACTACTTACACATGTTATGCTAATTTCAGTACCCTCTCAAAAAAAGCTAATTTTAGTATGGGTGATAAATATATATACTCCTACTTATTAAGAATTTCCATTCATTTCTTTCAAAAGAGGAGGAAAAGAAAAATTTGTTCGTGTATGCTGCGCCTGTTTAGTTTTCACTCTTAGTTTTGGGAAGCATCACATCATGCTTATGTAGTCCCTCCAAAATTCCCAGTATACCATAAATTAATCGATGATAGAGTATAATGTTAAGTTACAAAATTAAAAAACATAAGTTGGAAGATAAGCTAAGCTATTGACACAAATCATATACCAATACAAAAATAAAACATATATCATATAAAACTTGTTAATTAAGTATTGTGTGACATCAAACTAAATTTGAATGAGAAAAATCTTGTTGCGACAAATTTTGACATATCAACGTGTATCCACAACAAAACAAAACAAAAAAGTGTTCATGCGGTTTCCACTTTTTATATATTTTTTCTCTTTTGTAGATTGAGTTCTCACTTCCACTTTTTATATAAATTTTCTCTTTTGTAAATTTGAGTTCTCTCTCCTTGAGTTCAATGTTAACACATTTTTAGATTGTATTATATGTTGTGTCAACTATGAAATTCAATTTTTATGTGTCAAAATAACATCTCTCTTTAAAATATGATGATCTGAACTAAACTTGCAAATATTAGGCTCAATTTTAAAAATCCAAATTTGACTAAATTTGCTTTTTTAAGGGTGGATTAGTATATTGATGGGTTAAATCGGTAGCCGTTATATAATTCTACGTCACAGGTGCATGCCGCTTGCAAAGTCCAAATCAAGTAGCCGTAATTTACATTTTTCCAACTGAATTCAGATCAATGCCAAACATCATCGCATAGATTTAATTTGAGATACTATTAAATCAGTGTATAAATGCAACAAGAAAGTAAATTGAGATTAGATATGATCATATCTAATAATACCGTCACAAAATATATACTATAGTGCAAGTGCATGAGATTATATACTATCTAAATCGCACGTTATCGGACCGATTCATAAGCTCATTATTTTTTGTTTGGTCAAATTCAATTCATAAGCTCACTTCAAAAAGAACTTTTTGGCATTTTGTATTGCTTAATTGGCCACAATAAATTAATGTCATTTTATGTATTATATATAAACGAAGCTAGGGTGCAATGTTCTCATAATCGGACAGGATATTTCAACTAAAAATCAACCAGTCTCTTGTTTGATTCTGACAAGATTACTAAGGTGACAAGGTGATGAAGTAAAAGAGTTTACTTGATTGGCATAAAGATGGAACAAACCAAGACCTAACTATGGGCAACCGAAAGTAGTGTTGGTTGAGTCCAAGAACAAAGATAAAGTATAGGCTTTGCAAGGGCTTGAACCCTTTCCTGCCAGAATTTAAGACTCTCGAGCAATGCTATATATCACAATAAATAAAAGTCATATTCACAAACCTTACGACAATACGCACATCACTTTTTAAAAATCTAGTCTAGGATAAACTTTTTAAAGAGACTTTGTGGAAAACACGGATGAATCACCAATAATATTGTTTCGTGATAGCGTCGTGATGAATAATTGTCATATTAAGCTATTTCCTTTTTAGTAATCTCCACAAACTAGGTACTAAATTTACCACATCATCA
The DNA here is from genome assembly GCA_018208015.1 of Medicago ruthenica. NCBI lineage: Eukaryota > Viridiplantae > Streptophyta > Magnoliopsida > Fabales > Fabaceae > Medicago > Medicago ruthenica. Next base: position 107,784,721 of record CM031371.1, on the reverse strand, counting down.
TCAAATAATGCTTCATTTAAGTACTATATTCAGGATCATCTTCTAACTTAACTAAAATCTTTGATTCGAAACAAACTCTAAGAACATCATTAAAAGATTTGACAAAAAGCTTTGTCGTCCATTTTAGTTCCACTTAGCTTCAAAGATTACTCTCAACATGTGCATACAAATGACACATTTGGTTCATACTAAAAAAAATTACACATCAATTCATATATCATAAAAAACTGTCACATCAACAAAAAAAAAACTAAATAGTAAATCTACAAAAGTCAACATCATAAGCCCATAATTTTTCATATCATTTACCTCCGAATATAATGTCAATAACTCCTCCAAACCCTGTCAATCCTGTCCGTCCATAAGCCTCAGCCATCTCCCAACCCATAAAGTCCTCATATGAATCGTCCTATCATAACAAAACTCATAAGATATTTTAATTTTAAAATCATGGTGGATATGCTAATGGACATGGTCCTTAGCATTGTTCCTTCCTGGCTCTGTCCCTGGCCAAGTCAAAGAAAGGTGGTAAGAGTGGACTTTTATAGAGGGAGGGGTATAAGACATAGGAGGCAAAGTGGCACTAGGTGTGACCACAAAGGGGTTTAAGGGTGGTCATAGCAGCTATGCAGCCGCAGAAAATAGGTTAGTTGTATATTGATACCCCATTTTCGCAATTGTGTACTCCAAATTTGCCTACTTAGGCCCGATTGTTTAAAAAAAAATCATTTTTATAGTTTTTTTTTTATGTTATTGTTATGTTTATGAAATAGAAGTAGCTTTTTAGATTAGCTTTGAGAAAATCATTTTTAATAGAAAAGATTGAGAAATATAAAAAAAAAAAAAAATCATGGAAGAGAAATATAATTTATGGTGACTATACTTTTTCTATCACATTAATGAAGAACTATTTTAATATACATAATTTTCAACTATTATTGATACTTTTTTTAAAGTCTCTAAATTATTTATATCAAAAATTATGTTTCAAGAATCTAAAATAAACAAACTTTTAACTTACATTCGGGATTTCTTCTTTATAACTCCTTATTGATGTAGTTGGATACACTATATTTATCTTCATCTAAATAATTGTTTGGTTTGGTGTTTGCAATTGAATTATCGCGTTCCAATGCCACTTCGACGTGACTTTTAGGAAGCTTGAAATTCTTGCTCCAGCCTAGACGTGTGTTTGGTGGGTGTCCATTGCAATTCCAAACACCGCATAAGATAAGTTCCTTTTTAAAAAGGTCTCCTACTTGACTTAAAAGCTCATTTAAATTACCTTTAAAAAGATCCTCATCTAAATTTTATACATAAAAGATAAGCTCTTTTTTAATTAGGATCTTTTAAAAAAATATGATTTGACCTAAATTCTTTTAAGGAGAAGAGAAGTAAAAAATAAGTCAAGTCAAACACCCTTACAATAGCTTATAGAAACGCAGTTTATTCAAACTTTGTGTTTGTATGCCCTCATTTTCACTTGGGTTGTAGAAATAGCTTAATTAAGTTGTTTACTAAACTCACTTGGGTTGGTAGTGGTGTTGGCTTGATATCTTGGAATGTGCTACTCTCAAGGTTCTAGATTTTTCTGGCTTTAAATGGGAGACGGCAGTATTGGAACCTAGGATTAGTCGGTCATTGGATCGGATACTGAGTTTTCAAAAAAAAAATTGTTTACTAAAACTATTGATTAAACTTTTGCGCGCAAGAACATAAGATATAAAGGCATAGCAAGTCACATAAATTAATTTACCCCAGATAAAATTTGGCTACTAATTGCCTAATATGAAAATTGTTTGACACCATATCTTACAAGGCAATAGTGCTCATTAAATTAGGCTTATATATAAGCACTTATTGAAAATATTCCTAGAGAAATCTACTAGGAATATATTCAGTCAAACGGAGAGGAAAGCGATAAAATTCATCATTTCTAATATCTCCCTTCTTATTCTGGAAAGGAACCCACCATGGAATTCCTCTGTCCACAGCTGTTTGTTTGGCTTCAAGTGTGTTGTCAAGAACTGTCCCAACTATTATTGCCACAGTTGGTGGAGATGAGAATATGGTGTTCAATATGTCATTAAACTGTTGTCACACAAAACAAGACAAGGTGCACAAATCAGATGTATGAAATCAACCAAGACGATATTTTAGACGTAACATTCATACATAAAATAGACACGATAAATACACTGTCTACTTTCCTTAATATAAATGAAAATGACAGCAGGGACTTGTAAAAAGGGACCGAGGTAGTATAAGAATAAGATCGTTTAATGTTCTATTGGCCTTATCTATTATCCATATTATAACAATGATTATGTCTTGATGAAATATGACTAATCATACAGAATAGAGAATTGAAAAGACTTAATAATTTACTTACCCATCCACCATTTGTTCTAACTGGACCATGACCATCAGGTGCAGTGTTCATAATAAAATATTGAGGAATTGAAATCCCGAGAAACAAGGTTAAGCCGAAAACATAGATATTCCTTATGGAATTGTTATTTGCAAATTGTATAAATGAGATCCCAGTAGCAGCTGCAAGAGATAGAGAGATAATTGTATAAGGTATGCATCTACATGTCAAAATTATAATAATTTATTGTTCATGTAATGGTGGCAACGCCTACCGACAATGCCGAATAAAACACAATATATAGCAGCAAATATTGGGAGGGGAATTGATGCAAAAAAGGCTCCGAATTTACCTGAAATAGACATGGAAAAATCATTAATTACATAAGTAACATTAAAGTGCAATGGAACTCTCCAAACAAGAATTGAAGTGTAATATATTGTACCAAAAATGGAACATAAAATCATGAAACCACATGACATTTGCACCACTCTTCTGCTCCCTATGTGTGTGAGACCGAGTAGACCCACATTTTCACTACAATTATCAAAGAGATTAGTGAGATTATCACGTACATAGAATTCTTAACAAATAATCAATGGATCCATGTCTATAATCAATATTTAACCAAATAAAACCCAGGTTGTGCATGAAAATAGCAGTGGAGTATGGCACAAAAAAAGTGAATTTGACAATGCTATAACTAGACACTAGGTACATTTAAATTTTATTCCTTCCACCTTAAACCCTTTCCATGTTCACTCCTACTCAGAACACTAAACATAAACAAAAACAAAAGTTGCTAAAATATTGCTTTCTTACACAGATGCTGTAGTACCAACAACAGAACCACAAATGCCTTCAATCAGCATGCTAATGCCCTATATCACAAAAGTTACAAGGACATCAAGATTTTATAATGTAAGAGAATAATTAAGTTAATTGTTCAAAAGGCGAGATGATTGAAACTTCACCTGAAGCCCAATGCTTCGGCTGAGCACATGTGCAGGAGGGGGTGTTGCACCAGAAAGCCTGGCTGCGGCGAAGAAAGTACCGGTTGACTGCATACAAAATTTCATTAAAAAAAGATCCAGATTAATTAGATCATCAGTTTGATAACAACGGATCAACAATAATGGTAATATAGACTTAAAGCAATTAAGATCATTTTCCAGAGAATGAAGCTGTAAAATTTGAAATGACTTAAAATTGAGAATGAACGTATAAACTATGTAGCACTTCAGATTGAAGGTGTGTCTTGTGTCCAACATGTCTTAGTGTCAAACACCGACACATGATCTACATTAAATTACTTTCATTTCCTAAATTATCAGTTTCTACATGTCATGTCTGGTGTATGTGTCAGCGCTTCATAGCATATAAATTATAAGAACAATCCGTAGAATTAAAAATACTAAGAATAAGGAATAGTTGCTAAACCTCAGCAGAAGTGACAAGTGCCGCTCCCATCATCCCAAAAACATGACTAGCTTTGAATATTGGGGTACCCCACTGAAATGGGTATGGAATATAAATCCTAGAATAAAAACATAATTGTTATCATAAAATTTCAGAAAGAGAATTTGAACTTGAACGGTTAAATTGAGGTCCTGTTTGGATAAAAAGTTTAATTAAAAGTGCTTATGTGTAAGCTATTTTTAGGATATAAAATAAAAACAAATTGTTTTCATATAAGCTTTAAACTATTTCCATAAGCTATCCAAGAGAGCTTATGGAAATACGCTGAAAACAACTTATTGACATGTGGTAAACTGTTTTCATAAGCTCTCTCAAACAGCCACACAAGTGCTTATGTCAGTAGTTAAGCTGAAATAAGTCAATCCAAATAGACCCTAAATATACTTTTGCTACATACCATGGAGCAGAAGTCAGAAGGTACGAACGATCTGTGCGACAACTTATTTGAGTCCTTTCTTTGGAAGTATTGTATGCACCGGCAACGGTAAGGATAGCGGCGAAAGCCCAAATAACGGCAATGCAGATAAGTAAAGCAAACCTCTCAAGTATATGATGAGCCTTAGCATGAAGGTGCTTCAAATACTGCAGGACCGGAAATGTAAAAGGTTGTTGTTGGTATAAGAGAATAAAACTAATAAGTAAATGTTTCGGATTAGATATAAAACCTGTTGTGTTATGATCAGTAGAAGGAGCATAGGTAGTCCAATCTGCACACAATCTGCAAGCTGCATGGAAGAACATGATTGAGTTTATGAACTTTCCATTTCAAACTTTTATTATAGCAAGTAATTTATTCTTAGATGTGACGTCGCACAAATACTTACCATCGGAAAGCCCCTGGTGAACAGACCGAGTCCGACCACACATACCACAGGTACAATGACAATGGGACTAAACAACCTGATAAAGAAAGAGAAAAAAGATTAACCAAAAGATGATAAAGAGAAAAAAATATTAACTAATAAACATAATAATTAACTAATAGTGAAATAAAACTAACATTGAAGATTGACATGAACTTACTTTGTTAAATTTCCCCATGTCCTACTATATCCAAGGAAGATATTGACAAAAGAAGAAACAATGAGAGATCCTTGAATTGTTCTAATTGTGTAGCGAAACCTCTACAAGTGCAAGTGTCATAATTGATTAGCGATTTGAATCACCGATTTCATGTTGGACAAAGCAATTCAGGTAACAAACAAACAAACAAGCATAAACCACTCATAGCAATTCAGTTGACAAAGAAATAAATACATCAAAAATTGAAATTTTTAGAATATGGGTTGGGGCTAAAACAACCTTTACAAAACCAGCTTCTAAGGTGAGAACTGCCTCAACTTATAAACTTATGTTCAGGCCTTATTTCATATAATGCGAGACTCTTAACCGAAATCACAATATGTTTTCATTTTGAAATAAACAAACCTGATTCTCAGATGGAAAAGTTTGGTCATTGTAATCATTTATGATCGACATCACCGGTAGATAGAAAGCAAGTGATCCACCCATAATCACCGGAAGCCTTGAACCAAACCAAGTCTGAAGCAATGTGTTGATACCAGACATAAACAACAGTGTCTGAATCACACAAGCCTTATCATGCTACAAAACAATAACAACAACAAAATCAGGACGTTGGGCATTCGATCCCTGCCATTAGCAAAAACTAACAATACTAACATTTGCCGTTACAATAAAAAACAATAACAACAATTACAGATTCATCACACAAATACATATCAAGTACCAATCTTTTTCATCAAGTGATCTCAGTTTATACTTACATGGCTCCCACCCATTTGAGGTACAAGGGTGCTTGCAATCAGAACAGTTGTTCCAAGCATCACAATGTAGTGCTGAAAAGCCAAAAGCAATGCTTCAGCTGCAAAACAAAAAAATAAAAAATTGTTGTAAACAAAAGATGAATTTTTTAACTTCAAACCCAAAAAAATAAAAATAAAAAAAAATATCAAAACTTGTTTCACTTCACTTTTACATACTGAATCTAACAAAAGATTCATACGAATGACAAGAACAAAATCCAAAGCAACTTTTGTTTAAAAAACAGAATCAAACTAGAATAAAGGTAACAAAAAGTAATAAATAATAATCAAAGAATAAACTAAACTGAACTAAAAAAAATAATACAACAACCCTTGACATAAGATTCTCAACTACTTTGAACATCAAGCATAGCTTTTTTTTTACAAGTTAAGGCATAAAAAATGAAGAATCAAATCAAACAGAAAGGTTGAAAGAGAAACTAACGCCATGAAGGATTTGAATGGATGCAATAATGAAGCTGAAGAAGCTGTTCAGCTGGAGTCCAAGTGGGACCCCTTGAAAGTCCAAGATTCTGAGGTGGTGGTCCCGGTGGCGGTGCCTGAACTGACGGTGGTGCTTGGTGGTTATCTGTGTCATGGCCCATTTTTTTTTCTCACACAAACTTCAACTTTTTTCTGCAAAATCTCTTGAATGAAAAAAAAAAGTTTGGTTGTGCTTATATCTTTATATATTAAAAAATAGACTTTGAATGAATGAATTAAAATTGTTATTTTTGAAGATTAATTAAATGAAAGAAAGTCTTATTCTATTATTAAAATAAAGAAAAAGAAACGCTTATGGGAAAAAGAAAAGAGTTTGTGTTGTTTTCCAGAAAAAGTACTCATGAAAAAAAAGACCAGTTATTAAGGTTACTACGTTTTATGATTGTCGTGTTGTGTAGTCAAGCATTTTTATTTTTATTATAATAAATTCATATTCATTTATGAAATTAGAACTAACGTTAAATAGAACAGCATGGCCCTGAAGGCGTGGATCTGCAGTGAGTGACTTTACAAACTTCGAGATACGTTACAAATTACATTACTTACACAAGTACCTTTGCTTGCTTGCCAACTCACTATATACCAACTTTTTACATGATAAACATCATCTAAAAAGTAAAAACTTAGATATAAAGAAGATTTAGAATTTGAACATCTAATAATCTTGATATTGTTAGTTCAGTTAGGATGGATTTACGGATACTTGTAGTATTTTTACTTTTTGTACTACTCTCTCTGGTTTCGTATATAAAAAAAGTTAATTGATTAGTTGATGTATTTGATCTACATTATAAATCAAATACATTAATTATTTAATGAATTTAAAAAATAAATTGTTTTCTTATATATAAGACCGAAGTGAGTACTAAATAAGAAATCTTGTATCGAGAATAGTTAGATTTTTAAAAAGTTGACTACACCATTTCCAAGACATTATTATTATATAAATCATGCTAACTTGCACTTTAGTAGTAATTATGTCTTGAAAAAACAATATTTAACTTTTTTAAAAATTAGGATACACAAATTTCAATATGAAATTTTTATCTTTAGTGCTCCCTCTATCTCACAATAATTTAAGGTTTATACAAGATTTTTAAAAAAATGATTAATTATGTTGATTTTAATGATAAAATTAGTATCATTTACTAAAATATTCTTATTATTGTAGTTAGTGAAGTAGTTAATTTGGATGAAATTCAATAAATAAGGGTATAATAGTAGGGAAAAAAATAATAAATGTTGCATTAGTATTCTAAAGCGGCAATTATTTTAAGACACCGAAAAAAATATTAAAGAGACAATTATTTTGAGACGGATGGAGTATATTAAGTTAACAAGGTTTTACTAACGAATGTTTCTGAAGCACTCTTTAAATATTCTAAATTAAGAATCTAATCTTTAAAAAAGTCAAATACTTCAATTTTAAATATATTAAATTATATACACAAAGTATTACAAAGGCGCCGGCAAACATTTCTCATTTAACAAATATCCTAAGGGACATGTTAGTAATTCTCTTATTATATACTCCTTCGTCCCATAATTAGTGATACATTTATAAAAATAAAAAATAAAAAAATTGTCTAAAAATGAATGATTCATTTCACTTTTCAATGTAATATTAATAACATTTTCTAATTGTACTCTCTAATTAATATTAATTGCTTCACTTCCAATTCAATATCTTCAATTTTGTATTTATGATAAGGGTCTTGTTAACGTGTGCCTCCGGGGCACTCTTTAAGCATTCCAAAAGAAGAAATTATTCCATTAAAAAGTCAAATATTTCAATTTTCAATACATTGATTACATAAATTTTCAAAAAAAATTACCATTTAAAGTTCTTAAAGAGTGCCCCGGAGGCACTCGTTAACATTTCCCTTATGATAAGGGTCTTGTTAGTGAATGCATCAATACTCAACAATGGTACCTAAAATCATTTTTCTCTCTCTTTCATTTATACAATTTTTTTAACGTGTGTTTGGTTGTGCAATGGAGAAAATTGATTTTGATATAATTGATTATGTACAATTGATTTTGCTTAAAAGTGGTTCTCACTAAAAGTGGTTTGTGTTTGGATTTGTTAAAAAGTGGCTTCGACTAAAAGTGATTTATGTTTGAATCTATTCATAAAAAAGTGAGGTGTGAAAATCAATTCTAGAATCACAATATACAAATTCTATCTTTAAATAGAATCAATTCTATTATGTCTGAAGAAGTGGCTTGAAAACCTGAATAGTTGTTTACATTTTTCTTGATATAGTTATTCAGTTAAATTCAGTGCACTACTCTCTACTAAACTACTATTCAGTAGTGTGGTCAGAATCTCAGTCCATATTTTGATGATGCATTTGATGCCTTTTACTTAAAATACCACAAGTAGTCAAACATAACGTCAATAGAATTACTATCAGAAATGCGTCAACTTTCTTTCACATGTACTGCATTTTTTTCTTTTTTATTGAAGGGATTTCACATGTACTACATGTTTTTGACTATATAAAGTTGATTTTTTTCGTCAAACTAAAAAAAGAAAAATAAGTTGATTTTTTTAACCAGTAAAGTTGATTTTATGACTATAAAATGATAGTTCATTTCAGACTATCATTTTATATAACACTAATATAATGAAAAGTGCTAAGTGTGGAGTGGCTCATCGGGTTTGAATAATTTTTAATGATTTTGTAAATAAAATTTAAAAGAATTTAAAATAAATTAGTTTTAAAAATTTAAGAATATAAATATAATTGTTATTTTTGGCATGTAATTAAATCAAATTGAATAATTAGGTGAGAGGAAATATAAATGTATTCATATAAAAATAACTATATAAATTAATTACATAAAAATAAGCACATTAGATGATAACTCCGTTTCTTTTTAATTGTCACTTTTTGACATTTTACACAAACCAAGACAATCAATAAATGTTACTACTTTTCATACAATAATTTATACTTTTACTATAATGACCTTATTCATTTAATATATCATTTCATATATTTCTCTCTCCGCAATAAATAACTAAGGGTAATATTGGTAAAACAACATTTAATGTTGCATTGAACTTTGAAAGTGACAGTTAAATAGGAACAAAAAATTTCTTCAAAAGAGACACTTAAAAAGGAACGAAGTGAGTAACTATGAAACATGAATATTTATATTAAAATTAGAGTTAAAGATGTTTTTGGTCCCCGTAAATGTATCAGCTTTTCATTTTAGTCTTTCTAAAAAATTTCTTCTACTTTCGGTCCTCCAAAAACTTTCAATCACCATTTTTTGTCTCTACTTTTAAATCAAGTCATTTGTAGCCTTAATATTTTTGAATTAAATTTTCAGAAATGTTTAGATTATTATAAGAATTTCTACCAAAAAAAATAGATTTTTTTAACAAAACATGAATATGATTTCTATTTTTTTGGGGCTTATAAATTCATATTTAATTCACGTTTTCTTAAAAAAAAACTTTTTTTTAAGAATTCTTATAATATTCTAAACATTTCTGAAAGAAAAAAATTCATTTAAAAATATGAAGACTACACATGAGTTGACTTAAAAGTAGGGATCAAAAGTAATGGTTGAAAACTTTTGGAAGACTATACATGAATTAAATATTATAAAAATTCATATTTAATTCATATTTTGTTAAAAAAATCTAATTCATTGGAGAAATTCTTATAATATTATATACATTCTTGAAGAATATCATTCCAAAATATGAAGACAATACATGAGTTGACTTAAAAGTATAGACTAAAAGTGGTGATGGTAAACTTTTGAAGACTAAAAGTCAAAGAAAATTTTTAAAGAGACTAAACCAAAAAGTTGTAATATTTACAAGGACTAAAAATATATTTAACCATTCTTTTTATGATAAGGCACAGAGGGAGTATTATTTTTTTAGGGGAAAGAGAGTATTTTTGTGGAAAGCTATATTTTAATGCCATAAATAAGTCTGCAAAAAATAATGAAAAATTCAAACTATAGATCACTTTTACAGACTTCACGTATATTAGACGCTCAAAAATATGATGAATCTCAAATTAAAAGGTTAGAATATATGTTTTTTAGTTTACTAGATCATTTTTCATGTTTCACAAAATTTTGAACTATTTGAACTATTAACCCTGCTTATTTATTTTCTATCCAACGAAGAAATCTAAAGTTGGACGTATATCACCGTAGCGGATTTACTGATGCAACCTAGGAAGCAATGGAATATCAAGTTGATTAATGCATTTTTCCTACATGACACGCCCATATGGAGGTTTGAAAGAGATGGTAAATATTCGGTGTGGAGTGTGTACCGTGATATTATGTAGCGCAACCAAGATCAGCATCGAGTGGCTGAACATTGGAATATTATTAGGAATCTTAAGATGTCCTCAAAAGGTCAAGTGTGACACCCCAAACCCCACATACTATTTTTATATAATAATACAACAATTATAATTAATATTTCAAGGTGTTACTCTTCATCAATCATCAAAATTCAAATCTCCATGATATAACGTAAAATCACAGCAGAAATAATCTCAACAACATAAGTCAGATAAAATATATCTCAGAATAAATACATCCTCAAATGAACTCAATGTTCATCAAACATAAATAAAATCAGAATTCACATCTCATCATCATCGTCAAATCACACATCTTCCATATAGATGCACACAATCAATTCAAACATCTCAACATAAAACTCATCATTATATACCAACATCGTCATATTAACACTTCATCAATACAAACACCTTCACATAAACTCATAGTTATGTATGCAATATTCCTGACTCGACTTTATATGCATGTGGTACCAAACCTATCACCATCTTCAAATAATTTGGACATCAGAGGTATGTTACTGATATTGTCCCATCATCTTTAAATATTTTGGATATCAGAGGTATGTTATTGATTTATATCCACAACATCGTCAGATACTACATCTTTAAATATATACATATATACTACATCTTCAAATATGCTCGACAATGAATGCATGAACATCTCATCTTGACTCGACAAAGCACATCATTCATAAGACTCAACAATTAAACATCAACAACATCGTCATATCATATATTCATCATCGTTATATCACCATCATTATATCCAAGCAACATTGTTGTATCATCAAAAGCAACATCATTATATGATATATATCAACATCATTATATTAAAGCAACATCGTTATATCACCATCATCATATATTAACAGCATCTTGACAACATATCTTCCCATATCACAACACGTCTCCAAAACATCACAACATGTACAATACATCTTTAATTACTACATTTAGATATACTATACATTCACATAATTAAATAATCATATACCGTCTAACAATTAAACATCTTGCATAAATCAAGTATTCATCATCTTGCATAAATCAAGCATTCATCATCATGTATAAATCAAGTATTCACATCTTCATATCATTGTATAGTCACTTCATGATGAAATTTCTGGCAGGACCTGATTCTGAACAGTAAAACAGAGTAGAACAGAGTACGCAAAACAGCAGTTCAGAAGCAGAAATAAAAACAGACAGAAAGTAAAAACACAGGTTATTTGTTAACCCAGTTCGGTGACAAACACACCTACGTCTGGAGGCTACCAAGCAAGGAAGGAAATCCACTATAATAATATCAATTCGAAGTCCTATGTGAACAGCCCCTGTTTCACAACCTTCTCACTTAATCACTACCCGTGGTATTTCTACCTAGGAACTCCTAGATATAAGACCCCTCTTACTTCCCTCAGTCAATCACTGCTCAAGTGATTATCAGACTCTCAACAAACAAAGATGAAGACACTCTTCAAAACATAATCAGTCACTTTTGCTTAAAAGCTTCAAGTGAACAACAGTTACAACTCAATAAACTAAACCAACTCTAAACAATTGAGTGGTGTACAGAAAAATAGAGCATACAACTCACAACTAACAGACTTAAAACCTAAGACTCTTTCAATGATAGTTTTGGTTGAGTTTCTTCAATAGCAGCGTTCTCTATTTATAGTCTTCAGCAACAACAAATAATTGAACCAAATATTCTTCAAAGATATATTTCCAAAATTCTTTAGAAACATATAGAAGCAAATATTCTTCAGAAATATATTTTCCAAAGATTACTTTGAAAATATATTCACAAATAAAAATGTCCAATCTTCAGAATATATCTTACGAAAATATTCTTCCTTCTAGAAACGCAGCTTGGAGAATTCTTCAATTAAATCTACAAAAGATCATGTGAGAAAATTAACAGCTCCAAGGCACAAAAACAGAACGCAGAAAACCAGCTTCTGAAGGTACTTCTGAAGGTATGTGTCTGAACATTTCAGCTTTTGAAGGTTGCTTCTGAAGGTCAGCGTCTGAAGTACTGTTCAGAGTCTGAACATCAGTTTCTGAAGGTTCAGCGTCTGAAGTACTGTTCAACGTCTGCACATCAGCTTCTGAAGGTTTAGCGTCTGAAGTACTGTTCAGCTTCTGAAGACCCAGCTTCTGAAGTACTGTTCAGCTTCTGAAGACCCAGCTTCTGAGGAACTGTTCAGCTTCTGAAGACGCACATCTGCTTGTATATTTGATTTTAGCAAACATGAAGCCAGCAACCAAATATCCAACAATCTCCCCCTTTGGCAAATTTTTGGCTAAAATCAATTTGAGAACAAAGAGATACATAAAGCAAATTCTTCACACAATACAAGTACGCAACCACGTAGTAACCAAAAGCAACAGAGTCAGCAGCGGATAATTCACTAAGTTTCACACAAAGACTCCCCCTGAAAACATATCATTCAGCAGCAGCTTTTGAAATAGATCAGCTTCCAGTTCTGAGCACATACATCAGCATCTGATAGGACACAAGAACAGGAAACACACATTCCCCCTGAAACATGACATTCAGGAACCAACAGAGACTCCTACTCCACCTAAACTACTGAAACAGATACACAGGAACAACTCCCCCTGAACACAGAGACTCCCCCTAAACTACTGAACTGCTTCTGAAACAACTATACTTTTCTCCCCCTTTTTAGCCAATCATTTTTGGCTAAAACAATCATGCAATCACCAGGAATAGAAAAACAGAGAAACAACAAAGGTTACAAAGCATATGCACACCCAGAAATCAAAAACAGCAGAGGAAACAAACAACCATCACAACACCATACACATCTGTAACATCAGTGACACTTCTCAGACTAGCAGAATCACACAAACAGTACCCACACATAGGCTTCACAGAAGAACAAAAACAAGAGAACACAAATGCATAGTAGTACAAAATGCAGATCAGAAACACAAAATGAAATCCAGAACATAGTCCATTCAATATACAGTCTTCAGACTCAGCATCAGAAGCTGCTTAGTCTTCATTAGACACAACATCAGATGCTGCTTAGTTAATGTGTGCTTCAGGCACATTCAGAGGAATCTTCTTCCCAGCAATCTGCTTCTGAAGTTCAACAATCCTCTTTTGAACATAGGGTATGATGTCTTGCTCAACATCATCCTCAGACTCACTAGAATCCACTTCCTTTTCTTTTAGTGCCTTCTTGTTTGGGACATGGACCTCTACCTTGCTCCAGACTTTAGATGGTCCAACACCTGTACTCTTCTTAGCAACAGGAGTAGGCCTGCTGGCAGCAGCAACAACCTTTCCTTTCCTATTCTTCAGCCTCTTGTCAACACTTTGGTCAAGTCTTTTACCAATGGGTTCATCATCAGACTCCAGATCATCTATATTAACAGCAATTGTAGATTGATCCTTTATCATATAAGTACTAACTTCTTGAACTTCTTGATTAGACACAGGTTCAGACTCTTTTGCATCTTTGTCATTCTCACTGTTTACTGACTTGTCCTCTGACACAGCATCCTGGGAATGCTCATCAGTCTCCTTCTCTTGTGAACTGTCAGAAGGTGACACAGCAACAGACTTACTGACAGACTTTCTAGGAGACTTTTCTTAACTGGCTTTCTTCATTCCTCTTAGGTTTAAATGACCAAGCTTCTGGTGCCACAACTTAATCTCTTCTCCTTTTGATGATGCTTTTAGAGAGGTGTGAGCTATAAGACTAGTATCAACAACCTTGGGTTTCCATTCTTTTCTAATTTGAACACATGTATGGCTGACCTTTGGTTGAACATGAGGTTGTGGATATCCATACAGTTTGAAACAAAACGGTTTTATATGCCCTTTTCTACCACAATAATGACATACCCAAGGATGAGATTTCCTCCTGTTCTTAAATCCCTGAGGTTTGTTCTGATGTTCCATCTTAGGTTTGCCCATCATTGGATCAAATGTTTCAACAACTGCACTGACCTTTTTAGTTGGATTTTGCTGTTTGTTGTTCAAGATCCTATCATCAAACCCTATTCCATTTGGTTTCCCTTGGTTCTGACTCTCCAAAATCTCTTCTAGCACTTCAGTACCAGTGTTCAACATTCTGACCTGCTTCTTTAAGTGTTCAAGTTGAAAGTTCAGTTGGGTTACCTCATCTTTGAGATCAGAAATTTGTGCTACATAGTCACTTCTTTCAGCATGCAGTTGACTGATAGTCTTCTTCTGATTTATATATATCTTGCAAACTTTTTCAATTCTGATGTATAGTTCTTTGAAGGAGACAAGAAGTTCTTCATAAGTTAATTCCCCCTCTGAGTCCATTATGCCAGATAATACCTTCCATGGAGCTCACCCTAAAACAGGCAGGGTGCCTGCTCTGATGCCAATTGAAATTTCTGGCAGGACCTGATTCTGAACCATAAAACAGAGTAGAACAGAGTACGCAAAACAGCAGTTTAGAAGCAGAAACAAAAACAGACAGAAAGGAAATCCACTATAATAGTATCAATTCGAAGTCCTATGTGAACAACCCCTGTTTCACAGCCTTCTCACTTAATCACTACTCGTAGTATTTCTACCTAGGAACTCCTAGATATAAGACCCCTCTTACTTCCCTCAGTCAATCACTGCCCCAGTGATTATCAGACTCTCAACAAACAAAGATGAAGACACTCTTCATAACATAATCAGTCACTTTTGCTTAAAAGCTTCAAGTGAACAACAATTACAACTCAATAAACTAAACCAACTCTAAATAATTGAGTGGTGTACAGAAAAACAGAGCATACAACTCACAACTAACAGACTTAAAACCTAAGACTCTTTCAATGATAGCTTTGGTTGAGTTTCTTCAATAGCAGCGTCCTCTATTTATAGTCTTCAGCAGCAACAAATAATTGAACCAAATATTCTTCAAAGATATATTTCCAAAATTCTTTAGAAACACATAAAAGCAAATATTCTTCAGAAATATATTTTCCAAAGATTACTTTGAAAATATATTCACAAATAAAAGTGTCCAATCTTCAGAATATATCTTACGAAAATATTCTTCCTTTTAGAAATGCAGCTTGGAGAATTCTTCAATTAAATCTACAAAAGAT
Source organism: Medicago ruthenica (assembly GCA_018208015.1). Taxonomy (NCBI): domain Eukaryota; kingdom Viridiplantae; phylum Streptophyta; class Magnoliopsida; order Fabales; family Fabaceae; genus Medicago; species Medicago ruthenica. The sequence continues at coordinate 107,769,077 of CM031371.1, read as the reverse complement.
CATGTGAGAAAATTAACAGCTCCAAGGCACAAAAACAGAACGCAGAAAACCAGCTTCTGAAGGTACTTCTGAAGGTCTGCGTCTAAACATTTCAGCTTCTGAAGGTTGCTTCTGAAGGTCAGCGTCTGAAGTACTGTTCAGCGTCTGAACATCAGCTTCTAAAGGTTCACCGTCTGAAGTACTGTTCAACGTCTGCACATCAGCTTCTGATGGTTCATCGTCTGAAGTACTGTTCAGCTTCTGAAGACCCAGCTTCTGAGGAACTGTTCAGCTTCTGAAGACGCACATCTGCTTGTATATTTGATTTTAGCAAACATGAAGCCAACAACCAAATATCCAACACATGATATAACATAACTTCATTCAATCACATCATTATATCAACTTCGTTATATAATCAACTCATCTCATCAAACATATCAACATGTATTCACATTATCATATAATCACATCACCTCATCACATATTCATAACACATCATTCTACATCATCAATTCAATACATCAATAGATTCCAACATTCAAGCTTATCAATGTTACATTGTAACACCCATATAGAGATTGTCTAGGATCTCTTACGAGTATTAAAATTTCGTACCGGATACATTAAATACAATACAGAAAGTTGTTTATTAATTATACAAAGCATATGTCTTTGATACAATCCATATTCCGATACAAACATTTTCATAATATACATCAAGATACACTATTCTTATACAAATGTCCAAATAATAAAGCATGAGCAGCACGATCAATCCGTAGCTTTCTCTTTACCTTTTCGTCGTGATATCTGCGAGGAACCTGCACCAGAAGGAAAGGGATGAGACATAACGTCTCAGTGAGCTCCTACCCTACCAACTGTTGGCAACCACGGGGGTAACCTAGGGTCGCCGTGCCTACTTTTGGCAATCTTGGGGATACCTACGATCGCCATCATTCTTTACTTTTATCGCGATCTGGGGAAACCTAGGATCGCTTCATTGTCTTATCTCATATACTTCATATTCTATTCTTAAACTTTGACTTATACGGAGTGATCTTGGGGACATCCTATGATCACATTTCGTTCACTAGGAACTAAACATCATCTCTCGTATTACATATAACATGTACGTATTCGTCTTTCATACCATTAAGTTAGCAGTTAGGGTTGAACAAACATAACATTATCTTGGTTCGTTTTACGGAGTGCATCCGGGTGGAGTAACCCCGAAGTACATCTCCCATCATACCGGTGAAATTCCTATCATATCAGGCTAACACCGGACTCCTCTTATCTTTGTGTAGGCAACCCTCTCGGTGAAGCCCCATCCGGCATAATCCGGAGCCTGCTGGACACATCTTATTTTACATGTGGACAACCCTCTCGGAGAAGTCCCATCCGGCGAAACCCGGAGCCTGATGGACATGCTTAAATCTTTTAACTTACGTGTGGATAGCCCTTTCGGAGAAATCCCATCCGGCGAATCCCGGAGTCTGATGAACACGTGATCATAATCATATAACGTATTCGTATCATATTCTTATATCTTAAGTGATCATTCATAAGTGCTTAACCTATAAAGGTTCTAATCTTAATCATCGTATCATTCTTGATGTCGTATAAACTGAACTAGGTTCATATCATTGTTTCATAAGGGGTAAACCCTAAACTAGTTCTTGGCATCACTATGATTGCTTATGGATTAGCATAATCCTCTCTTATCTTAGTACCTTTCCTTGTCTTATAATTCATCTATACATTTCCCAAAAGATGGGTCTTTCAATGCCTAAGAGTATCACTTAATCACTACTAATCGTTATGAAGTCCGAGGTAGCGTTGGAAAGCCGGAGTGGTGCGAGAAAAGATGAAAAAACATCAAGTTCTGCCAGTGCTCACATCGTGTCACGATTTGGGAATCGTGACACGATTTTCTACCCAGAAAATCAGTTGCTTCCTGCCTGTGAAATCGTGACACGATTGGAAAATCGTGACACGATTTTACCTGCAGTTAGACAGCATTTGGCAAGTTTTAAACGTGATTTTTCACCATTTCAGCTTATCCAACATACCCAGACTTAATAACATGTTCAGGAATCATTTTCTAAGGCATATAGCTAGATTATATCATCAATAATCAAGATTTAACATGGAAAGGCAATTAGGTACTAGAAACCCTAAACTAGGTAATTAAGCTGTAAACTTACAAACTTACTTAAACGGGTTCTAAAACCCTGTGGAGCTCACCTTAATCCACAATTTGGTGCTGATTACACTTGATCTCCAAAGCCCTAAGCTTCTCCAACTCTAATTCTTCCCTTGTTCTTCCTTGTTCCTCTTTTCTTTCACTTTTTCTAGCTTTCTACTCAAGCTTCCTTGCAAGTGTTTTCTTACTAGGTTTTTGAATGAAGTTTGGAGGGATGATGGCAAGGTGAGATGGGCGTGTAAGATGAGGTGGGGAGAGAGCAAAATCTGATTTTGGGAAAGAATGGGGAGGAAATAGAAAACAAGAGATAAATATCTTGTTCTATTTCAAAATAATCTCCCACTTAACATTAATTACAAAAACGTCATTCCTCTTAATTTCTTATTCTTCTTGCTTGCTTCTCAAGTTTCTACACAGATGAATGCTACATCTAAGCGGGATATTACAATCTACTCCCCTTAAAGAAATTTCGTCCTCGAAATTTAGAATTTACCTGGAAATAGATGTGGATAGTGCTCTTGCATTTCTGATTCCAGCTCCCACGTCGCTTCGCCGTCGGGAGAACCTTTCCAAACAACTTTAACAATAGGGATTTCTTTGCTTCGCAAGGTTTTAACATCACGATCAATTATTTGATCTGGTTCCGGTTGAAAAGTCAAGTCCGATCTTAAGTCTATACTGTCCAGTTCCACTGGTTGGAAAGGATCGGGAATGAACTTCCTCAGCTGAGAGACGTGGAATACATCATGTAAACCTGACATGGCCGGTGGCAGTGCCAACTGATAAGCTGCTGGTCCGACACGTCGAAGTATCTGAAACGGCCCAACATATCTTGGACAAAGTTTCTTAGTCCTGAATGCCCCTCTTAACCCCAACTTGGGTGTAACCTTAAGGAATACATGGTCTCCTTCTTCAAATTCTAAGGGTCTTCGTCGCTTATCCGCATAACTTTTCTGACGACTTTGAGCTATTCTCATTTTATCCTGAATGGATTTAATCTTCAAGGTCGTCTCCTGAATTATCTCAGGTCCCAATATACTTTTATCTCCGACTTCAGCCCAACAAAGCGGGGTTCTACATTTCCTACCATATAGAGCTTCATAAGGTGCCATTCCGATGCTAGAATGGTAACTGTTGTTGTAAGAAAATTCAATCAATGGTAGGTGATCATTCCAACTTCCTCCATCTTCTAGAATACATGCACGCAACATGTCCTCTAACGTCTGAATAGTCCTCTCGGATTGTCCATCTGTCTGAGGATGATGGGACGTGCTCATCTTTAATCTGGTTCCCAAAGCCTTTTGAAAAGCCTTCCAAAAGTGGGATGTGAAAATGGGATCTCTATCCGACACAATACTAGCTGGCACACCATGGAGTTTCACAATCTCTGAAATAAACAACTCGGCATACTGAGAAGCTCGGTAAGTAGTCTTAACCGGCAAGAAATGAACTGACTTAGTTAACCGATCCACTATCACCCAAATGGAATCATGTCCTCGCTGTGTTCGAGGTAATACAGTCACGAAATCCATGGTTATATCTTCCCATTTCCATTGTGGAATTTCCAAAGGTACTAACATTCCTGCAGGCCTTTGATGCTCAATCTTCACCTGCTGACAAACAATGCATCGCGACACAAACTCCGCAACATCTCTTTTCATACTAGGCCACCAATAATCTCTCTTCAAATCTTGATACATCTTGGTGGTACCAGGATGAATGCTAAAACTGCTCTTGTGCGCTTCTTCTAAAATCAACCTTTTTAATTCCACATCATTCGGAACATAAACCCTTCCTTCAAACAATACTATACCATCTGGTGCCCGTGAAAACCCTGCTTGGCCAACTTTCCTCTGAAGGTCCATATCCACAGATTGAGCTTGTGCAATCCTAAACCGTAGGTCACATGAAATATCTATCTTGTTCAGCAAGATGCCACCTTCTAACTCTGTAACATGAAGGTTAAGATCTCTGAATTTCTCATATAACCCACATGTACGCATCATTACTTCAGCTTTAACTAAAGCTTTACGACTCAAGGCATCAGCTACTACATTTGCTTTTCCCGGATGGTATTTCAGATCAAAATCAAAGTCCTTCAAGTATTCCATCCATCGTCTTTGTCTCATGTTGAGGTCTCGCTGATCAAACAAGTATTTCAAACTCTTATGATCGCTGAACAAATCAAATTGTGCACCATACAAATGATGTCTCCATATCTTCAATGCAAAAACTATTGCTGCTAGCTCAAGATCATGGGTGGGGTAGTTCTCTTCATGTGTCTTGAGCTGTCTGGACGCGTACGCTATGACATTTTCCCCTTGCATAAGAACACTTATCAGTCCCTTGGAAGATGCATCGCAGAAAACGGTGTATCTCTTTTCAGGATCTGGTATTGCCAACACTGGCGCTTTAGTCAACTTCCTTTTCAGAACTCTGAAACTCTCTTCACATTCTTCGTCCCAAATAAAGGGTACATCCTTTCTGGTAAGGCGTGACAAAGGTAAGGCAATCTGAGAAAATTTCATAATAAACCTTCGATAATATCCGGCCAAGCCTAGAAAGCTCCTGACCTCTGCTACATTCTTGGGTCTTTCCCAACTTAGTACAGCTTCAACTTTGAATGGATCGACGGCTACTCCTCCTTGAGAAATAACGTGACCCAAAAACTTAATCTCAGATAGCCAAAACTCACACTTGCTAAATTTAGCATATAACTGCTTGTCTCTGAGGACATCCAAAACGATTCTCAAGTGCTGAGCATGTTCCTGAGGATCTTTAGAATAGATCAAGATGTCATCTATGAAAATCACCACAAATTGATCAAGGTAAGGTTGAAATATTCTGTTCATGTAATCCATAAAGACTGCTGGAGCATTAGTTACACCGAAAGGCATAACCAGGAATTCATAGTGCCCATAACGCGTTCGAAACGCCGTCTTAGACACATCCGAAGACTTGATGCGGATTTGATGGTAACCTGACCGAAGATCAATTTTGGAAAACACAGTTGCTCCCTTGAGCTGATCTAAGAGATCATCAATCCTTGGAAGAGGATACTTGTTCTTGATAGTCACCTTATTAAGTTGGCGGTAGTCTATACACAGCCTCATGCTTCCATCTTTCTTCTTGACTAACAAAACTGGAGCACCCCAAGGTGACACACTAGGTCTGATAAAATGCTTCTGAATCAAATCTTCTAGCTGAGATTTCAGTTCTTTAAGTTCCGTAGGCGACATTTTGTACGGTGCCACAGATACCGGCTCCGCTCCTGGAATTAAGTCAATTGAGAACTCCACCTCACGCTCTGGAGGCAAACTAATCACTTCTGAAGGGAAAACGTCTAAATACTCATTCACGATAGGAATATCACTGGGGCTTAACTCTGATTCTGAAGCCACAGTGAGCATGACATAAAATCCCTTATCTTGTGCACAAATAAATTGAATTAACTGATGGGTGCGGTTAATCAATTCAGACAGAGCCACACCTTCCGCCGTATCACTGGTCGGCATATAAATACTTTTCTCTGAACATCCAATATACACATGGTTAGCAGAGAGCCAATCCATGCCTAATATCACGTCAAGTTGCTCCATCGGGAGACATACCAGATCAACATAATAAGTCTTACTAGACACAGTGATAGGACAGTTTTCACAAACATATTTCGCTTCAATTCCGCCCTCAGCAGCGGTAGTTACTAACATTGGAGGATTCAACGGAGACAAGGATAATTGAAGCGTCTCCACACATTTATATGAAATAAAAGAGCATGAAGCGCCACAATCAAAAAGAACTTTTACTGGGTATGAGCCAAGATAACACATACCGGCAATCAAGTCTTCATTTGCCAAGGCCTTTGCACCATCAAGGGAGTACACCCTTCCTTTGCTTGTAGTAGTTCCTTCAGTTCCACTTCTATTCCTCCGTTCTGGACAATTTGCAATAATATGCCCCGGCTTCTTACATCCATAACATATACCTGTACCCTTCATGCATTCGCCATAATGTGACTTCCCACAATTGTTGCAAATAGCACCAGCCTTCGGTGAATACGTCTGCTTACCCCTTTGAGGTGATCCCTTCGGTTTCAACTTGTCATGATACTTATCCTGCATCCTGCTCTTCCTTCTTTCAAAAGCCACTGATCTTTCCTTTAAGGTCTTTGCAAGTCCTGCTTCGACCACCAAGCTGTCATGTACTAGTTCATCATAACTTGCCGTTCTTTGGAGACTCACAGCAGTATCAATCTCGCCTCTTAAACCTCTTTTGTACTGATTCATTTTCCACACCTCATTCTCAGCATATTCATTGTGTGTGGAGTAATAGGACAACTCTTCGAATTTCTTTGTAAACTCAGCAACCGACATGTTACCTTGCTTCAATTCCAAGAACTCTTGCTCTTTCTTTACCTTGTAAGACACAGGTAAATACTTCTCCAGCATCACTCCTTTAAAGTTCTCCCAATTCACTTCTACACCATTGGCTTCCATCCTGCGCTGAGCAGATTCCCACCAGTCTTCTGCTGCGCCTCTGAGTTGATTCGTGGCATAGACCACTTTGTCCTCTTCTGAACATTCAGCCATTCTAAAGATCTTCTCCATCTGCTTAATCCACTTCCTTGCTTCTTGTGGTTCACCTTCTCCATTGAACTCCGGAGGGTGATGCCTATTATATTCCCGGAACACGGGATTACCAATTACTGGAGGAGGTGGTTGTGGATGGAAACCCTGTCCTTGCTGCATCATTTCCATCCATTGCTGCTGAGATTGGGCCTGTTGCTGGGATTGCTGTTGCATCATCAGCATCATTTGCTGATACTGTAATGCATTCTGAGCTTGTTGCTCTTGGTACTGCTGCTGCCAGGCCTGTTGTTGTTGCATCATCTGTTCCCATGAATTCAAACTGGGTCCTCCACTTTCATCGCTAGCTTGATTGGCACGAGGTCTACCTCTTCTTCTCCCAGACATCTTATCCTAGCTGTCATATACAAGTCAAAGTGATCAGTTTTAACTGAACATAACATCTAGAATAATGTCCTGGATCCAAGAGGTCCACAAACTTGGATTGTACTTTAATGACCCAAGGCACGGTCTGAATCGACCTGCTCTGATACCAAATTGTAACACCCATATAGAGATTGCCTAGGATCTCTTACGAGTATTAAAATTTCGTACCGGATACATTAAATACAATACAGAAAGTTGTTTATTAATTATACAAAGCATATGTCTTTGATACAATCCATATTCCGATACAAACATTTTCATAATATACATCAAGATACACTATTCTTATACAAATGTCCAAATAATAAAGCATGAGCAGCACGATCAATCCGTAGCTTTCACTTTACCTTTTCGTCGTGATATCTGCGAGGAACCTGCACCAGAAGGAAAGGGATGAGACATAACGTCTCAGTGAGCTCCTACCCTACCAACTGTTGGCAACCACGGGGGTAACCTAGGGTCGCCGTGCCTACTTTTGACAATCTTGGGGATACCTACGATCGCCATCATTCTTTACTTTTATCGCGATCTGGGGAAACCTAGGATCGCTTCATTGTCTTATCTCATATACTTCATATTCTATTCTTAAACTTTGACTTATACGGAGTGATCTTGGGGACATCCTATGATCACATTTCGTTCACTAGGAACTAAACATCATCTCTCGTATTACATATAACATGTACGTATTCGTCTTTCATACCATTAAGTTAGCAGTTAGGGTTGAACAAACATAACATTATCTTGGTTCGTTTTACGGAGTGCATCCGGGTGGAGTAACCCCGAAGTACATCTCCCATCATACCGGTGAAATTCCTATCATATCAGGCTAACACCGGACTCCTCTTATCTTTGTGTAGGCAACCCTCTCGGTGAAGCCCCATCCGGCATAATCCGGAGCCTGCTGGACACATCTTATTTTACATGTGGACAACCCTCTCGGAGAAGTCCCATCCGGCGAAACCCGGAGCCTGATGGACATGCTTAAATCTTTTAACTTACGTGTGGATAGCCCTTTCGGAGAAATCCCATCCGGCGAATCCCGGAGTCTGATGAACACGTGATCATAATCATATAACGTATTCGTATCATATTCTTATATCTTAAGTGATCATTCATAAGTGCTTAACCTATAAAGGTTCTAATCTTAATCATCGTATCATTCTTGATGTCGTATAAACTGAACTAGGTTCATATCATTGTTTCATAAGGGGTAAACCCTAAACTAGTTCTTGGCATCACTATGATTGCTTATGGATTAGCATAATCCTCTCTTATCTTAGTACCTTTCCTTGTCTTATAATTCATCTATACATTTCCCAAAAGATGGGTCTTTCAATGCCTAAGAGTATCACTTAATCACTACTAATCGTTATGAAGTCCGAGGTAGCGTTGGAAAGCCGGAGTGGTGCGAGAAAAGATGAAAAAACATCAAGTTCTGCCAGTGCTCACATCGTGTCACGATTTGGGAATCGTGACACGATTTTCTACCCAGAAAATCAGTTGCTTCCTGCCTGTGAAATCGTGACACGATTGGAAAATCGTGACACGATTTTACCTGCAGTTAGACAGCATTTGGCAAGTTTTAAACGTGATTTTTCACCATTTCAGCTTATCCAACATACCCAGACTTAATAACATGTTCAGGAATCATTTTCTAAGGCATATAGCTAGATTATATCATCAATAATCAAGATTTAACATGGAAAGGCAATTAGGTACTAGAAACCCTAAACTAGGTAATTAAGCTGTAAACTTACAAACTTACTTAAACGGGTTCTAAAACCCTGTGGAGCTCACCTTAATCCACAATTTGGTGCTGATTACACTTGATCTCCAAAGCCCTAAGCTTCTCCAACTCTAACTCTTCCCTTGTTCTTCCTTGTTCCTCTTTTCTTTCACTTTTTCTAGCTTTCTACTCAAGCTTCCTTGCAAGTGTTTTCTTACTAGGTTTTTGAATGAAGTTTGGAGGGATGATGGCAAGGTGAGATGGGCGTGTAAGATGAGGTGGGGAGAGAGCAAAATCTGATTTTGGGAAAGAATGGGGAGGAAATAGAAAACAAGAGATAAATATCTTGTTCTATTTCAAAATAATCTCCCACTTAACATTAATTACAAAAACGCCATTCCTCTTAATTTCTTATTCTTCTTGCTTGCTTCTCAAGTTTCTACACAGATGAATGCTACATCTAAGCGGGATATTACATACATGCTTATGCATACTCATTATCCATATACATATTCCTATGTCCAACATCATGCTAGTTCACTCACTATTATCAACCAAAAACCTTTGCAAAGTTATTCATTTCGTTTCACTAGTTCACTCTATCAAAATCAAGTTCATTTTCAAGTTTCAAAATCATCCTCATTTTACTCCAAAGTGATTCCATATGATCAATTCATTGCAAGCATTCATTACTCATCAATAAGTCATCAAAACAATAGCAAATTCAAGTTCATTAATTGTCATAAGTCACTAAATAGATTGTGTTGAAGTTTTCATGAAAAATGCAGCATAACCTATGTGCAACATTTAATGTTAATAGTATTGGTCTAGGTAACATATGTTTAATTAGTATTTTTCTTATATTGCGGTTTGGTTTACTTTGGTTCGGTTGGTAAAATAAAAACCGCAAACCAAACCAAACCATGCGGTTGAGTAAAAAAAATGATCTGAATACATCCGAACCAAATGCAGTTTTTTGCGGTTTCAGTTTGGGTTGGTTCGATTTTGAACACCTCGTATTACTTTTCCAGAGTCAGGTCTTACACTAGTTCCTAGATTGAATATTGTGATATGCAAAGCCACAATGTCCTTGTTTGCTTCCTTCTCCCTCTTTTTGTCCAGTCCTTCATTTCTTATTTGTTTAACCAACACATAACAACTTCTTTCGTCTGTTGGCATGCCCTTCCTTTTCATCATTCCAATCATACCTTTCGAGCATGAATTTACATAATTCTTCTAGCTCCTTGTAATAGAGGGTTTTATCTTCTTTGGTATCTTCTTCATTGTAATATGCCACTATTGTTTCTTTCTCCTTCACTCCTAAGGGTTCTTTTGGTTTAATACCCTTTGTATTTTTAACAACATGACACAACTTCTTTGCATTTTTCTCTCAGTGTAAGCAATGAACGTAAGAAAGTTTCGGTCATGAAGTATTTTAAATATGTTTTAGTAAAAAAGAAAAACGAGCATCAATCAATTCGAGCATTATATGATGTTTACGTTCACATTCTCTGTCAAAGTGACACTTGAGCGTTTCTCATATCTTCTTCTCTCATCTGTATCATACAAACAAGATATCAACCCCACAAAATAACTTGAGTTTATCAATAAATAAAGGAGTACTTTGCACATAATCATCATGCATTAGCTAGGTGTCCACTCGAAAAGCCGAAATCCATCCAAATCATATAAATAATCAATTGAAAGTTGCATTAATGTAACTTTATTTTTCTGTTGTTCCATGTTGAAGTCAAATCTTACTCAAATTAACCTCTCAAAAAAAAAAAAAAACCTTACTCAACTTATTTTAACTACGATAGATTGCCGACAGGCCTTTATTTTTATCTTTTCCCTGTATGTTCATTCATAAATATTGTCAGTTAGCATTTTTCTTTAGACAGGTTACTTTTTTTCATTTCTCACGCGCCATGTGCTGATCGTAAAATCCAAAATATTTGAACGTGTTTTGTTTTAGAGGATTTATAAGGAGATGTTTATACCTTTTGAATTCTATAATAAGGTAAAAAAAAGGTATCTTTCCTTTATTTTATTATCCAAAGAAATCGTTTTTTTTTTTGAAATGATTCATTTTATTAAAACGATGGTGACAATAAATCAAAAGTCACAACTGCAGAAATACAAAGAAGGGTTTCTTCAACCCAAATAAAATCAGTACCAGAATGAAATACAAACTTAGCTAAATAATGTGCAACTTGATTTGTTACTCGACGAATATGCCGAAATTCTAAGGAGAGAAACTTTTGCAGCAACTATTGTTCACACATAAGAATGAGGTGAGGTTTAACATGAGAAAGATAATTGTTTCCCACCATGGAAAAATATTTTTTAACCATTAAATTAAGGAGGAGTACATATTTTATTGTGGTCTCTCCACATTGTATTTTATTTTAACATTGTCTTCAACCTTTAGTCAAAACAAATTATTCTAAGTGATGCTTGTCATCTCTACTTGTTCCATAGTTGAATTGCTGCCACACACACAAAAACAACAACACACGGTGGGAGTTTGGTTTGTTCTTTTCATTTTCTTCTACATGAATAAATATGTTCTTTCCGAAAAATAATGAAGGGGAATATCAAGACAAAAGGAACGGAAGGGCTGGGAGTATACTATGATGCAAATTCCCACTGTAATTTCACACAAGTTGAAGTTCTATTTTTTGGAAAATTCCAGACCTCTTATTGAAAATTGAAAGAGATGAACAATATTTGAAATCCCAATGTTATATCTTGCATTAAGCGTAGATTCGAAACTACGATTTCTCATTTTGAGCAAAAGTATTTTAACCGTAAATACTTTGTATTCAATATTTTGATTATCCTAATTTAATACTATTGATATTTTGGTTTTTTATCACTTTATTCACTAGATTTTTTATTTAAAATGTGAAGGGAGATCATGCCATACTACAAGTTACATTTCAAATATTTTGGATCAATTCCAAATATGTTGGATCATAAGAAATAAAAGGAGATCCAAACCATCAAATTTAGAAAATTGCTCTTCTCCCAACTGATTTTACTCATTTTCAACTAAACTACCAAAATAACTTCAACGTGAGTTAACTTACGTTCGGTATAACTAACGTGAGTTAACTCACGTTGCTCCAACGTGAGTTAAATCACGTTTCGAACACCAACATGAGTTAGCTCACGTTGGTAACAAACCATGCATGCAAGTCTTTATTAGGATTAATAAAAAATATTTATTATGATTGATTGTTAATTTGTTGTTATACGACAATGTACAGCGAGCTATTTTGTCAAATTGCACTTAATTGAAAATAGATGGATGGGGGGACTTAATTGAACCAATAGAAAATTAAAGAGACTAAAATTACACAACTCAAATTAGAGGTACCAAAATGATAACTTAGCCACGTATATTTTAGCAGAATGGTCACGTAGAGTAATAGTTTTATTTATATACATATAAACGAAAGTTATAGTTGTAAAGTTGTGCTACAATTGTATTATTTAGCTCCCCAAAGAAAAGAAACTTTCAATTTAATAATTCCGGCTTATACGTTGAGCTAAATATGAGTTGGGGGGGGGGGGGGGGGCGATGTGTACTATTGAAGTCTCTTGAAAAAGGATTTATTTTTTTTTTGAAGGATTGAAAAAGGATTATGTTGGAAGATGCTGGTCCTTCAAATTTAAACAAACATTCCAATTTTAAATGATAAGTCTCTAGTTAGTTTTCGACGGAAGAATATCTTAAGCAACAAAAAAAGTTTTTTAATGGTCCAAATCTGTCTTAAATTGTGGACAGTCAAAATTGCACAATGGCAAAAGGTAAACCTTAATTTAAAGGGCTAAAACAAAGTATATACAAATAAATGAAAGAATATGCTTATGCATGTTGAAGGGAGAGGGATGGAATGAACCTGGGAAATGGAGGCTCTGAGCCACGTCAATTTTCTTAAGGGAAGCTGAGCCAATTATGATTTTTAGGCATTTCATCACCAATCTTACCCACATAAAAACAGTACTTGCATGCATGGTTTGTTACCAACATGAACTCACGTTGGTGTTCGAAATGTGATTTAACTCACGTTGCCTTAACGTAAGTTAACTCACGTTGATTATACCGAACGTGAGTTAACTCACGTTGGGGTTATTTTTGGTAGTTAAGTTGGGAACGAGTAAAATCAATTGGGAGAAGAGCAATTTTCTAGATTTAAGTTGGATGATTGAAATATAAGGGGTATCTAACTTTTTTATGTGATACAAACATTCCATTTGATCATATAACTAGAAGACCAGATACGCATGAGACATAGTGATGACAGCAAAGAACCAACACGAAAATGAAATAAAGGTAACAAAGACGAGAAAATTGCGTTGAATGTGTGATAGACTAGACAGAATAAGGTTAGATATTACAACATTAGAATTGTAGTAGTACCTACATAAAAACATGGTTAGATATTACAACATTAGAATTGTAGTAGTACCTACATAAAAACATGGTAGAAACTCCACTTAGGTGATTTGAACATATAGATTATGATCTATAGGTTATTTAGTAAGGTGAATAGACAAGAGATAGAGGATAGTCAAAACGTCACAAAAAAATATTTAGTGATTACTGTAGTGGACCCCTATATAATAGAACACTATGACGTTGTAAAATTTATGTAGTGGAATTCACTTAGTCGAATAAAACTTGGTTGTTGGTTTGGGTTGAATTATTATTATTATCATACGATCAAAGCAGATGCACTATATATGTAATGTATATAATATACCAACATGCATCCCAAAACAACATTTTTTCACTCTTATAGAACCTTTTGCATCCCAAAACATGTTTTTCACAGGAGTCCTTTAGAACCTCGAGCATTTGTGCTAGTTCATCGCATATTTCTGAGTCCAAGACCGGGCAGTAGTCTCATACTTGGCTTTGTCTGTCTTGTACATGTGGGCAATATCAGGCACCAAAGGATCATCTGGGTTTGGATCTGTCAGCAGAGAGCAAATTGACAGCAGCACCTACAACAATACAAGATAAATCTTAAATCCACAACAGTCTACTGTAATAATCAACTGAGATAATTAAAACATTCTGGCTCTTCCCACTTTATTCTTCTCATGTAATTTATAAATCACTTACTTCCCTTATATAAAAAACTGGGTAAGTTAGGCAAGGAGATTAACATTATCAACGACAATGCATAAGAAACAAGCCAACAGCTAACTAGAAAAAACTAAGAAAAATAATTAACCAAGTATAGAAAATGAAATATTAAAGAAAAATACAATAGCCATAGATTTTAAGCAATAACTTTGATCATGAATTAACTTGGCTTCTCAATTTTCTCAAAATCCCTACCATTTAACTTCTCCATAAACATCAATAAACCAATTTTCCATAAGCAAAAAGCACAAACATATTTAGATTGAAAAACTCACATCAATAAGTTAATCCCAATCGGACCATATTATCGTACCTTCGAAACAGTAAGAGCAGGACTCCACTGTTCTTTCAGAATGTCAAGACAGATACTCCCATTGCTGTTGATGTTAGGGTGGAACACTTTTGTTCGAAAGGAAACCTACAAAAGCCACATTGTGAATGATTTAAGCAACCTAAACCACAAACATTATTTTCAAGACAACAAAGAAACAAGCATCAGTTGTACTCCAACTCCGTTCCTCAAGAAAAGGGAGAAAAGATGAATGTGCATTTCAATGAAATCAGAAAAACAATAAACCTACAGGCATGCTATTAAATATCTATACAGCAAATATTAAAGGTCAAAAGCAAAACATTGCAACTACATATTCAAGTATCTGGTGTGCCCATCGGCCTATGTCAATGACATGAACCATGAAGGTTCTGCTTTGATATTGTTTGCAACAAAAACATTCAATGAAGACCATGTCTCAATATTAAAATGGCTAAACGCAATGACATGGCATGCCCAGTTACACAAGAATAATTAAAACTACAAAATAAGTAATTTGAATAAAAAATTGAAGACATCAGCCCAAGTACATATTGATTTCAATACAATCCATGTGACCGCAATTGAGGCCTCAACTACATGACCGCAATTAAAGCCACATCAGCCACATTTGACCTTTGCAATACATCCGGGACACAGACCACAATTAAAAACCAAGAATCTTAGATGATTATATACCAACACAGATTGCGAATAAGCACTTGAACCCATCTCATTACTAGATAGTTACCTTTGGTGGCTTAAATGGATAATCTGGTGGGAAGTGAATGGTCACTAGGAATACGCCACCAGCATAAGGACTGTCTGCCGGTCCCATGATTGTAGCTTGCCAATGAAACAGGTCTTCACCAACAGGGCCTGCATGAGTATAATATATAAAGATCATGATGACATTCCTATACATAGAAAAGAAACATCAAGCGTACTTGGAACTCAAACAATGCACACATATTACACATCATTTTACACTATATAGTAGCCATTTTAGGTGAGAGCATGAGAACTTGAGAAGAGCTAAAATTGGCTGTCCTATATGATTGTTTGATTGGAATTATCTCCTTGTATCAAATCATGCTCTCACCTGATTCACACGTAATGTTAGAGAGCTACTTTTAGTTTTATGTGTGGGAGAAGTATTGACAATTAACTTGTACCACAAATAGTCAAGATAAAACATAAAGCATGTGCCTTTTATACGATTATGTGACCCATCAAATAGCTTTTAATTTTGACGATTGATATACAGTTGTATTGTATGGTCAAAATTTTCTCCTCTTACTCTCAATGGTTTCTATAAATCTACTGTCCATCAAATCTAGGATCCTTATCGAGGTTGCAATAAATCTTCTCCACACACGCCCAATACAGTTCAAACAAGATGCTCCCATCTCTCCACATTCCATAGTAGGTGCTGACCCGACTTTCGCAATAATGCATTCATATCCAAGTATGGCGTTGCAGTGCCATCCATCACAAAATTGGCCATGGCAGAAAGCCAAAAACCCGCCACCGATATCCGCCATGGCCGTTATCTGCCAATTTGTGCAGGATGGCGGCACCATATGTCAGATTTTTAGCTTTCCGCTGTCGATAACACTGGTGACATGTTTAATAATAGCAAGCCATATTTGAAAATGGCAAAAGAATGAAAAGAGATACGATATAAAATAAATGAGTCAACAAATAAAATATGGCACAAATATTTGTACAGAGGAGAAACCAATGCTCCAGAATACCATAAGAACATATTAACTTTTTTGGCTTGCACATGAAAATTGTTCTGAAATATTGAAACAACAGGAATGGGTGGGAGAGAGAGAGAGATAGAGTGCAATGGAAAACATACCAGCGCTGCAGGACACAGGAGGGTCTTTCTGCAGGTCCTTCAACTCCTTAGTAATGCGTTTTGAAGCCATTGCAGTTCAACCTAATGCCCAATTTAAGACAAATTTCAGGTTTCTCAATTCAAAAACTGAACTGAAAAAGTATTGTAAATCAATCATAAATGCATTTCACAGAGACACAACCTATCCCTCCATTGCAGAACAGAATTAAGTTTATTACGAGCGGGTAGTAGAAGGAGCCAAATAATACTCCCAGTCAATGTTATTTATAACTCAATTCACTATTAAAGTAAGGAAATGGTACAAAGAAATTAATAGAATATTTACTTGTTTCAGAAATAAGTTGAAAAATAACAAGGACATTACGGATAATCCATATGAAATCACTTTCGAATCAAACTTATTTGGTCAATGGTCAATAAGGTAAGTAACCCACAATTATAACGAAATACAACATGTAACTTAAATCGGGAAGTAATTCCAATTAGAGAGTGTGTTGATAGCACTCTTAAACCATATACTTCAGGAAATAAATAATTCCAACAACGAAAGAACATTACAAGTAACGAAGGCAATACAACAAGAACAGGGCTGGCCCAACATACTTAGAGGCCTAAAGCAACTTGATGTAAAAGTATTTACAACACCCGTAATCATATTATAAAATATCACTAATCCCAACATATCAACCCAAATATAATATTTATTTAAACTAAGTACTACAAAACAGCGAGAACAAGATGAAATCAATTTTAAAACAAACTTGTTCAGATTATATTCATTTCAAACGTCCAACTAATAATAAGGACACATAGGAGGATAATAACAAGGTCCTGTTTGGATAAACAGCTTAATTTGCAGCTTATATTATAAGCACTTAACATGACATTAAGTGCTTGTGTATATAATAAAGTCAAATCATTGTTGCGTTAGTTATAAGCTGTTTTCAACTATTTTGAAGAGCTTATGAAAATAGCTGAAAACAGCTTATGAACATGTCATAAGCTGTTTTAAAAAATTCTCCCAAACAGTCTCAAAAGTGCTTATGTCAGTAGATAAGCTCAAATAAGTCAATCCAAACAAACCGTAAGCTCAAACACAAGCAACTTATCAATCAACACAAACAGAACACCATAGAAAATGAAAACCCTAAAATCCTTTCAATTTTTTCACCAAAATTTAGATGAAACTCAAGCTAAAATCGTACATATTCACGATCCAAAACAAGTAAATCAAAAAACAAGAAGAAAACTGAAATTATCTGCGTAAAACCCTAGAAACCCTAGAATGAAAATTCTACCCCGATCAAACAAAGTAAGCGCTACACAAGGATAAACAGAAGGATCAAAATCGAGTAAATCGAAAAAGGAAGAAGAAATCGAAGTAAACCTTGGAGATGGAATCTTAGGGTTTGAAGTTCGGTTAGCGAGAGAGAGGGAGCGATGCGTTGTGAGGAGTGAAAGAAGAAATAAATGACTCAATGAGACTGTTCCTTTATACTACTAGCAAATGCCATGCACGTCACGTGAGCCAAACAAATTTCATTATTTTTTATTTTTATATTTTTCTAAATATTTTTATTTTATTTTTTAGTGTAAAATGATTTTACATTGTTATCTAATCATAAGCAGTAAATATGATAACTCGTGTGTTTCATATTCATTAATTGTCGTGACAACATATCGCTAATTACATATATAAAATAAATGTACACCGAACATACTAAATAAATTTTTTATTTTATGAAAATTTTATTTTATTTTATTTTATACTCTACCGGCGTTCAGACGGACCCGTGTCCGTTTGTTCATTCTCTTTATGGGTGATTTTATTTTATTTTATTTTATTTTATTTTATACTCTACTAGCGTTAGACCCGTGTCTGTTTGTTCATTCTTTTTATGGCGTTATTGCGTATAAATTACCAATAATAATTTTTATAAAATTTTGATTTTAAATAAAATTATTTTGATTTTGTTTAAAAGTAAATGTATAGTTTTTTTTCATAGTTTTTTTTAATGAAAGTTTTTTTCACTGTTAAAAAAAAGTAAATGTATAGTTTTTTTTAAGGAAAAGTAAAATGTATAATTATTTTGCACTTTCATATTGTGACAAACTATACTATATTTTTTAACGACATCAACAATATAACAAATATAATATACATTTTTATATTTTTGAATGACATCAACAATATTACACAACAAATTTGTTTAAGAGTATAATTAGAAGTGAAAAACCCATATCAAAATAATGTATTTCCATTGTATATAGTATAGATTTGGTTTTTTTTTTTTTTAAAAGGAGATTTGATTTTGTTTAAAAGTAAAGGTATATATATTTTTTAATGACACTGACAAAATAACAAATATAATATAAATTTTTATCTTTTTGAATGACACAAAAAATATAATATTCTTATAGACAAATTTGTTTAAGAGTATAATTGAAAGTGAAATAATCAACTTAAAATCATGTATTCTTTATATTATAGTATACATGTTAAGAGTTGAGAGAAAGAACAGTAAAGCACCGATAAGAACAGTGCTTACTGTTCATATATTCATATAGTTAATGGATATTGATCAAGATTCACACAGCCAACAAGGGAAAGTAGTCGAGAATTCTTAAATATAAGATTCAAGAGTAAGAAGAGAGCAAGACCAAGAGGTGGCAATTTATATTGAAGATTAGTCTTCAATACACCAGGCTAACGATAGAAATTTTCAGTATTTCAACAATATCATCATATCACATCACATTAATGATAATGATGGCAAAGTTCTTGCAGATTGCATTTATAAAGCACACCGCACATTCAATATCTCGTACACTGTTATATATTTTCTTTTTCATAAACACTGCAACCATTTAGCTATGTAAAAAATACATACTACAAATTAGCACACCAGCTCAGTTCAGACTACTTCATCAGAAGTGTCCTTTGCTAAAGAATTAGGCTCAACTAGTAGAAGCCTGTTAAAGCAAGTAAAAAGCAAATTATTTTTCACTTCTTTCTTCTCTTCTGTTTTGCTATTTACAAGACTAGTCATGAGAGCATGCGTGGTATTTTACAAGATTTAGTGAACTCCTGTATATAACAAGACCACATCTACAAACATAACCTATAAAGTGTACAAAAAGGAAGTATCACAACTTACACAAGAGTATCTCCTACCATTTCACATCAAGTGTAAGAGCCTCTGGAGGAAGAAGAACTGGTCGCAACTTGGTATACGACAAATTAGACATCAAATTAGCCCAGGAAACTGAATCAGATTCAATAAAAGGTTTAACTTTCTTGATCGAAAGAGGCTTGAGTCTGCTGTCCTCAACTCGGGCCATTACCTCAAACCAGACCCTTTCAACACTTGGCCTTGTTCTCCAGTCAGGGAATGTACTAAGAGTGGCGTTATTTCCAACATCTCTTTCCAATTCTAGGGGGAACTTAACAGCAGCGTATGCTTTGATATTTGCTTTGATAAGGCCAGAAAGCCGATCTTGAAGGATCTTATGACCAAGAAGACTTCTCAAAATTTTCTCCAACAAGCTTAATCTCAAATTTAAGGAAGCAACAGGGCAAGCTCTCTTTATAAATACACAACCATGATAACATTTCTCTGGAAGCAGCTCAACAGTGTCCTCGGAAATCAATGCAGTTCCTATTTGTGCATAAGGATTCCGAGCTACATAAGCGATCAACGATGCAGAACCTATAATGCGTATGGGAATTAGAGGCACACACATGGATTGCAAAAAGGGCCAGAACTCATTCTTCTCCTTGCTACACACGACACTTCCATTCCTTTGCAGATCAAGATCTGACTGATAATAAAAAGAGATTTCTCGTGCTCTTCTTACTTCAACCGTAATACCTTTACCCACAATGATGTGTTTCAAACCATTATACGAAACATTCATCTGCAAACAGAACTCAGAGATTATTGAATATCAAGACTGCTACTTGGACATGTTATAGATTGCCATAGATATCATAGAACAATAATCTTATCAATATACGGGCTAACATTTCAATCTCTTCAAACTATTGAGCAGAACAAAACAAATGGCGGTAAAAGATTTTTTTTTCCGCAAATGCACCAATGTGATTAAAATACGTTTGACTTTGGATTTTGGAGACATCCTTAGTTAGAAAAAGATGTCAATGCTAGTTGCAGCAATATACTGAGAGCCAATTTGGATAAACTTCTCAGCAAACACAGGAGTCTTTATGGGGAAAAAAATATCAAAAGAATCGTATGAAGTTATAATGACTAAGAACATGATCAGCTTCTAGTATAATTTGAAAATAGCATCAACATTTCAACTTTTTTGGAAGCTCTCTCACTTAACAACTCCATCAACATGTTTAAACTTATAAGGAATTTTCATAATTAGAAAAACCATAAACCCATTTTAATTGAAAAGCTCCTATAAATCAGAAGCTAATCCAAACAAAGCCTACAATGTCTAAGGCTATATCCTATAGTAGCAATTTTAAATACACATAAGATATAACGACATGTCATCAACAACAATCTATGAGGCGCCAACACATACACGAACACCGATATGTAGACATCGGCAATAATCTGAGAAACTAAAGTAATTGTACGTAATCACAAGTGTTAATGGCGGACACCAACACATGTGGGTGCTACAGAAATAGCAGTATAAAAGTTGATCCCTTGAGTTTTTATTTTCATGTTATAACTTCTTTACCTAAAATGAATTTCCGTTATCAAATTTAAATCTAGATATAAAAGAAGTTAACAATGACTGCAGAATTCAAAGCAACCCTTAAAAACAACATCAACAACAATAACCAAGCCTATCCCGCTAAGTGGAGTTGGCTAGTGGCTACGTTGTTCTCAAATAAATAATGTTATCGTATATCATATGTCTATCAAACTCAGTAATCTCTAGATCTTTCTTAACAGTTTCTCTTATAATTTTTCTAAGTTTCCTTTGCCTCTAGTGATTTGACTAGACTACCCATCCGGACTACTCCCCTTACTAAAAAATATACATATGTTCTCTCTACACGCCCAAACCACGTAAACCGAGCTTCCACTATCTTTTATACTATAGGTGTTACACCCAACTATTTAAAGTTGTCATTTCTAATCTTATATTGTCCAGTCTTACGACACACCCAACACAACATTCGTACTAATTGAAGAAAATATTTAAAAAATAATAGAATAAAAAGATAAATAAACAAGTAATTCATAGGAAATAGAGATCTGAATTATGGCTTACAGGCAAAGAGAGTGAAAGGTGATGAGATTCATCAACCCATAATTCAAAGGGACCTTCCAATTTGATATCATCAAGAAAAGCAATGGAAATGAGTTGATCAACAAGAGAAGCTAAATCTGGTTTTGGTGTTGTTGTGAACTTGTTGTGATTCCAAGATGAAATTTCGTCGGAAAATTTGACGGTGAAGTTATTCTTAACCGACCCGATTCGAAATTGGTAGTTCTGAGAAGTTCCGAATCGAATCTTTGCAACATCGAAGTTGAAAACTCGAACATCGCTTAAATCCCACTTTTGTTTGGAAGAAATTGCTTTCAAAATATCCTGATTTTGAAAAAAATGAATAAATAAAATAAAATAAGAGATTTATTTTGCAATTAAAGAAAAGAAAAAATGATACCTGGAAAATGTGGGTGATGTTTGAGTGAGTAGAGGAAGCAGTGAATAATTGAAGGAAGAAGATGATGAAGAATGGAAGTTGGTGGAGACGAAGAGATATCATCGTGCCCTTGAAACGGAGGTCAGGTGGTGGCGAGAACAATGGAATACATACTTGATACTTTAACACTAGTTATTATACATCTGAGACAGTTAAATTTTGTTTTTTCTTCTTCTTCTTTGCTTGGGTAGATAAATCTAATTTACTCAACAAACAAATGTTAGTAATTTTTTGGTTAATCAACTAAATGAAGTGAGTATTTCCTACCTAAAAAAAAATTGCATATTTTAGTATTTAAATTTTCCGTCAGCTTTTTTGGTTTTTAAAAATGATAAAGGAAAATGTTATTCAGATTTAAAAAATACGATTTTTTTTATAAGGATTAAAAATAAAATTCTAAATATTTATAGGAATAATTTATTTAATTAATTACTTTTTTTTTCCTCAGTTCAAATCTTAGTTTCTTTTTTCATCTCTAGTAACATATAAACAAATGTGTCCGCTAAGTGTATCTCAATTAAACTATTATTCACATGATTAATGTCCAAATTTTGGATTCCTAACTTCTCCAAACTTAAAATGTGTGAATCTAGTCATTACAGTATTTGACAAAAAAATATAAGCAAACGTTTTTTGTGTTAACTCGGTTCTCTAGAGAAGAGGACTTAGTAATCCAGAATTCGGCCGTGAGGTATAGTCTGACGAAAAATTATGGTGTAAACGTTAAAAAATTTCCATAAAAATTATGGCCAAATATAATGCAATTTTTTTAAATAATGTGCTCATTATATATATATATATATATATATATATATTGATTGATTTTTTGTAACGCACAAAGTAGAGTTGTCTAAAACTTTTATTCGAGCGTTAAAATTTCGTAATGGATACATTAAGTTACAACACAATTACCGTTTGAATGAAATTATGACAAACATGATAAACTTTTAGCAAGTGTACTAAAAATGCATCGAAGTAATAAAATTTATAAGTTCGTATCCACAGGGACTGTTTCAACTTCTACTCCGCAATGTCGTTAATATTAAGGATGTATTAAATGGGGGGTTGCCCTAGGCAGTTGGGTTGATTGCATAAAAAGTAAATAAGCTGATAAAAGTTGTTTTGAAGATATAAGGAGAGATGAGATCAAGTCTTTCGAATCCTCTGATTAATTGTTTGGTAAACTGCACCTATTTCGTAATTGATACATTAAGTTACAACACAATTACCGTCTGAATGAAATTATGACAAACACATGTCTCATAATGCCACAATAAATACAATTTGAAGCATACATAAGTACATAAACGGTCTGAATATACATGCACTAACTAACAAGTATTAGTACATGATATCAAATAACATAGTTTGGGTACATGAGACATTACAGTAACAACATATACTAAATATGTAACATATCAGCATAAAATCATTTAGTCGTTTTCTCCTTACCCTTGCCACGAGCCACATGTGTATCTGAAATAAAAATAAAAGGATTGAGATGATATATAATGTCTAGCTTCACCTATACTAGGGTACTAGTGATCTAAGGAGAAACTAAGATCACAGTCTGCATACTATCATAATTCATATCATGTTATCATAATCATATCTTATTAAAGTTAGTGTGTATTAAACGGTTAATCTAAGTTGATTTTACGGAATAGTCGGGTGGAGTAACCACAAAACTTTCCTCTAGCTATCTTGGCAAAAATACCTAACAATAAGGCTAGAGTCGGGACTCCTTTTCCTATTTTGTGGATTTCCATCTCGGAAAATCTCATCCAGCCTAAACCTGGAGCCTACGAGAGACACAGCTAATTTGAAATATTTTCTGAGTCCGTACTTGTTCATATTAACATATACATTCCCATTGGGTCAGTAGCATTTCCCCCATTATGTTTTAAGAAAGTGAATCATTCTCTCGTACGTTAATGTTGTATCGTTTATATTTGTACCTTCACTATAAAACATATGGCAGTCAGTTACACAATGCGAGAAATCATTTTTTTAACATTTTAACACATGGTAACCGGCTGCACAGGGTGTATAACTGGTTACCTAGACATTCTGGGAGGGGCAAAAATCAGTTTTTTCCAAAGATGGACTTGTGTAACCGATTGCTATACTCAGGGAAAACACCAGTACAGTTCCAATACAAATATAATAGCAACATTAACTCATTAAGGGGCAACTAAACATGCAATTTAATCCTATTATCATGGTTAAATCACATATACACACGTAAAATTACCTCAATGGTGGGAACTAGCTATAGGAACTCACCTAAAAATAATCTGACAACTTTCTAAACTTCCAATCCAACTCTAGCACCCAAGCTTCAACCTTCAATCCTTCTGCTAGTAACTTGCTCCTAATGCCAAGCCAAACCAAAAAAGCTCAGCTAATCACCCATGCAGAATCAAGAGTAAAAAAATGGGAAAGATTAAGCTTGCATTAGGTGCTAAATGTTTCAAGGATCATTTTTCTTTGATTGCATGTTGGATTTGCCTGAGGTTAGGATGAGGATTTTGGTGATTTGATGAAGAATGGAGAGAGGCCGAGAGAGACAAGAGAGCAAGGAGGGAGTATGTTCCCCGCAAGTGAAATGAGAGGAAAAGAAGGTTTTTGGATTATATATGCATATGCAACAATTAATCCTTTTCTTAGTTAATTCCTCTTAATCCATTTTAATCAATAAACTGCCCGTTAGAAAGAATTAAGCGGGGCATTACATTTTTTCTCTCCTCTAATATCTTTTAGTTACACTTATTGTTTATTATACTTTTTTTTTTAAGAAAATAATCAATTTAAAAAAAAAAACTAATAATTTTAAGAGTATTGCATCCGTTTGTTATAGCTTTTTAAAAAATCAAAATCAAAAAAGAATAATCTAAAAATAGCTTCAAAAGAGAAGTTGTTAGTTTAAGAAAAAAATCACTTTTAAATGTATTACATCCATTTGTCACAACTTATTTGAAAAAAAAAATAAGAATCTAAAAAAAATCAGAAAACAACTCCAAATGAAAAGTTGTTTAGAGTAGTAACTTTTCAAAAAATATTGTTTTTTTTCTTTTTTTCAAAAAAAAATATTAGAGAAGAGATAAATCAATGGTCAAAGTATTGAACAAAGAGTCTGTTTGTTACGGATTAAAATAAAAATGATTTTGTCATTGAATAATTTAGAGATTTTTTTTACATATTTGATATAAAAAAAAATAGAATCTCTTAGGCAACTGGTATCTTGCCATTATTTGACTCTTAGGCGACTGATATCTTGTCATTATTTGCCGATAACATCATAAAGATATTGTCAAATAATATCAGTCATCTAAGAGAATTTATTTTGCGTTTGTTTACCAGACTAAAAATCATTGTTTTTTTAATAAAATAATTTAGTTTGTTTGGTTACAACTATATAAAAGAGATTTTTTGTAACAAAATTAGAAGTCGTATGTTATAGTTTATTTTTTTTATAAAAGGGACTACTTTTTGAAATCTTAGAAACTGTTTGTTATAGGTTTTTTATGATTTTTAAAAAAATTATCACTTTTAACAATATTGCATATGTTTGTTACAATTTTTTTTAAAAAAATCTAAAAATACCTTCAAATAATCACTTTTAATCTAAAGCTAGAATTTGTTATACCATTTTTAAAAAAAATAATCTAAAAAGAATTTAAAAGCAGCTTCTCATTTGCATGCACTTGTTAAATATCTTTTATTTTAATCCGTAACAAACGAGCCCATATTATAAGTTTGAGATCTTTGAGATCTTTTTATTGCACTATCGTTTAAAAATTGTGAACGGTGTTTTTTGAGAAATTTTGATTTTGATTAAAACTAAAAATATAAAAGTTTGTTGCTTTCAAATTATAACAAACAAAACTAATCATCATTATCTTTTTCAATGACACCAACAATATAACCAAAAAAATATAATCAAATTTTTTTTAATGACACTAACAACAATCTTTATTATAGAAAAAATTGTTTAAAGCTATAATTGGGATAATGAAAAAGTAAGTATAGATATACTCATCTAGTTTGTTACACATTTTAAAGGATAAATGAAAAAAAACTCGACATATATATACCCATATCGTGTTTGTTACACTTTTATTTTAATATTGGAATTCACTCTTATATATTTGTTATCTATACTATTTCTATCGAAAGTTGAGGGTAATTTTGGAAAGAGAAAAAGCAGGCCAAAAGAGTAAAAAACATGCTATTTTTTTATATATAGTATAGATACTATTCTATACTATATACAAAAAATACATCAATTTGGACTGACTTTTTCTCTGTCTAATTTTACCCTTCATTTAAAGTATTTTATTTACTATTTTATTCCTTTATAATATTATTTAAATTAATAATTTAAAAAATAGTTAAATCTCATGAAAACATTAACTACACCACTATAATAAGTACAATATTATACACTATAACAAAAACTTTAATTTAATTTTTTTTAGAAAACCTTATTTTAATCTTATTTTCCAAAAATATTTAATTGTTATATCTTTCTACATACGATTAAGCGGCGCAGTAGAAAGTGGATATACAGACAAGTTAATCCCCCATCTTTCCAAATAAAATTAATAGAGGACTTTGAGCTGGTTTTTTATTATTCCAATTTTACTCTTAAACAATTTTTCTATGATAATGTTATATTGTTGGTATTATTAAAAAAAATAAGAATTTATATTATATTTATTATATTATTGATGTCAATAAAAAAGATAAACATGATTTGTTGGGTTTGTTACAATTTAGAAGTCCCAAATATTTATACTTATAATTTTAATCAAAATCAAAATTTTATATAAAATTATAATATTTATAATTTACACGTGTTAGCGCAATAAAAATAGCAGAAAACAAGCACGAGCGTCCATTTTTTCGCTAGTCGTAATAAAAATCATTTGTTTTAAATAATTTAGTTTGTTTGGATAAAACTATATAAAAGGTATTTTATTTTTGTTACAAAATCATCTCAATCTTTTGACATTTATTTTCTCCAACCTCTAAAAAAATCTATTTTTTAAGAAGCTATTATTAACAGCTTTTCATTTGAAGCCGTTTTTTATTATTATTTTTTAGCTTCGGAATTTTTTTACAGGTTACAACAAACACATGCAATAATTTTAATAAAAACATGATATTTTTTTTAAAGGGAAAACTATAACAAGCAGACTCTAAATCTACATGCATTATAGAATGGCGTACGTTGATCTTTTTTTTTTGAAAGGAGCGTGGGTTGATCTTTTTTTTTTGAAAGGAGCGTGGGTTGATTTTTTTTTTGTTCTTATCATGATTGTTTTGATCTGTTTTGTCCACATCTACTTTCTTTTCTTTTTTGTTTTTTTTTTTAAAATAGAAATGAAAAATATATAAGAAAGAATCGCCAAGCTCAATAAATGAAACTCAAAATCTAGGGTTTCTCACCTCCCAAGTGAGCGATTCCCTTCTCTCACCATCACCACCTATTGCCTCTACCTCAATATCAACAACACAAATTGCTCTGGTTAGTTTTACACTCTTCTCTTTAATGCTCTATTTCTTTTATTAATTGTTCTCTCTAATGCTCTTTTTTTTTTCTTTTTTTTCTCTTGATTCTTCAAGCATATTGAGAGTCATGAGTAGCGCTTCAAGCGAAGATTATGGTGATCACAAAACTGGCATATTGAGAGTCATGAATAGCGCTTCAAGCGAAGATGATGGCGATCACAAAACAGGCATATTGAGTGTTATGAGTAGCCCTTCAAGCGGTGATGATGATCGCAAAAGGCTAAAGTATCGATCAATACTATCAGCTGATCAAGAAACTGATGAAGGAGATAACACTGGTGGAGAAGGAGGAGAAGTTAGTCTAAAGAAAGGTCCATGGACAGCGGCAGAGGATGAAATCTTGGTAGCTCATGTTCAAAAATATGGAGAGGGAAATTGGAATGCAGTCCAGAAGTGTACCGGACTTGCTCGCTGTGGGAAAAGCTGTCGCCTACGATGGGCAAATCATTTGAGACCTGATCTGAGAAAGGGTGCAATTACTGCTGAAGAAGAACGCCGAATCATTGAGTTGCATCATAAGATGGGAAATAAATGGGCTCAAATGGCTGCACTGGTAATATCATTCTTCTTCATGTTTGCAATATCTTTATATTTCATAGATTTTAAGGCCTTTTTTTGGTGCCATCATAATTGCAAATTGATTAGTAGTATGATAGGATACAGAATAAGAATAGGAAATTGAATACTAGTTCATTATCTATCTGGAATGATTATATTGTTAAAAGATATTATATAAAGCTTGACTAATAATTAAGTCTGCTATATCAGTCAATACTATATAATACATCTCATAAAATTGTCTTGTAGAATTTTCTATAGCCTTATATATTCTTCATTATGTTGTGAGAAGATTAGAAGCACTAGTGATGATGCGCATGATTCACTTGATGGTGGTGGACTTCATGAATTGTTAAAGTTGTTGCCTCCTGATGAAAGCTATGCTTTTTTTTTTTATTCAATTTTATTTTATGATGTTGAGAATTGAATACAGTGTGACTTATATGGCATTTATGGTGAAACTGGCATATTGAGAGATAAAATTATACAATTAGTTTAGACATTAAATAGTAAAGAATTGAATAACGTCAAGACTTTTATGGCATTCAGAAATTGGTTCTGGAAAAAATATAGTGTGACATGTTTACAAGGGAATGAAATATTTTGATTTGAACAGGAGAAACATACGTGTCTGCTCTTTTGTTATGGTCACAAGGTCACTTTACAAATATTAATATATATTTTATTAAATTTGTATTAAGGTATATGAATCATACCACATCTTCTGTGTTTAAGAATTTCCCATGTCCTCGTATCTATGTCGTATCAAGTATTTGGGCTAAATAGATTCTTGGCCTAGTAAATAAACATTTTTTTCATATAAAATTTACTCTTAGGTTTGCATCTACATACATTTTTCATAAATGTGAACCAACCTACTACTTACCCTCAAGCAGGGTTGGCAAAACAACCCCCCCATCCCGTAGAATATCACTTCTTAATTGTGCCTTATGTTCATATTATTTCTAGGATATCTGCCTTATGTTCATTCCTCTTTCTTTTCTTTTCAGTTGCCTGGACGTACAGATAATGAGATAAAGAACTTTTGGAACACAAGATGCAAGAAACGGGGTCGAGCAAACTTACCACTCTACCCTGAAGATTTATCATCCGAATGTCTGTTGAACGGCAATCAAGAAAATGCTGACATGTTGACAAATGAAGCCAGCCAGCATGATGATGCAGAGAACTTAAAAGTACCTGATGTGAAATTTAAAGATTACAAACTCCGCCCAGATATTTTACCACCATGTTTTGATAAGCTTCTAGCTGGCTTGTTATTGCGTCCCTCAAAGCGCCCTTGGAAGTCCGACATGAATTTGTACGGTTGTAGCAATAATGCTGCTGACCCAGCAGTATTTGATCAGTTCAGCAAATATCCTATGTCGTCTCATTTGTCTCCTCCATGGGAGGATATTGAATCATATAGCTACAATCAGTTTCATGAACATGATAACGCTATGGTCAGTATTCACGCCACACCAAATACCTCTTCTTTTGAGCCCATATATGGGTTCATGAAGACTGAGCCCCCTTCACTCCAATATTCACGGACTCAACATCGTAGCTATATGATTCAATATCCTCCAGTTGAGCCTGTTCAGTCAGTTCCAACTTCTCTAGAGAGGAGTCGTTTACTTCCACCAAATGAAGCAAATGTTAGTACACAATGGGATGAGTTAGATGATCAGTATGATGGTTTATTTCTGTCCTCTGACTATAATAATAATCATATGAACTTGTGCTCAACTGATGGGCACCACTCAGCTGAAACCACTCAGGGTTAGCATTATACTCTTTCCGGTCTCATATATAAACAATTTTTTTTTCTTAGATGCATTGAACAACTGATGTATCTGATCGATTAGATACATCAGTTTTTCAATTAATCTGAAAAAATAATCTTTGCTTATATATGTATCCGGAGGGAGTATTATTAAGTGTCATTTCATTTCCGTTTGTAATTATGAACTATCATGACCTTTTATTTAAGAGATTTCATTTCATTAATTTAGTTTCCCCCTCTTATTTGGCAGGTCATGATATTAACTATGCTGCATTTAATCAGATCCCAGCTTACTTTTCTTCAGAGAGAGATAATTTGAAGAGAAAAATATTTGCGCATCCAGATGCTGTGTCTGTGGTTGATGACTCCGCTTGGTATAAAATAGAATAAATATGATCAATCTGTTGTTCTAGAAGTGCATGCAATTCTTGGTAAAGAGTTCATTTGTAGCACTTGTTGGCAGCTCATGATATTAACTACTCAGAGTTTTATTTTTATTTTTCTTTTTTTATGGTTAGAGATTTCAATTTGTTGAACTTTGTTGGTTGTCACTTTATATATTGTTTATACTGGAATGATGGTATTTGAAAAGCGTGTGTATATTGGTCTGTGATCTAAACTTCCCTTGCATAACAATTCTAAGAAATGTTAATTCTAACTTGCATTTTATGGGTGATATTATTCAACACAGAAACTGTATACAATACACATTATACACAATAAGTTAAACAATAGAGTCGAAAAACACACTGAGTTGGTTTTGTTCTTTTAAATTTATTTTGCAAATCCAAACTAAATTGTTCTAATAAATTTTTTAATTTTTTTGTCCTCACATATAAGATTTTTTTTTTTAAAATTTGGAGATCTATTTCAAGGTATTACATTAACTGTACTACCAAGATCTTCAAATAAATATCTTCATTCAAGTCACCATGAAGAAAAGCATTATTCCCTCCCATTTAATGAAGATAACACCTATTAGAAGTAACTATAGAGAGCATAGTGCAAACAATTATCATTTTGGCTACGGGTGCATTTGTTTCATCATAATCAATATAATATTTCTGCTTGTTTCCAAAGTTAACCAATCGAGCCTTGTAACAGTTGAATGACTTATTAGAATCTAGTTTCACATAACACATCCATTTGCGGCCTATGAGTTTGATATTAGAGGGACAAGAGATAATATTCCATGTAAAATTATCTTGGAGAGCGTGAAGTTCCTCATTCATTGCTTTATATAGCGTACATCATAAATAGCTTGAGTAACACAGAAATAGATATGCTAGAGAGTGAGGTAGTTAAGAGAAGTATGTAAAGAATCATACATGTCTAGTGAGTACCTATTCGATGCTCGAGATATTCAAACTCATGGTCGTGGTTCAACTAGTTCAGGATCAGATGGCGGATCAGAGTCGGGAGAGGAAGTGGGAATCTGTTTGTTGCGTTGTCTAACATGATTCATGATTTAAAACGTCCTGTAGATTTAGGCAGAGTAGAAAACATGGCGAAATGGAAATATCACTCAAAGTAGGAGAAGCGCAAGGGAACATAAATTGATTATAAAAAAATGTCACATTTCTAGAAATATGGAAGCGATGGTTATAAACATCATAACATACAAAACCCTTATGAGAGTGACTTTAGCCCATAAATGTGCATTGAACTGGTTGTGCTTCAAACTTTTGCCTTTCAAACGTAGGTGGGTGAACAAAACATATACATCCAAAAGTTTGTTAAGTACTATAATCAGATTAAGTTTTTAAAAGAAGAAAGAACTAGAAATCAAGATCAATAATCGTAGAAGGAAAAATTGGATATGCTACCAAGGAGGGTTTCTTGGATGCTCGCATTGGCCACTATCCAAGTTATTCATGGTGGAGTATTAATATGGAGTTCTATCCCCCTGTTAACTCTTGGTTACCGCTAGAAAATTGGAGAAGGATCTCAAATTAATGTCTGAAATGAGCCATGGATAAGAACCACATATCATCTTAAGCCGATTACTCAGCTGCCATCCCATTTGCAAGACCTCACAGCAACTCATTATTCTGCCATGAGACAAACAGTTGGAATCAAGGATTCGTGGCAGCACTGTTCAATACCGCAGATGTCAATGCAATTATGCGCATTCCTCTTACTTACAGGGAGCAACATGATACCATCATATGCGGCTTGCTAGTAATGGTGAGTATAGTTTGAAAACAGCCTACAAACTCTGTTTATCCATTATATTGCAGAATAATCAGAGCCAAACTTTAGGAAATTGGATCAATATATAGAAGCTGGACGTCCCTTCAAAAGTGAAGCATCTTAGTTGGAGAGCAGCTCGTGATTTCCTCTTGACTCGAAAGAATCTTAATACTCGTGATGCCTCATGTGTGAGCAGCATGAGGAAGATAACATCCATGTATTTTTTAGATGTGAACAATCAATTAAATGTTGGCAAGAGCTGAAATTATGGCCTAGTATCCAGCAGATCAGCAACCAAGCCCTCAGTCTCACTGAAATGCTCTTTGATTTATGCAGCAGCACTGTCTGAGAAGATGCAGATTTGCTAGCTACTTTTTTATGGAGCATTTGGAAGTGTAGAAACAAATGCCTTTGGGAAGGATCATTGTTGGATCCTAGAAGAGTTTCTTCTGATGCAAGGGACTATGTATATTATGTATGTTATCCTTAAAACTCAATGTATGTGCATTCCCGTTTTGGTTGCTAAGATAGAAACCGAGAAATTGTTGAAATTGAGTTGGAGAAAAGAAAATACAAGGTACAAAATGATTCCATTTTAAATTTCGTAAAAATATGTACTAAAATAGAAAATCTGAAACTTTATCATTCAAAATCCTAGTGAACATACCAGAGGTTGAAATTCAATTGAGTATACGTAAAATAAAATGATTAGAAAGAAAGCTTCTAAAATGTAATAACTATAATATACCATGGCACTGTTTATGATTCTTATCCCAGTAAATTGTAGCTTCTTATTAGCATACTTACACTTGGCCTACATTTCCTTAAATAGTGCTCATCAAGTCTTAAGAACTTCGTTAAGACATAAAAATCCATCATTCTATTGCAATAAATAAAATTATGCTATTGTTGGGTCTAAACTTAAAACAACTTATGACAATAAGATAACTGGAGGAGCTTCTATAAAAATAAGCTAAAAATTTATGGACATGCTCTTTTCATAAGTTCTTTCAAACACTTATGCATGTACTGATGCCATAAGATAATAAGCCCATACAAGCTCGACGAAAACCCCCCTATATAGGTGAGAAAACGATCCGCATTCCAAACAAACCAAGATGATATGCATTTAATTTAATCCTACCAAAGTAAGTGTTTAGCTTATTATCCAACATGACACGTCAATTAAAATAAGTCCAAAATCCAATGGTCGAGTAAGTTTCTGAAATTTAAAATTGGGAGACTGAATATTTAGATTTAGAAAAAGGGAGACAAAAATTATGAATCAATGAAAATAGAGGGACCAATAACGATTTTAAGTCTAAATTTTATAACTACTATAAACATGAAGTATGTATTATATTTTACAACGAAGAAAATTGATTTTGTAAATTTAGTTTTACTTAAAATGAAGTCCAATATAAAACGATTTATCATTCAAAAAATATAAAATGATTTATGTTTAAGGGTCGGCTCATAGCCTGTTCAGGCTGGGCTGCAGCACAAGGCCACAAAATTTTGGGTCGGCTCATAATAATAAAGTATTGTCAACGAAATGAAAATGGCACGTGATATTTCATTTGGTTTAGTAGTTGCGGATATTGGCAATGGTTGTAGGGTTTCAAGTTCTAGTCCGTTTTTGGATAGTTTTAAATTTTTGGTCTGTAATTTTAAACAACCAAAACAAATTAAAAAGACGCGAAAAAATGACACTGCTAGGACTTGAACCCACTGCAACTAACATCAATGGAAATGCAACTGCTAGAATGATTTTAGTAGTGGATCAATGGGAAGTACAAGATTTCTTTACTACTTGAACACAAGTTGTTTACTCCTTGTGAATGAAGTGAGAATACAACTATTAACATTAGTCTTTGCTTTATCTATTCTAATTGAATGAACATCGATGTTGCAAATTTTTTCTTCATACACATGTGAAGAATTGGTACCTTACTAACAACAAAATTAAAAACATCTCCTCTTCAAAAAATATTAAAAACATTAACAAAATTTTGAAACAACATAAACTTCAAAACTACTTTGAATCCTTATTTAAATAATAACAAACTATTATAATGTAAGTTATATATATTTGAAATGTGCTCCTTATAGTACCTCAAAAAGAATTCAGCAAAAAGTTGAAAAAACAAAATGCCATGCTCATACAAAACCAAGCCTTATTTCATCGAGAATATTCAACCTCTTGAACCAAGTATCCACCAAGAGGAGCTGGATTCATGGCCATATCCACAGGAGTTGGCACAGTCAATTGTGGCAGGAATAGGCATTGCCTTTGGTGTTCTATTCTCCTCTTCTACCACTGTGTCTGATTTTTTGGTTCCGTTTATTCTCTAAAAATATACACTCCTTGGATTCCTAATTTGATCCCAACTAAAGAATGTGAAGCTCTTAGCCTTCTTCCAGCTATGCAATGGGTTCATTAGCAAGGATTGGCGAACGTCATATTCGAAGGTGATTCGACGTTACAGTTGATGAAACGTTTATTCGACAACCAAATATGGTTGTTCATTCTCTAATATGGGCAACCAATTCTTGGGCTAACCACCAACTTTTTTATTTGAATTTTTCTATTTACACCCTATTTAATTCTTGTTGCACCCTAAAATGACAAAATTACCCTTAAGTTAAATTTAATTTTAAAATTCACCCAAAACCATTTGCATCGTTCTTCCTCTTCCAAAACTCAGTTTAAGTAGGTTATGTAAAGTGAGTTTAAGTGTACATACTTAAACTAAAAATTTGTGTTAACCTCCTCAAACTTGTTTAATGATTCTACGTAATCTTAATGACTTTTGCACAAAGTGCTACATAGTGATGATTGCAAAAGAAGTATCAAAAGGATGCACTATGCAAAAGAAGTATCAAAAGGATGCACAAGTCAACATATCACAAAAAACAAAGATATTAAGTAGTCATTGTACCATCACAGTAGTCACTGATATTACATTATTTACATATCGCAAAATAGTCATTGACATTACAAAAAAGTTCTCAAATATTTAAATTCTTCAATCTTCCAAAAGCCTTCGAATCATATAGATTCATTGTAGTTGCACCAAATACTGAATGGTTTCATCAATTGCCTCATTTTTCAGAGGGTTTTTCTTTGCAGGACTCTGCATAAGCTTGCACCACAACTTCATTAATTTCTTTCAAACCTTCCAATATGGAATCAGCTGACCTATTAGTAAGCTGCACAGGGCAAAAAAATATGATTAGGCATCACATTAAGTACCAAGTCCTAATCCATTTGAACATTGTATTGTCAAAGTAATGGTTAATTACATTCATCGCTCTCATACGTACACTTGACATTTTTCGTAGAATAACATCACGTTCAATTCCACTACTAGATTCCTTTTTATATTCCCTTACCGATTACCTCGGGTTAATTATAATCTCTAAAAACAGTACCAAGTCTTAATCTCATGCACTTACTTCGATGTAACTTGCACATTGTAATGCTAAAGAGTGTCCCAGGGACATTGGTTAAGCATCCAAAACAAGTAAGTTTTCATAAAAAAGTGGTGTAATCATTACTTCATCAAAAGTAACATCTTATATTTTTAAGGCAAGATTTCTATTTATGGGATTCCTTAACCAATGCCCCGGGGGCACCGTTAGCAAGACCCGAAAATCAAATGTACTCTCCATGGACTCAATCCGGAAAAAAAAATTACAGAGTAGTTATGTTTTTCATAACAAACAAAAAAATCATTGGTGATTGCATAGGTTTTGTAAAACTCAGGGAAAATCAATACAATATACTATAAGAAATATGAAAAAAGGCTGTTACATAGTGGGTTTATCCCATGCACAATATAAAAGAATATATACTAGAAATATTTCAGAAATATTGTGATAGTTATTACACATCTACATGGTAAGATCCATGTTAACATGTATAAATGTGACAACTCACAAGAAGAAAGAAATAAAATATGAATATAAAAACTAAAAAGAATGTAAACAAAAAGTATTCTTCCCATATTATCACAAATCATTAACTGGGATTTCTTCGCGCTCCTTCAAAGTTCACCAACATTGTAGCATAAAATGTTGTGTAAAATGACAGACATGATTATAGCATCTCTTATGAATTACAGAAATTGTTTATTATACACCAGAAAACTTATCTAATTAAATTGAATTAAGTGACACACATAGCCATTAGTCACTAGTAGTAGTAGGCACATAAGCTCAAAAGACTTCTGATTAAGCTTATTTCTCTGTATATACTTCTGATTCTGATTAAGCTTATTTCTCTGTTTATAGTACATTGAAACAGAAATTGAACTATTTGTTACCTAAAGCTATTCATATCACTCATTTACTTTCCACACATTTTTTAATGTTAAGGGCAAGCTATTAAAGAGATTGTGTCAACAATCACCCTGCAACATTGTCTCCTACTGACTTAGTGTGGGCATAATGTATATGACTGATTGACTGGGTTCAACATACCATGTGGCTTATGCTCTGGTCAGTGTTAGATTTGCGGACCAACACTAAGCCAGGTGTTTAAAAAAATAAAATACTTGAGCCAGAAAGGATGATCTGTAAAATAATTTGACAATCTAATATCTGGTTCTAAACAGAAAATCTAATAGTTGGTCAATGTCATAGAGGAGCCAACTGAATACCTTATAAACAAAACACAGAAAAGTAAAAATAGAGAACTGAACAGCAAACTGTACTGGATCTCAAACATGTTTCTAGTTTTGGTGACTGTTCATTTTGCAATTTTTAGGGGAAAAGAGGTGTTTTTGTTTAGAACTTAGGGAGTGATTCTGATTTAATAACAAGGCTATTCATTAACAAGACAAAAAAAAAAAAAGTAACAAATCCAAATGTATCTTTATTTTTCTAAACTACATAACGTGCCCTTTCACAACAAATTTATAGATGTCATTCCGGGGATTGCACTTGTGTGACATAATGTCACGTGACATTGCCCAATCCAAGTGTGACACGTGGCAATACAATTTTTTTAAATATAAAAAGATGAGAGAGAATAGTTGAATTAGATTATGTGTCAGAATTGGATTGGCCAATGTCACAATGTCACTTGACATTATGTCACACAAGTGGTGTCCGTCGTTCCAGTGATACTAATAGCACAATGTCTTATTTACCATTTCTCTTCTGACACTTATAATATTGGAAGAGTGGGGGAATACGTTCATGCCTGAACACAATTTCAGGATCCACTCTAGTCTTTGTCCTAACCAACTTGTTGAAATTAGCCTTAAAAAACCTCAAGCAAGATCCCTGTAACGACATCTACCATTACCACTTATATCCTTACGCATATTAAGCTTTCTCTTGTGTCAATTTACCAGTCACTGAAAACACTTGCGTAGCTTTCGTTTAGCGTTTCGAACTTTCAAATATCTCCAATAATGACATTTGTTTTTTAGAGGAATTCTTGAGCAACCTGTGCGCGAAGGATATGAAAATGTTAGTTTTCAGTCCGCACAAGAGAAATTATTTTTAAAATAAATGCTATAAACTGTCTTCTATAGATCCGTCAAAAATAATATCAATCGTCTTGTGCAACTCTTTTGGCTGAAGCGATGTTAAAGATAACCTCTCTTGTATAGTGTTTTTTATAAGAAGCAATAGAAAAAGCCTGCATGCAGATTACTAAATTCAGATTTGACAATTTACAATTCAGCAAATTGGACCTAAAAGGCTAAAACAGTGCATCTCATCACAAAAATGAAGAACAGCTAAAAACGTCGTTAATTGTTTGACCAACAGGAAAAATGACTAGACATGGCTGAGGAGTTAATGAGAGTGACAAATGTGTTTCAAGTTGTTGGTAGTTGAGTTGTAACTTCCACTCGTTTCGTATCTGCTATCAATTTCCATCCTAACATCAAAATCGCCGATAATCAAAGGAGTATACCTGTAGTTAAAACAAACAAACTCATTACAGTATTTGCCTGGACTGTACAGTAGAAGAATGTGAATATTTGGGTAGCGAATCTGAAAACCCTAATCCGAGAGTGACAAATTTATGAAAAAAACGCATGGGGTTCGAACCAGATGTACCACATGCTTTCAATTCACAACTCAATGTGATTGCTTCAACGTTGTATATTCATCACAAATCTTTGGTCCTTTTTCTTTCATTCTCTAAATCATTTTTCACTCACTTTCATCTCTCTCATCATCATTCAATTGAACCTAATAACCATAACCCCGCCCTTTTTCACAGACCTAATTAATTTTTATGAAAAAAATGTATGCAAGGAATTGAATCAGGTAACACATCAAAATGTCATTTTTTTATAAGCCACTAACGTCATTACAATTCTTTTTTTATAGCAGTTCATTTTCATTGTTAGCAGTTTCTTGCCAATTTAATAGTTATATATGAAGCTGTACAAAATCCGTGCATCGCACGGGTTATAGTCTAGTGTTTGACCCCTAATTGACCCCAATAAATTTACAAAAAATTGCAGTTTGACCCCTAATTTTTTGGAAATTACAAATTTATCCCTCAACTTATTCAAAATTATAAATTGACATTTTTTAAAATTTACAAATTGACCCCTAATTTCAATTTTCAAATTTGGCCCAACAAAAAATTTATAAAAGTTGCCCAAAAATGATGACAATAAAATTTTTGATTACTCCATTCAAACAAGACTATTTAGAAATGAAGTCAATTTAATTGAATCATTTAAATTGCCTAGAATTCTAAATTCTTCAAAATTTCTTAATTACCTCATCCAAACACACTCTAAATCTTTTGTGTTGTCAATCAAAGAAGTTTAGTTTATATGGTGTGGACTATTATAATTAATAGTATGTCTCATGTCAAATGTGATTTTATTAAAAATATATGTATGTTTCTTAATTGTCAAACAAGTGAGTATGCCTCAAAACTTTGGATTAACTAAACATGATCAAAATAGTTTCAACCATATCTTACTTTGTACTAAAACACATTTATCAAACATGCATGTAGAAACATACTATCGAAAATAGCTTCAACCATATCTTACTTTATACTAAAACACATTTATCAAACATGCATGTAGAAACATACTAATCAACTATACTGCACTTACACTATAGAATGAGAGAAAGATTATACTTTTGGAATCGAGGAGTAAAATGTGGTGACTTCTTATAAACATTAAAA
The DNA here is from genome assembly GCA_018208015.1 of Medicago ruthenica. NCBI lineage: Eukaryota > Viridiplantae > Streptophyta > Magnoliopsida > Fabales > Fabaceae > Medicago > Medicago ruthenica. The sequence continues at coordinate 107,729,824 of CM031371.1, read as the reverse complement.
TTCAGTACAATCTAGAGAATTAACAACAACAAAAAAAGATATTGACTTTGAACAAAAGATGGAATTAGATGAGATTTAGGGATTAAATTCGGGATTTAGGGATTTAAGATTCAATTTGGGGATATTGATTTTCGGTTCAGGGACCAAAGTTAATATTTTCTACTTTCACTTTAGTCCTTGTGACACCTTATGCACGCTACCTCATCAGTTAACATAAGTTTTTAATGCTAGGGACTAAATTGATAACGAAACTGCACATTCAGGGACTACTTTTTATTTAATCCTGAGTCAGGGACTTTTGTGACAGCGATGTGCAGAGTCTGGGACCAAAGTGACATTTTGCTCTCTGAATATGCAACAAATAGTTATAATAGTCCCTCAATGAATCAAAATTCTAAAATAGTTTTTGATTGTGCACTATGTTTGTCAAAATAGTCTTTTGAGAGACTGGTATGACACTAAGTAAATATATTGAGAGACTTACTTGACAATATTAATGGATCATTTTAACGTCAAGAACTATTTTGACTAACGGAGTGCACAATCAATGATTATTTTAGAATTTTGATACATTAAAAGATTATTGTGACTACTTGTTACACATTCGATGATTAAAATAACTATTAACCCAATACATTATTATGTATCGGTTGAAGTTTGAACTCCAAACTTTTTACTAGTCCATGATGATTTATGTTCGAGATGTGTGCGTCCAGCCACTAAAGTATTTGATAAAAAAAGTTATGTGTTCGCTGCTTTAGTCTTGTTTTTAATTCAGGTCTTGTGTAATTTTTTAATTAATTTTCGTATGAATGTTTAGAATATTATAAAAATATATCAAAAAAATTAATTCATTTTTTTTATACAAAAAATAGTTTATTTTAGAGTTCTGTTATTTGAATAATCATTTCAATAACAACTTATGAGACAACCATTGATTTACAAAGAAAATGAGGTAATGACACAAAAACTAAAACAATAGAGAGAGAAAGTAAAAACATAATTTGAGTATGAGAGAGAAAATTATCACAAAAATTGTCAAAAAATGGTTGTACAAATATTATTTCTCTTTATTTTAACACATGAAATTAAAAATATTTAAACTTTTGAAAAATAATATTTTATGATGGTACACATGAGTTGATCTAAAAATACAAACCAAAAGTTGTGATGAAAAAGTTTTGAAAAACCATATGTCAAAGAAAAATTGTATTGAAACTGAAATGAAAAATTAAAATATTTTTAATCCTTTTTAGTTTATAAGTTAAATATTTAAAATATATTTATATGAGATATATGAGCTTTTATAGGGGAAATGTGATTTTCTTTTTGATGGGAAGGGTGACTTTTTTATACCTCGAACTTACTTTGGGGCGGACTTCATAGGACTGGTTGCACTTAATATTGGGTAAGACACTGACAATAGGGGTGTAGCCTTTCATGTAGAAGGGTACCAAAAAATATTATTCTTGAATTGGTTGGTATTCAATTATCTCAAATAATAAACATTGAACTATCATAAATAAGTTTAGTTGTCGAAAATTAGCATAAATAAGAAAGTAAAAAAATTACTACATAATTGCTAGATTTATTTGTATTGATTTGGTACTTCCGGTCTCAATAACAATTACAGAGAAAACATTTTCAACAATAAAAATTATCAACACAATAATTATAGACATATTAAATGGGCTACGAGTTTCTTGCAAATAGCCTATTTTTTTTTAAGCAAAGTAGAAAATATATTAAATAAAATGAAAGAGATACAAAGACTGGGGGACATTAGACCTGACCCATAAATAATCCAAATGGGAATACAACGTGATAAAACAGTCCAAGTGGATCCACTCTAATCTATCCTAACAAAAATTCACTAATCATAGGCGCAACCCAACGAACCCGCTTACGGGCGCGAAACCAGGTTACAAAAAAGAATGAAAAGTGAATATCTGCAAAGAACAGTTAGAGTTTTAAAATGGCGAATGAATCGACCGCCAACACGGTATCAAAATCCAAGTGCCAACAGCTCCGTGATCAACAACAAGCATAAAAAGCTCTTTCGAGCAATACCAGAGTGAAGGTAGACATGACCTCTCGAAACCTGCAGATCTCAACAAATCTGGAATATCAGAGAATCGAAAAAATCATACCACCAAACACAACAGTTTCAAACAAACCACCAAACACAATAGTTTCAAACAAACGCGTAAGAACTCAGATCGAGGGATAAATCCAATACGTAAGTGTCAGTAACCAGACCCTTTCGAGTAAAACGAAACAGACCCTTTCGGGTTTTTGAATCACACGCCAAACCTTTTCGGGTTTACGAAACATTCCACTGCAAAAAGGCCAAATCCACCCAACACAGTCTAAGAACAGCAACATCACACAACAATAACAACATAAACAAAAAACAACACAAAACATAAAACAAACAACAACAAACAAAGCAGCCCCCAAGAACAAAGCACCCTTACGAAGACGAAAGCACACTCCTTCACCACCGGTGCAGATTGAAAACAGATCGAATCCAAAAAAACTGGATCTGGCTCCACACAATCAGAACCACATACCACCCAGTCGGAAGAATCAGAGGCCGACCCAATCATCACGTCCCAAGAACGACAACGAAATAGAGGAACGGCGACGGAAAAGAGTTAAACGTGTGGATCTGCTACCACCGAAAGGAAATAGAGAGAGACTGCGACGAAAAAGGAGCGGTGGTGCGGAGGAAGGAGACCCTCGTCGCACCACCAACCATTGAAGCTACATGACAGCGGTGGGTTTGGATTTTGGGTGAGAGGAAGTGATGTTCGGTGCTGGTTTAGAGAGAAGGTAGAGAAAGCTGGTTTAGAGAGAGAAAGAGGTTGAGCGATGAAAATTCCACTTGCAAATAGCCTATTTGTTTACATTAGAAAAAACATTATTAGTCTATTTTATAAACGGCCAATTATGGATAAAATTGGCTTCTTGAAAAGCATTTTTCCCAACTTTTTTAAATAGCTATTGTCAATTTTTATCATTTGTTGTTGTTCTAAGATAATTTTCACGTATTAGTTAATTTTTCAGATTATTTTGTTTTTAGTCTCTACAACACTTGCGATTTTTAAGTTAAGTTCATAAGATTTTGTTTAATTTTAATCCTTAATTTTTTGTTATAGGATTAAATCCTAGATTAAAAACACTTTTTTTTGTTGTAAAATTTTAAAAAATCGAGACAAAAATTGAATAGTTTTTGTTTAAAGACTAAGCCTAAAACACTATAATTCATAGGACTAAAGACATATTTTATCCTTAAATTTAATATGTTGGTTTTAAAATATTTTATTTTTTCTTTATAGTTGGTCCCTGCGTAAATTTGTTGATAGCTTCGCCGCTGACTACAATGGCATTGGATTATGCAGCGGTTGGAGCTCCAGAATTTTTATTTATTTATTCAATATGTGATGAGTTGCTAGCAAGTAAGTAACCTCAAAGGAAAAAACAAAAATGAAATTAAGATGAACGGAAAGAAACAGGTCCAATTAATAATTCATTAAAAAAAATCAATTGATAAAAGGAGTGAATAGGCATTTCATAATTGAATTTGCACAAGTCATTTAAGTTCGTCCTCAAACTATTTGAAATAGTTAAAACGTCCTTGAATTTTACAAACGTCGATCAATTTCGTCCCTCCGTCAAGTTGGGTCGTTAGCTATGACGACATGTGACGTTAAGCGTTGACGTGGATTGTCAGCTCAAATGTCACATATTCAGAGACAAAATTGATCAAAAATTTTGAATTTAATTTTGGACATTTTTTTTGCATACATATTGCATGTAAAGTATTCATTTATGTGGATTATCTAAGAGTCCAATTTTATCTTGTATTATCATTTTTTGTTTGTATTTACTTGTATGGGTTACACATTAATGGATGCCCAATCTCAAAGGGTCAACATGTATTCTTCTTATGTTCTATAAAAAAAAATTCTTCTTATGCCGCTAGTCACTTTTCAAATGGTGTGGATTTCTTCATCTTCCTATTGTGCAACCAAATAAAGAATGAGTTTGATAGTTAAAATAAATAATTCAGAGATCGATTTAATAGTAAGTAACATAATTTAGGGATTATCTTAATTTTTAATGAATAATTCAGAGATCAATTTGAGGCATCTTATCGTAATGACTTTTATTTTAAAAAAAGTCCAAAAAATAAATTCAAATTTTTTCAATCATGAATGTGTAGCATCTAACTTGATCATCTACATTAAAATTAATCAATCTTTATCTTTATTATACTAAATGTTAAGTAGTGTTGCCCTAACCTTAATGATTAGCCCTAATTTTTAGTTCTGAAAAAATTTTATGAAAGAAACACCTGGTGGGGATCGAACCAGGTACCACATGCTTCCAATTCACAACTCTTACCACCAAGGTACTAATGTTTTGTATGACATGCGATTGCTTCAATGTTGTGTATTCAACACAAATCTCATGTCATCTTTCTTTCAATCTCACAATCCCTAAATCATTTCTCACTTACTTTCATCTCTCTCACCATCATGCAATTGAACCTAATAACCATAACCCCACCTTTTTTGACGGACCTAATTAATTTTTATGAAAAAAAAGGCCTGCAAGGAATTGACTCGGGTAGCACATGAAAATGTCATTTTTTTTAAAAACCACTAACACCATTGCAATTCCTTTTTTGATATTTCATTATTAGTGCTTCCTTTTCATTATTATTTTTTCTTTCAATTACCACATAACGGTTCATTTTTATTATTATTTTTCTTTCGGTTACCACATAACAGTTCATTTTCATTATTTTTTTTCTTTCGATTACAACATAACAGTTTCTTTTCCTTTTCATTCGTATAGATTTAACAGCTTTTGCGGTTAGGACCAATTTCTTGGTGCAGACTTTTGTATATATTTTTTCTTTTGATTTGTCATTTTTATTGTAGCTCATCTTTTGTTTTTATTGCTTTTTGAGGTATTTTGATAACATAATACTGAATGTAACTATAAAAGTAATAATATAGTCAATTTGATAGTTATAAATGAAGCTCTACAAAACTAATGCATCGCATGAGTTATAGTCTAGTATTTATAAAACTAGACTCTAACCCGTGCGATGCACGAGTTTTTGTAGAGTTTCATATATAACTATCAAATTGATTATATTATTATTTTTATAGTTACATTCAATATTATGTTATCAAACTACTTCAAAAAGCAACAAAAACAAAAGATAGACTGCAATAAAAATGGCAAATCAAAAGAAAATTACATATATACAAAAGTCTTCACCAAGAAATTGGTTCTAACCGCAAAGGCTATTAAGTCTATAAAAATGAAAAGAAACTGTTATGTAGTAATCGAAATAAAGAAAAAAACAATGAACATGAACTCCTTTGTGTAACTTAAAGAAAAAATAATAATAAAAAGGAACTGCAATAGCGTTAATGGCTTTAAGAAAATGTAAAAAAAATGACCTTTAGTACGGTATATTCATTTTGGAAGCAACATTCTTTCAGTAAAAGTGGTAAAAGATTTAAAGTGTTGTCATGTGCTACCTGATTCAATTCCTTGCAGACCTTTTTTTTATAAAAATTAATAAGGTCCGCCAAAAAGAGCGGGATTAGGGTTATTAGGTTTAATTGCATGATGGTGAGAGAGATGAAAGTGAGTGAGAAATGATTTAGGGATTGTGAGATTGAAAGAAAGAGGACCCGAGATTTGTGTTGAATATATAAAAGTGAAGCAATCACATTTAATCAAAAACATCAGTGCCCTAGTGGTAAGAGTTGTGAATCGGTAGCATGCGATATCTGGTTTGATCTCTAGTAAGAGTTTTTTCATAAAAACTTTTAGAACTAAAAATTGGATATATGAAAAGGTTAAAAGACATGTCATTATGTGTTTCTCATGCAATAGAATTATAGAAAACTAAGAAAAAAAATTTCCTTTACAATGTTAGTAACATAACCTTTTCTTATAGAATTTCTTATGATACATATATTTTTATAATTCTTTTGGATTTAAAATTTTCTCTAAGAGGAAATTCTAGCTAGCTTAAACTCGTATATTATAGACTGAAATCATATATTTTTATAATCCCAAAAAATGTCTCATAAGAAATTATAGAAAAGAATTTCTCATTTCAAGAGAAAGCTAGTGGCATATCATCTTTTTTGGTTCGGAAAATTGACAACAATGTATAAAAATATAAAAAAGAAGAGCTTAAAAAGCATACCATTATGTGTTTCTCATGCAGTAGAATTATAGAAAACTGAGAAAAGGTTTTCATCTTTACAATGTTAGTTACACTTAATCAATCCAATTAAAAAAATACAATGATTAACTCAAAAATAATAGATGAAATAAATGAGTATTGTACAAACATATTACATCCGAAGTCTAAAACAATCTAATATCACAAAACTGGTCACTTTGGTAATCAAAATTATTAAACGTGTGCTCCAGCATCCGATATATTGCCATCATGCAATCAGTGTGGTACATTTGAAAGACTCCGTTGTAGAATAAGTTTCACCTTTTCGAGCTTTCATATATACTGTCAATATTATGAATCTGGTTTCCAAAAACAACAAATATGTTAAAAGAAAAAGAATAAAAAAAGGGAATAATCTTACAATATCACACTGAGGCGCCACTAAAATATTTCATATTCACTTTGAGGCTTTTATAAACACAACCTGCAAGTTCAAACTAAGAAAACAAAAGACACAATGAGATCCACAAAAAGTATTTTCAAACCATTGTAAATTATGAATTTTATTGGTGGAAAAGTGAAAGGGAAATCACAATTGGGTGGAGAGAAACATTAAAACAGTTAAAGTTTTACAAAACATAAGCAAATGATTATAGAGATAATATGAACTATACGTACATTGAAAACTTAATGAACGGTAACCAAAGGCAATGCATAGAAGAATTTACAGAGCCTCTAAAAAATGAGAAGAAGAAGAATACATAGAGACTAAACCAGAATAATATATATATATATATATATATATATAGGGAGATAATGAGAGGAAAAGTGGATGAGGTTTAGTGGGAAGTTAATAATAATATGGTGTAGTTACCGCGGTAATAGTGGTTCTATAATAGGAACGTGGAGGGAGTGATGCTTCAATTTAATTAATTATAATTATAATTCATTAGTATAGGGAAAAAATGTGGAAGAGAGAAGAAATGAGAAAATGACATAAATGTTGCATATTAATCTTGGAAGTAAGATTATTTCGGTAGAAACTTAGGTAGCTGAGTGGTAAAACATGTGTTGTGATAACATTTGGTACACGGTTCAACTCTTGGCAGGAATTTGTTTCTATAATTTTTTTTTCAAAACAAAAAATTAGGGTTAGTCATAGAGTTAGGTCAAGACTACCTAACATTTAGTATTACTAGACTCTAACCCGTGCGATGCACGGCTCGCACGGGTTTTGTATAGCTTCATATATAACTATCAAATGACTATATTATTACTTTTATAGTTATATTCAGTATTATGTTATCAAACTATCTCAAAAAGTAACAAAAATAAAAGATGGACTGCAATAAAAATGACAAATCAAAAGAAAAAATATATACAAAAGCTAGCACCAAGAAATTGATCCTAACCGCAAAAGTTGTTAATCGAAAGAAAAAAATAAGGAGAAGGAATTGTTATTTAGTAACCGAAAGAAAAAAAAAAAAAAAGGAACGTTACGTGGTAATTGAAATAAAAAATAATAATAATAAAAAGGAACCGCTAATAATGAAAAGGAACTACTATCAAAAAAGGAATTGCAATGGCGTTAGTGACTTTTAAAAAAAATGACATTTTCATGTGTTATCTGATTCAATTCCTTGCATATTTTTTTTTCATAAAAATTAATTAGGTCCGTCAAAAAGGGTGGTGTTATGGTTATTAGGTTCAATTGCAAGATGGTGAGAGAGATGAAAGTGAGTGAGAAATGATTTAGGAATTGTGAGATTGAAAGAAAGAGGACCCGAGATTTGTGTTGAATACACAACATTGAAACAATCACATGTCATAAAAAACATCAGTACCTTGGTGGTAAGAGTTGTGAATTGAAAGCATGTGGTACCTGGTTCGATCCCCATCCGAAGTTTTTTTCATAAATTTTTATAACTAAAAAGTAGGGCTAATCATTAGGGTTAGAGCAACACTACTTAACATTTAGTATGAAAAAAAGAATAATGAAGAAAAAGCTAAAATTCACACAGTCACATAACAAAATCAATAATTTTCAAACCCTGATGTCAAGGATTCGAAATTAACAAAATTCAGACAATCAATATCAACATTGGTCATAATTTTTTGTCAATTCGATGAAAGATGGTGTGAATCGGTGAGAGAAAGCGAGTTATCGGCAATGACATTTACGGCAGTCAGTTGTTGGTGAGGTGGCAGTTGCGGCGGCGGCGTGATGTGTGTGGATCAGTGAGAGAAAGTGATTTTCCGGCGGTGGCAATTACGGCGGCATGTGTTGTTGAAGTGACAGTTGCAACGGTGGCGGGATGTTGTTATTGGGGTCACCGGCGGCGGTGAAAATGAAGTTGAATCGCATGATGTGTGTGAATGACGTTCAATTCGTGTTCAAATGATGTTGGAATTCAGGGTTGTGAGAATGACTTAAAGGGAACTCGCATTTGTGCTAGATAAATAAAATGAAAGCAACTATAAGTCACAAAAAACTTTAGTGATCTAGTGGTAATGGTTGTGATCTACCAGAACTTGGTCTGGGGTTCAACTCTCAGGCCTAGGATTTATATATAAGTGATAAAGATTTAAGAACGTTTTAACTATTTCAAATTCAAATAATTTTAGGACGAAATTAAGCTATATGTACAAATTTAAGGATGAAAATGTCAATTCACGGAAAAAAATCCAATTAATTAATATATTGGAAATTGGTTTCGTTTAGAAACGGTAAATCTGACAAAGAAACACACTGTTCATCACCATTATCATATCATATCATATCATATCATGTTGATGAAGATGAAAGAGAAATAGAAAGAGAAAGAGACACAAGCATTACCAACAAACAACACTGTCGCTACGTGTTTCTCCTCGTAACTACTGAACCCAAAGGTTCTCTCTCTTCTCTCTCTCTCTCTCTCTCTCTCCTTCAATTATTTTTAATTTGTAAATTTTCATCAAATATTTTCATTATTTTTGTTTGACCAGGTGTTGCGCTGAGGAAAAGGATCAAGATGCAGTAGTATAAAAATTTTGTGGAAATTAATTTTCAATGGTTGATTATTGATTTTGACAAGTTAGAACACATTCACATTACTCAAAATAATTGAAATTAAAATACAAAGAGAGTTTTTAATTTGATTGATTAATGGGTTGTGAGTGTAAGAGAAAACCTCACTTCTATCACCTGTTTAACCCTTCTTCAACCTCTCAATCTCTGGTAATTTCTCAACCTTTGTTTTTACTGTTTTCTTCTTGACCTAATTGCATGTTTGAATATATTATATACTCCTAAATGTATATAACTTTAATTTAATAATTATTATGATCTTTATGAATGTGTGAAATTATGTTTATGAATAACTTGCAACATATTTTGTGGACAAGTAAAATTGGAAGCAAATGGGGTAAACGATGTTTATCTTTTGAGGATCAAAACCTAAATGTGTGTTTGGATTGACCTTGACTTTGACGAAATTACGGTGGGTCACCATGGTTTTGGTAAAACTACAGTTTGGAGCTACAACAAAACTAGAGTGCCACTGTGATTTCGTCAAACTCACTGGCAATCCAAACATGCACGGTGCATCTGTATGCAACAATGACAAGCTGAATGTGCTCTTATTGCCGAAAGTATTTTCTTTTAGAGTAGGTTCGAATGGAGGGTTTTGGAGGACTTGACTGAGTCTATATTTTTGTATGTATTTGAGATTTTTAAAAAATGGAAAGAATAACGTCATTTATGATCATACAACATTCGATCACACTTAATTCGTTTTTAGAAATATTTTACAACTACCTTGATTTAGAAAAGAAAACCGAGACCTCCACTCCTCTCCCCTCCGAGAACTTTCATCCAAACATACCCTTAAGCTAGGTGAAGGCTTACCCTCACTTTCCCTCCCAGCCTATACGAAGCTTAGAAACTATGTCAATGTTTCTGAATACCCGACAGTCCTACCTTTCCCAAAAAGTCTTGATTTGGAATCGAGTGGCCCTTAAGAATGCGGAGAATAAACATGTAAATGATATCCTCCTCAATTTCCAGTATCATGTATCTAAACAAGTAAATGATGTCAATTTTTTGTTTTGGATATCATAAAATGCTTTTAGAGTTTATATTTGAAAGTATATTCTTTTAATGCAGAGAGTTCCAGATGGTTTTGTCCATCAAATGGAGGGCACGACATGCGGATTAGTTTCATTAACTGGTCCTAGTGGAAATACTTGGCAAGTTCGTTTAGTTGAGCAGGACAATCATTTGTTCTTTCATCATGGATGGTCAACATTTGTGGGAGATCATCGTTTACAGCATGGCGACCTTTTGGTTTTCAGATACGAGGGTCACTTGCTTTTCACTGTGCAAGTATTTGGTGAGAATGCATGCGAGAAAGAAGCTGCATTTCATTCTGAGTGCAATTTAAATTCATTCAACTTTGATAATATTGAAGGACAGAAAAGTGATGCTGAGGTGATTTCTTCTTTGGATGTTGTTGGAGATGTTCAGAAGAAAATGAGGTGTGACGCCATTGAGAACCAGGAGCAGCCTGAGTTGGCTATTGCTGGTAAAGATCTATCCAATTATGAGTTCGTTAGACCAATTAGTATGATCAGAGAAACAGAAGAAATCTGCAAAGAATGTTCAGCTAGTGCTGTCCATGTTCCTTTTCAAACAGGAAATAGCAATGTTCAGCTAGGTATAGCAAATTTGATTTCATTCTGGGTCTCAAAAACATGTACTAAAACTGATACGATTTTCCCTAGAAAACTGATACTTGTCTAGTATAGAGTATTTTGCATTCAAATCCTTATATTTATGCCAGAGCTTATCGTTTTATTTAAAACTCATGATTGAATTGTTCAATCCCACAGGGGCAGCAATCCTGTATAGAAGTGGGAAGGAAGATGACCATGATATTCTCAGCGGAGCTTCACTATCAAAGTTATCAGCACATGATGAGAAAAAGATAGCCCAATCATTTACGTCCTCTTTTCCATATTTTGTTAAAATAATTAAAACCTTCAATGTCAGTGGTTCATATACTCTGGTGAGTTGTTTCCTTTTGTCATTCATAATTTATCTCCCAAATAATGCTGTTTTATCTTGAGAAACTGATCTGGTTGGGGCATAGTAATTTTTACCCAAATAGTGTTTCTCCCTTTATGTATGGAGGATGATAAGCATAGATTAAAGCGTTTCAGATGTATTCATTACTAGTATAAGATGATCTCAATGAAGATTCCATCCATCCATACTGACAAGAGTCCTAGTTAATGAGTCAACCTTGGTAGATTTGAACTATATTCTTGTCCTCATTGTTGTCAAAATCCCGACTTAAATCCTAAAATCAAGGATTTTGCGACTTTATTCACCTTCAACGACTCAAATCCATAGCAAAATCTCAAAATAGGCAAAATCCTAGTAAAATTGCATCAAAATCGCACAAAATCGTGAAATCCATACAAAATTGCAGGATTTTAAAGGGTGTTGAAGGATTTTGTCCATTTTTTTTAGTCATTTATGCGTAAGTATTTTGTGGACTTTAAACCGAGTCATTTATGACTATATACAATTTATAACATATATTTAGCATTATTTTTGTGTTGGTAAAATTCATCGATTTTGATTGCGATTTTACGATTTCTTATATCGATTCTTCAAGAGTAGTTGAGTAAAATCCTTCGATTTTGATTGCGATTTTACGATTTTCGATTTTGCTCTTCCCTTTCGACCTGAAGCAAAATCCCCATTTTGACAACCTTGCTTGTCCTTGCACTTCAATGCATGTTGGAGTGATATTTCAATACTTAGTGAAGTTGCTGCTTGGTGAACTTCTAAACTTCTACCTAAATAGCTTATGCAAACAAATAAGCTTTTATGTTAATTTATAAGTTCTCACTAACGAAAATTGTATCTTCATAAGCTGTTTTTTCATAAACTACCTTGAAAAACTTATGAATAATACATAAAAGCTTATTTATTTGCACAAACTCAAAAATTAGTCAATAAAAATGGGCCCTAAGTTCGAGACCTTTTCTACTGCTACGACATTTACTAATTGACTTCTCTGCAATTTCAATGTTGTGTTTCTCCAAGAAGCTTCTACATCACAACACTAAGTTTGAGACATTTACTACTACTACTACTACTACTCTTGTCCTTGCTTAAACTTTTAGATTCAACGATATTTTAATTTTAACTTTCCTTCTACTCACATGTTTCTTATTTGAAGTTTAATGGTCATATTATTTGTTGTGTAAAGTTTTCTTGTTATTCGCCTTAACACAAAGCTCTTGCTGATACTGATTAATAATTGATACAATGCAGAATGTTCCATATCAATTTTCGATGTCACATTTTCCGAACTGCAAGACAAAGATTATTCTTCATAATTTGAAGGGAGAGCACTGGACTGTTAATTCTGTTCCAACAACTAGAGTGCATACAAGTCACACTCTATGTGGAGGATGGATGGCTTTTGTTCGTGGCAATAGCATAAAAGTTGGAGATGTCTGCATTTTTGAACTTATACGTGAGTGTGAATTACGTGTTCGCATCGCTGAGGTTGGAAAAGATGGGTTAGACTGCCAGGTTGGAAAACTAGCTTGTAGTATGCTTAGTGCAAGACATGATGTCTCTAGCCATAATACTTCCAGATATATGCCGAAGAAACCTAAAGTTAGCTCAAAGTGCAGAACAAAGGTTGATCTATCAGATAAAAAGTTGTCAAAGATTGGTCAAGAAGCTGTTTTATCCATTGAATTCAAGAAATCTGGTAGAGCTTCAACTACTTCGAAGAAGATGGGGCTTTCCCCCAAGTCAAAAGCTGCCCATAAAAAGACGGGTAAGGTTTTTCCTCTATTTGCCCACTAGATGGCAAATTATATTGCAATGTAGATCTATATCATAAGTTTCTGCAACAAGTTTCTATTAAGTATTTTATTTTCTCAAGTAGAAAAGAAGAATATAATTCAATTTTTTTGACAATTGCAATGGTGTTACTTTGATAGTAAAAGAAAGAACAAAAAGGATAAACATAGAATATTTTCCTTCTGTAAAAGTTTCTACCTTCCAAATTATGACTTCAGTCCCATTTGAACTGTAAACAAAGACAGCTGTACCGAGGAAACATCGTGTTGAAGATGAACTAAGTTCCCAGGCTAAAGCTGGTTTGAGAATGTTGTTTGCACTCGACGAACAAAGAGTAGCTGAAGCTTTTACTTCCCCATTTCCTAATTTTGTGAAAATCATGAAGAAGTTCAATGTCAGTGGATCATACACTTTGGTGGGTAATACATATTTCACAACTAATTAGTGTTAGCATCTGTGTTTAAAATCAATATCATTACTAAACTATTGAATACTTGTTACACTGTAGAAAATCCCGTATCAGTTCTCTGCTGCACATCTCCCCGCCTACAAAACAGAAGTTACGCTTCGCAATTCAAGAGGCCAATGTTGGATTGTAAACTCTGTCCCAGATGCCAAAGGGAGAACAATTCACACCTTTTGTGGGGGATGGATAGCCTTTGTTCGTGATAATGACATCAATTTTGGTGACACGTGCATTTTTGAGCTCGTATCTCATTATGTTATGCAGGTTCATATATCTGGGGTTGGAAAGGAAGGTCTTGACCATCAAAATGGACATGTGAAACTTAATAGCATGTAGCTAGCTACTGTTTCATCAACTTGCTAACGTTATTGTTTGTGAGACAGATCAATCAATCTCCAAGGGAGATTTTTTGTGGTAAGAGTCGCAAAAGACTTGTGCATTTTATGCATGTCAGTAAATTCATGGGTGTCTCTCCACATCCCAATTAGTTGTAATCACTAATCAAGATCGTAGAATGTATTAATTATCTACTAAGCCACTGCTTTTAGTTCTTATCAATGTAAATTTGTGATTGTCTATAACATTCAGTAGGCTCGTGAAATGTTGGTCTGGTTGAGGTAAAACTACATTTTGATTTTTGTCTCATGTTAAGTGTCATTTATGGTTATGCATACATCTTAAGTTAATGAGTCGACCTCTACTAACAATATATAAAAATCGAAGTACAACAAAATTTCATTATCGTCCTTATTAAAACTCATGATCTCTTTAATTTTATATGCATAATGGTCATTTTGCAAAATTTAATTTATTTGTTTTTTACACATAATGATCATCACAAGTGTAACAAATTTCCACGGATAACTATGAAACAAATTTATTTGTTTTTTAAAAAAATTAATTACGGATAATGGTCTTATCTACTAAGAATATATAAAAATCGAAGATTTTCATGAATAACTATGAAACAAATTTATTTGTTTTTTAAAAAATTAATTACGGATAATGATTATATCTACTAACAATATATAAAAAACGAAGTCCAGAAAAATTTCATAATTGTCTTTATTAAAACTCACGATCTTCTTAATTTTATAATCGTCCAACAAACATTGAATGATGTCTTGCATATAAAATAAAAAAAATTATGCAAAACATTTAAAATATTTTATCATATCGTCTTTCTCACATATGTATATAAAATTTGTTTTCAAAATACTGCATTAACATATCGACTATCACATATTGATACATACAAAACATTTAAAACACTGCATTAATGTTGATATTTTGAAAATAGTCACGAGTTTTCAAAATTTTAACATATCGACTATCACATATCGATACATACAAATTTTCATATGCATATATAAGCATATAAATTTCTCAACGAGTGTAATTTAAATATTTAAGGGTGTTTTAAATATAAAATAAAAATTTATTTAATAGACACACTACATTAATGTTGATATTTTGAAAATAGTCACGTGTTACCAAAATTTTATCACATTGACTTTCTCATATATTTATATAAAAATTTGTTTCTGCAGATATAAACATTTAAAATCTGCAACAGGAGGAGTTCAAACATTGAACAATGTTTTGCATATAAAATAAAATTTATTTAATAGGCACATTGCATTAGTGTTGCTATTTTGAAAATAGCCATGAGTTTTCAAAATTTTATCATATCGACTTTCTCATATATGTATATAAAAATTTGTTTCAGCAAATATAAACATTTAAAATCTACAACAGGAGCGGTGCAAACATTGAACAGTGTTTTGCATATAAAATAAAATTTAATCAACAGAAACACTGCATTAATGTTGATATTTTGAAATTAGTCACGAGTTTTCAAAATTTTATCATATCGACTATCACATATCGATACATACAAATTTTTTTCTGCATATATAAGCATATAAATTCCTCAACGAGTGCGATTTAAATATTTAACGGTGTTTTAAATATAAAATAAAAAATTATTTAATAGACACACTACATTAATGTTGATATTTTGAAAATAGTCATGTGTTTCCAAAATTTTATCATATCAACTATCTCACACATGTATATAAAAATTTGTTTGTTTAGATATAAGTACATAAAATCTGCAACGAGTGCGGTGCAAACATTGAACAGTGTTTTGCAAATAAAATATAAAGTTATTTAATAGAAACACTACATTAATTTTGATTTAGAAAATAGTCACGAGTTTTTAAAATTTTATCACATCGACTTTCTCATATATGTATATAAAAATTTATTTATGCAGATATAAGCACATAAAATCTGCAACAGGTGCGGTGCAAACATTGAACAGTCTTTTGCATATAAAATAAAAAGCTATTTAATAGAAACACTACATTAATTTTGATTTTGAAAATAGTCACGAGTTTTCAAAATTTTATGTGCATAAATTTTTTTTTCCGCATATATAAGCAAGTAAAATCCATAGCTGGTGTGACTCAACTATTTAACAAATTTTTGTTTATATAAGAGAAAAAATTAATAGAAACATTACATTATTACTCATAATTTTCATTTAATATCTATAAACATTCTACAATATTAACAATATAATTATTTTTGATATAATCGCACGGGTCTTTTACTAATATACAATAAACTAGATCACCGACCAAGTTAAGGTTGATCATATTCTGATTGGTTAAGGTTGGGTGACCAAGTTATAAAAAATTATAAATCAAATAAATAATTTATTTTTTAAAATGTTGTTGCTCAACTTTACATCTTTCATCCGGTTCAATACTACTATAACCTTTTGGTTATATTGAGCATATTTGTTTGGGATTATTTAATGAAAAATCACTGTCGAAAAATATTCTTTTTTTAGGCTCTTCTATCTTTTTATTTAAGTTCTTTCAAAAAATAATTATTTTTATTTAAGTTTTTAAAGATGATCAAAATCTAAAAGATATGATTATAATAAAAAAAAGCTATAGTAGTTTTTGAGAAGTAATACGATTTTAATGTGTTGTGGGTGAAAGAGAAGGTTAAAAAGGTGTTTTTATGATTGAAAATAAATATAAATTAGCTTTTACTTTATATAATATAGAAGTCTCAAAAATATTTTGTCTAAAAACATAAAATTCTCTAAAAAAGATACACCCATAAATTGGCTTTTACTTTACAAAAATAAAATAAAAGTCTTTTAAAAAATTGATTATTTACGATCATAAAAATTAGCTTATGTCAATAAACTCACCTGAATAGCTTATAATTTGACTGAAAAATATTTAGCCACATTTCTTCATCGAGCATAAAAATAATACATAGCGTTCACATTCCATCGCTTAAGAAAAATGCACTCTACACAAATAAAATTATACAGTACAATTATTGATCTGTCTCAAAGTGCATAGGCTTTATAAATGAAATTCACAAAATACTTTTGTAAATGGGGCAATTCTGTTAGAGGTCGATAAAACAACAAGGGCAAGATCTACCAATAAAAAGACAACCATTTCATGGGATCTACTCTTTTTCTTTTTACCAAAGCCATTTTGACATTGTCCGGTAGAATAACCCTCTCATGTTACTTAGAGCATGTTTGTTTGGGATTTTTCTGAAAAAAAACAATTTTTTTAAACCAAAAAAAATGACTTTTATTACTTTAATAGTGTTCGTTTCAGATTTAAAAAAAAACCATTTTATCAGAAAAAAATATTAACCTTGAAATGAAAAGTTATTCCTAGTAGCTTTTCTAAAATCTATTTTTTAACCCTAAGGGTAAGAGCTTCAATTTTATTTTAAAAAAAATATTTTTATGATAATAAACAAATGGAAACTAGCTTTAATTTTTTAAAAAATTCTTTTAAAAAAATCTCTAGATTTTTTAAAAATAAAATAGTCTTTTTAAGGCAAAACAATCAAACCCTTGTAGATTGAATCTTTGGGTGCAATGCTATATGGGTGCAATAAAAGGAAAGTTAGTAAGCACCAGTCAAAAACAGTTGGGACGTTTTAACATTCGTGTACAGCCAAACGAGTTGCACATAGTCATTATCCATTAGAAATTAAGAAAATAATCATTTCATACTATTCACTAATTGAATCCTCAAATAGAGTGCTCTATTTGTGGTAGAAAAAAAAGAGAGCAGGAGAAGCGACTAATTATAAATAAATTGAGATAGAATTTAAAAATTAGAAAGAGCGAGAAGAGAAATTTTTTATGTCACATCTATCATACATAGAAGAGTTCACAATGACTAAAGAATTAAAGTAAGGATATCCCTTGACCCCGCTCCTTTTCTTTATTGTTGCAAAAAGATCGGAGGGGATGGTAGCAAGGAGGATGGAAATAGGCTCTTTGACGAGATGTGTCGTAAATAACTCTAACTTTATTCATATTTTATAATTTGCGGATGATACTATTTTGATGTGTGATGGGAATTGAGAGACTCTATGGTTTCTTAAATCTATTATGTGAAGCTTATTATTGGTTTTTGGGTTTGAAGGTGACTTTGCTAGAAGTAATAATATTTTTGGTGTGAATATTAACGATGATTCTTTGATGGCGATCTCACGGTTTTTACATTTTTGTATTGATCAATTTCCTTTTTATTCTTTGCTATTTTGATGGATGTCAGTCCAAAAAGAGTTGATACTTGAAATCTTATTGTGTCATCATTGAAGAAAAAGTTGTCTAGTTGAAAAAGTAGACAATTGTAAATTGAAGGGAGGGCGACTTTGATTAACTCACCTCTGTCCTCTTTCTTTAAAGCTCCACTATATGTGATTAAAGAGTTAATTTAATTGCAAATGAACTTTTTGTTGGGTGGTAATTAATGAAGTAAGTTGAAAAATAGTATGAATAAGATGGAAGAATCTGTGTTTGCCCAAGTGTCAAGGTGGTCTAGGTGTCAAGAATTTTGAGGTCTTAAATAACTAACTATTATCAAATGGATTTAGCAGTGTCTTAAAGATAGAGACATCATTGATATTAACTTCTCTCCTTTAAAATGGTGATTACATAAATACTTTTGTGGTGATTTTGTTAAGTTGGGAAGTATAAGTTCTTTGTGGTGGAGAGACTTGGTGAAAATTGGTGTAGGGCGTGAAACTACTTATGGATGGTTTCGTGACATGGTTAGAAGAAAATTGGGAGATGGACAAAGGGTTTTGTTTTGGCTTGACTAGTGAGTTGGTAGGATGCCTTTGAAGGATGTTTCTCCTAAAATGTTTTGTGTTGGTGTCGTTAAAGAGGATAACGTGACATATATGATTAGTTGAGATAGTGGTTAGTGGGTGTGGAGTTGACGGTGGAGGAGGCTGTTGTTTGCAGGAAGAAGAAGTTATCTATGAAAAGGAAGCTACTGCTTGTGGTGTTGGATTTGGCTGTTGAACAATGATCATGAGTTCTCAGTTAGTTCTTATTATAAACACTTGATCTCACTTATAAATGTTCAATATAGCGATCCAATTCTGATAAGGGCTTTAATTTGGAAAAGGTGTTGGAGATTGATGTTCCGTCTAAGGCCAAGGTTATGATTTGGAGTTACTTAAAAGGAGGCTAGCAACTAAAGAGGGTCTGGCTAGAAAAGGGTAATGTCCACCATTCATGCTATGTCTTGTGTTTTTTTTTTTTTTTTTCTCAAGTGATATTGAATCTAGTAAGCATCTCTTCTTCTCTTATCATTTCTCTTATAATGTATGGTCTGTCTTAAATAATTTGATGAGTGTTCAAGGTGTAAAACATAATGATGGTGTTCAACATCTCTTTATGCATATGAACTTGGTCTTGAATAAGCGTTTGACAAGAACCTGTTTTCTTATTTGGTTGACTATCGTTGGGTTCTTTGGTTGGCTCACAACAAAGTTCCTTTTTCAAGAAGGGGTTGCAGGTTGCAATTTGATAATCTCTCGAATTAATATGCTGTTTTGATGATGATTTGTTGGTCGAGCTGGTAAGAAATCTAACCTGGTGTATTATGATTGGTTTAATTGTCCTTAAGATGTTTATATGGTTGCTATTTTGAACTTCAAGACAAATTAATTTATGTACTTTGAGGCAAAGTACTCCCTACGTACCAAAATATAAACAAAAATTGGTCAACAAAAGTTAATGTATTTGGTTTAAAATTTGTACCAAATATATCAACTTATATTGACTTATTTTTGCTTATATTTTGGGACGGAGTAGTATATCTTATTACACCATTGTCTTTTATCTCTTTCTCTTCCGATGAGCCTATAAAATTTATGAGTCTCTTAACATATTTTTTCTATAAAAATATTGTGCACTGTTTCTTTTCCAACATTCTCTGAGCTTTGAGATATGTCAGAGTAAGATCTCAGGACCCACTTAACCTCAAAATTTTCTTATAAAAAAGATTATTTCTAGTCACACCCAAAAAATACATGGTCCCACTCAAATTTAATTAAAATTTAATAATAATACCAAAATTACTCGTGTTCATATAATTTTTTTAAAACTCTTTTTCATCTCTTTTCTAATATCCTCTCTCTCTCTAAAATATCCATGTACATGTGATCACGCTGAACGAGCGAATAAAGATTGAATCACAAGGTCTTTCATTAATACTATATTGCATATGTTTGTAAATTTATGTGTTTTAAAGATGTTTTTCTACATTTTTATACTTATGTGAATCATACGTACTTAAGTGTTATTTAAAGGTCTAACTTCACTTCATGTATGTCTACGATATTAAAGTTTATATAAACTCTAAGTTTACATACACAAGCATGAACTTAGTTTATGAATTGAATTCACGCATACTTACGTTATTAAAGTTTACGTACGTTTAGAAATTCAAATTTTATGTAAACTAAGTTTACATAAGCTTGCATAATCGATTTTACGTACACCTCTACGACAAAAAAAACTAGAAAATCAAAATTGGTAGAAAACGATAAACAACAATTTCCTGCTCAAAATCGACTACATAATAAAACTAAGGGGAATGTTAACTAGTGCCCCGTGGCACTAGTTAAAGGCCTTAATTGGTAAACTTTTATGAAAGTTATGTAATCAGTGCATTGAAAATAAAAAAATTTGATATTTTTTTAAAAAAAATTACTTGACGCGGGAGTATTCGTTAACAAGACCCTAAAACTAATCACAAAAGGAAGTATAAAAGCGCTTAAAACCAACCCTAAAATATAGGTGAACATTGAATGCAACGATCTCGAGTTTTTCACTCTCTAAGTTCTATGTTTGGGCTTTTTTAATTTCCTTCCTTAACAATAATATGGAATGTTTCAAAACGAGAAATAATAATCGGTAGTCTTAAACTTTTGATTTCGTAGAAATTCTACGTGAGATAAGAAAAGGTGCACGTAAACAAACAATAGTTTAACTTTCGAAAATAGAGGACCAAAATTGCAATTAAACATTATTTTATTAAGGATATTTACAAAAAAAGTGATAGAATTAGAGTGATTCAAACATTTCGTACCGTTTGGCTTCCGTTTCTTGTGAACTGCTTAAAGCCTGTACTATTTGTCTTCCGCAGTTTCTACCTTTCTCTCGATAAAACCAAAAGCTTTGAACCATTTCATTCATGGGAGGAACACAAAACTGTGTTGGGAGCACCAAATCTTGGGAGGAAGACATTTATTGGACCCATTTCCAGTTCATCCATTTCACCCTTTTTCTGAGCATCACCCATTTTCACCATCAACTTGTAAGTACATGCACATTATTTTGACTTGCCCACCATTTCAATTTTGTATCTTTTTACAATTCATTTAACTGCACTTAGTTCTTTTCAACAAAGTTTTCAGCTTTTTATTATTATTAATTTTTATTTTTTATGACAGTCTTTTTAGTTTTGAGTCTGCGTATTTTTGCAATTTCCTTAGACTCTGTTTGCGAGTTTGGAGGGAAAGGGAAAATAGGGCTTTAGGGGAGGAGAGTAGAGGGAAAAACAGTGAAATTTTCAATATATTTTGAGGGAGTGATTTTGTAGAGAATGATAAATGAATATTTATCATTAATATATTTTTAATTTTGAGAGTTTTTTTTTTAAAGGAAATTTTGAAAGTATTATAACAATATATATTATATTTGAAGAATTTATCTAAACTCTCCTTCAATACAATTTTGGAGTTCCCCCAATTTGAGAGAATTTTGTGTTATGAAGAAAAACAAACTCGCAAACAGAGTCTTAGGGTGTGTAAAAGGAAATTGGTTTATTATTCTTTTCCTTTTTCTGCAAACGTTATCTATTCAAATCATGTACTTGGAATGATTAACGTTCGTTTCTCAAGCAAAAAAGCATTATCTAGTGTAGGTTTTCTTTGTTTAGTATTTTTTTCATTGTTTCTCAATAAAATAATTATGTTTAGCTCTTAGGTGGATATATTAATCTACCAAAATCTCTTAGATTCATCAGCTCAATGTTTCTTAGTCTCAAATGGACATTTATACTTTTGTTGCAGGCACTTCCTAAAACATTTTCAGACAATTTAAAGAAGAAGTTGCCAGAAAATGTGACCCTTAAAGGTCCTAGCGGAGTTGTGTGGAATATAGGGCTGACAGCTAGAGATGATACTATTTACTTCACGAACGGTTGGGAACAATTCGTGAAAGACCACTCCTTGAACGAGAATGATTTCCTTGTATTTAAGTACAATGGCAAATCACTCTTTGAGGTTTTAATCTTTAATGGAAATAGTTTCTGTGAGAAGGCAGCGTCATATTTTGTTCGAAAATGTGGACAAGCTCATACTCTTTCTAGTGGTGGTGTTGAATACAGTTCACCTGAAAAATTATGGGAGGAAGACATTTACTGGACCTATTTCAAATTCATACATTTCACCCTATTGCTTTGCACCAATTTTGAACAACAACTTGTTAGTATTTCTTTCATTCTTTTAACCTTTACCTCTTTTTCTTTCCTTCCATGTTCCACATGAAAGAAAAATAAAAACGAAACCTTTCTAAAGTGTTCATATTAGGGTGTTGAGTGCATGCTGTTTTTCACCGTCATTTTTCTATTTTTTTTTACTATGCCCACATTTTAAGTTTTTATCCTTTTACAATTCCTTTAAATGCATTTAGTTCTTTTGAAGAAAGTTTTGAGGTTTTGATGATTTTTTTTTTTAATATTGAGCTTTTGATTATTGGATACGCTGTTAAAGTTGTTTTTTTTTTGCAATGATTATTATATTTTATACATATTTATTGTTGTTTTTGAATAATGGGAACTGTGACATTAGTTGTAGATCTATTTTTTTTGTCTTCTTTCTTTCTAGTTTTGCTTTTGAGACACTTCATTATGAGTTTGCATTGCAAGAGAGGAACCATGTTTTTGTGGCTATAAGGAAAAGAAAAGGAAAAGGATAAGGAGATTTTAGTATAGTTTTTCTTGGTTTATTATTCTTTTCCTTGTTCGGAAAACACTATCTATGTAAATCATGTACTTGAGATGATTAATGGCTGTTTCTCAAGCAAATAATTATGTTTAGCTTTTCGGTATATACATTAATCCACAAACATCCCTCTTAGGCTCTTCAGCTTAATGTTTCTTAATCTCATTTGGAAATTTATACTTTTATTGCAGGCACTTCCTAAAACATTTTCAGACAATTTAAATAAGAAGTTGCCAGAAAATGTGACCCTTAAAGGTCCTAGTGGAGTTGCATGGAATATAAGGCTGACAACTAGAGATGACACTGTTTACTTCGTGGACGGTTGGCAACGATTCATGAACGATCACTCTTTGAAAGCTAATGATTTCTTTGTCTGTAAGTACAATGGCGAATCACACTTTGAGGTTTTAATCTTTGATGGAGAAAGCTTCTGTGAGAAAGAAGCTTCTTATTTTGTCGGAAAATGCGGCCATGCTCAAACGGAACAGGGTAGCAATGCATCGGAAACAAACAATTCTGTTGAAGTCAATACTGCTTCTAATGGTGATGTTGAATGTGGTATATATGAGAGATTTCAGCATCTTAACAATATTGGAACTCCATCAGCTGTACCTTTTGAAACTATCAATCAAAAGACTTTTAATACTGGTGATTCCCCTGAGCAGTTCACGGCTGATACAGTCCCTACGACCACAGCTATTCAGTCTCCCTTCCAACCAACCGGCAAAAGAACCAAGAGGAGAAGAAGATCACCAAAAGCTGCTAATTGGGGTGAGAGAGCACATGATTGGGTGACTTGTAACAAGCAACACTCAGGTTAAAATATTTCTTTCTTTTCCATTAACTTTTACAATATTAATTCTAAATTAGTTAGTAACTATAAGTTTCTGATGTAATGGTTTTTGTGCTGCACATGCTTTGCTATGAAGTTTGTAAAAGCTTAAGAAGATAGCTCCGTGTTCATTGTCCAAACTATTTCCCCCCTATTTTTATAATGATCCTATCATAGTTAATCAGTATCTCATGATACATGCGAGTCATGTCTTGATTCGATACTAAATGGAACCCAGTCAATACGAATCTCTAGTGTGTATCTATTTTGACTATGATAAATTCTGATTTATATTCATATTGAATCACTAGCTAAACTTAAAGTAGCTAACCATTTTTTTTTGTTAACTATGTATAACCAACCACTTTTCTTTTTTCATTTGATTTATGACTTGAATCATGTATTATTTTGATGTTCATACATGATGTATCGGCTTATAGTTTTGTTGTTATGTCACATGCTTTTACTTAAAAATGACATATCAGCCTAGTTCAAATAAATCAATTTTTCACTACCTCTATATATTCCTCTCTCCCATGTGTATTTCTCTCCCTATCTCTAGCTAACTTGCCAACTAAGCACTCTTATCTCGAGTGTTGTCAAATATCGGCCATGGCGGATTGCGGTGGTGGATTTTTTAACAACCGCCGTGACCTATTTGTGAAGGATGGTATAACCATGGTGTTTTGTGGTGGATATGGCGGCGCCTATGGGGATTTTTGGCTTTCCGTCATGGTCTGCCATCCGCCATCGATAATACTACTTCTCTCCATTTTGGCCTTTCCCTTAATGGCTCCTATTAAACTGTCTCTCAGTCAAGTAATCTCTGGTAAGCTTAATATCATCAACATAAACAAGAACTACAATTAGTTTTCCTCCTTGTGAATGTTTGAACTAAAGATTTTGATTTCCTTGACTTTTCTTATAGCCCAAGCACACCACTGCATTTGATTTCATTCTGGTTCTCAAACATATGTATTATAACTCATCTGATCTTCCCTAGCAAACTGATACTTGCCTAGGAAAAAGTATTTTGCATTCAAATCCTTATATTCATAACAGAGCTTATCGTTTTATTTGTAACTCATGATTGAACTGTTCAATTCCTCAGAGGCAGCCAGCCCTCATAGAAGTGGGAAGGAAGATGACCATTGTATTCTCAGCGGAGCTTCGCTGTCAAAGTTAACAGCACACGTTGAGGAAAAGATAGCCCAATCATTTTCCTCCTCATTTCCATATTTTGTTAAAATAATTAAAGCCTTCAATGTCAGTGGTTCTCGTACTATGGTGAGTTGTTCCCTTTTGTGATTCTTATTTACCTCCCATATAATGTTTTTTTATCACTCTGCCTTATCTTTAAGTAACTTGTGTAGTGTTACATCTGGTTGAGAAACTGATCTGGTTGGAGTATTTTTACCCAAATAGTATTTCTCCTTTTATGTATGTGATAAGTGCTTAAATGTTGTTATATTTTGGTACAAATTTAGGCACTTATGTTTACTTGTTGTACAAGTTACCTTAGGATTAGGGCATAAATGTGTTAGAAATGCAATGAATGTGATCCTAAGCCTGACCCCATGTGTTTATGCAGGAAATACACGCTTGAACCTGATTGATGCAAAGACAAGAAGGTTTTCTTGATGCCATCGCTACAAGCGCAAGACTCATCGCTAGTAGCGAGGATAGGCAGGGATTTCCAGGAAGCCATCGCTTGAAGCGCAGCATCCATCGCTAGAAGCGAGCTTAGGCAGGGATTATCAGGAGTTCATCGCTTGTAGCGATGAACTGGACGCTTGAAGCGAGCCCAGGCAGGGAATTTCAAAGGCTGGTCGCTAGTAGCGACAGACCTGGTCGCTATAGCGACCAATGGGGCGGTTTAATGCTGATGGTGACGTGGAGCTCTTGGATTGGCCAACTGAAGTCCTCGCTACAAGCGACAGACTGGTCGCTTGTAGCGAGCGAAGATTTTCTCAGCATATAAATAGATTTTTAAGCTCATTTCTTCATATATAGCTTTTTATCAGTTAGAATATTTTTCCAGAGCTTAGAAAATTTATAATCTTTGAGAGAGAATAGTCATAGAAGGAGGAAAACATCAAATAGCAATTAGATTTGGATTGAAGAAGATCTCAAGAAGCTTTGAGACATCAAGCTTTCACATATCTTCATCTTTCTTTCCTATTTTGCAAGAGTTGTCATGAAAATGATCAACCAATCTCCTTTGTTGGGATTGATAGGTAATCTATCACTCATGTTGTAAACTTTTGATTATTCAATATATGATTCTAGCAATTTTTATATACCATTGAATTTCTTCTTGCTTTTCAATCCTATGTATGATTTAAATGTTGTTGAAAAAGGCTTTTGAATCTAGGTTTAGAATGATTTTCTATCAAGATAAGAAATTCTAGAAATGGGATTTGGTTTTGATAATTACATTATAGTATTGAATCTTAATGCTTTTGGATCGTTTAATAGATTGAGAAATCATCGATTAAACGATACAATCGATATCTCGACGTCATTTGGGAAATCAATGATGTTAATGAGCAATACGTAATAATGCAATATATAAGAAAACGCTAGAATTCGTATTTGTGATCAATCGGATATAACCAATGTTTGATTGATGAAAGTCAATCCTAAACACCTTCTATGTCCTATTACTCTACCATTTATTTATTATGTTTTAAAAGTATGAGTAGTGTAGTAAAACAAACAAGTAAACCCTAACTTAAAACGATAATCGAAGTTGAACGGAATATGATATCACATTAATCCCTGTGGAACGATATAAAAACTAATACTTGCTTTCGCAGTACTAACAAAATGGCGCCGTTGCCGGGGATTAAAGTTTTATGATGTTATAATCATTGCAACTTTAATTATGGTTTTAAGCAATTTTGCAATAAATTCTTTTATGTATATAACTAATACTCTTATCCATCTTGTTTGCTAATTCTTTGTGGTCAGATTATTGAAATCGTTTATGCGAGGTCAAGTTTCCGAGGACCAACTTCTTTTTGATTCCGAGATTGAAAGAACAGCTCGTAGAGCCAATAGCAAGAACCGGAGAAAGAAGCAACAAGCTAGGAGGAGGCAACAAGAGGAGAGTTCTGTTTCTAGTCAATCATCAAGTCCTAATCCAAGCCAAGAATTACAAATGGCTGCGCCAGGAGGAGATGGTGCAGGAGGTTCTGGGGTTCCATGTATTAACAGTCCACGCCGTTTTGCACAACTAGGGAAAACGACGAGGACTGCCAAGCAAACAGAAATGAAGACGGGAATCCTACAAATCTTATATGCTAATCCATTCTCAGGATTAGATCATGAAGACCCGTACCAACATCTCACAAAATTCTATGAGATTGCGGGAACACTTGGTGAGACGGAGCTTAATGAGGAGGCAATGTGGATGAGAATGTTTCCACATTCATTGATTGGCAAAGCAAAGGAGTGGTACTTAGACCAACCTCCAACGGTGATGACAAACTGGAATACACTTGAGGAGAAATTCCTTGAGAGGTTCTTCCCTCAGAACCGGTTTATGGAGGCAAAGACAACAATTGCGGTGTTTTCACAAGGTACAAGTGAAACACTATGTGAAGCTTGGGAGCGTTTTAAGTCAATGCTCAGGAGATGTCCGAACCATGGATTTGATGAGTTAACACAAATTCATCTCTTCCGGAACGGAATGCAACAACAATCAAAGCTTTTGCTTGACGCTGCAGCTGGTGGTTCTTTAATGGCCAAGAGCGCGGAGGATGCTGTTGCTATTATTGATAGAATGGCGTTGAACGATCACCAAGCTCATCACAACCGGAGCCAAAGCCAAAGGAAGACTGGAATCTTAGAGTTGGGAACTAATGATGCGATCCTTGCACAAAACAAGTTGCTTACGCAACAAGTAGAAGAGTTGACAAAGAAAATGGCCAACCTTCCCCAACAAATGAAGGACATTCAGAACGAGCAAAGAAGACAACACCAAGTCGCATCTTGCGAGCTTTGTTCGGGAGATCACCCAACCGGATTCTGTCCACCCCCCACAGAAGAGGTAAGCTATGTTGGCAATCAACCAAGGCCTCAACAGTTTCCTAACCAATTCCAAAACCATCCAAACAACTTCCCAAGAGGGAATAACCCAAATTATGGTCAAGGGTGGAGAGGAGAAGCTGGCCAATACAACCGACAACCTTACCAGAACTATAACCAATATCAACCTCCACAACAAAACCGCAACCAATCCACTGATGAAACCCTCAATCTATTCATGCAGCAGTCAATGGCCAACCAGAAAAACACGGATGCGTCCATTAAAAACCTGGAGACGCAGGTGGGTCAATTGGCACAACAACTTTCACAAGCTACTCAACAAGGCGGAACCTTTACCGCCAACACACAAACCAACCCGAAGGATCATGCATCATCATCGAAATGACAATTAAGTCATTTTGATGAGGAAGTCCTTGCAACAAGAGACAACGAAAATTGCAAGGCAATAGCTACAAGGAGCGGGAAGGTAATTGGCCAAGGTATCGGGGACAATTTAGAAGTAGAGAGAAAGGTGGTTGAGAATGAGGTGAAAGAGAAGGATGAAGATGAAGGGCATGAGGAAGAAATAGAGGATGTACATATAGAGGATGTAGAAGTAGAAAAAAATAATAAGGATGTAGTTGAAAATGAAAACATTGTATGGAAGAAGGATGTGGTGAAGGAGAAGAGCAAGAAGCAAGATATAGTGAAGAATGCACCAACACCACACCTACCTTACCCAACTACACCAGCCAAAAAAGAGAAGGAGAGGCAGTTTGCTAGGTTCCTTGAAGTTTTCAAGAGATTACAAATCAACATACCATTCTCGGAAGCCTTAGAGCAAATGCCTACCTATGCCAAGTTCATGAAGGAAATCTTATCCAAGAAGAGAAGGTTCAATGAAGAAGAAACAATTTTGCTAGATGCAAATTGTAGTGAGATCATCCAAAACACATTGGCAAGAAAGAAGAGAGATCCGGGCAAAGTTACATTGCTCGTGTCCATTGGCAATGTGGATGTCGGCAAGGCACTTATTGATTTGGGTTCAAGCATTAACTTAATACCACTATCCGTTGTCAAAAGGATAGGTCATATAGTTGTGAAGAGAACCAACTTAACCTTGCAATTAGCCGACAAATCCTACACTCGTCCATTGGGAATTGCTGAAGACGTGTTGGTGAAAGTCGACAAGTTCTTGTTCCCCGTCGACTTTGTAGTGATGGATATTCCGGAGGATGATGACGTGCCAATACTTCTTGGAAGAACTTTCATGCAAACGGCACGGATGATGATTGATCTTGACGGAGGCTTAATGAAAGTCCGTGTGGACGATGAAGAAGTCAATTTCAACATCCATGAAGCCATGAGGTTCCCTAGTGATAAAGCTGCGTGTCTCAAGATGGATGCAACGGAAGAATTGATAGTTGATACGAGAAACCAGTTGCATGATTTGACGCATCTTGAGAGAGTTTTGACAAACGCACTAAGTATCCTAGGAGAAGAAGATGAGCTAGAGCTTGAAGAGTGTTTGAAGGAGCTCGATTCGTTGAAGGAAATTCCTCCTCATAAAGCCAAAATCGAGGAATTGACGAATGATGCTATAGTAGAAGAAGTGAAACCGGAGATGAAGATATTACCCTCACATTTGAAGTATGTGTTTCTTGACAAAGAGGGTACAAAACCGGTGATCATTAGTAGCTCCCTATCAAACCATGAAGAAACAAGATTGGTCGAAGTTTTGAAGTCCAACAAGGAAGCAATAGGTTGGACACTATCCGACTTAAAAGGGATAAGTCCTTCCTATTGTATGCATAAGATCATGATGGAAGAGGATTATAAGCCGGTGGCACAACCTCAAAGACGGCTAAACCCAAACATGAAAGAAGTAGTCCGGAAAGAAGTAGTGAAGCTACTAGAAGCCGGCATGATATATCCGATCTCGGATAGCTCTTGGGTTAGTCCGGTTCAAGTTGTCCCTAAGAAGGGAGGTATGACGGTTATCACAAATGAGAAGAATGAACTCATACCGACGAGAACCGTGACCGGTTGGAGGATGTGTATCGATTACCGGAGGTTGAACAAAGCAACGAGAAAAGATCATTTTCCTCTACCATTTATGGATCAAATGCTAGAGAGGCTGTCAGGACAAGCTTTCTACTGTTTCCTAGACGGGTATTCAGGTTACAATCAGATATCGGTGAATCCAGACGATCACGAGAAGACTGCTTTCACATGTCCTTTTGGGGTATTCGCATATCGACGCATGCCGTTCGGTTTATGTAACGCTCCAGCAACATTTCAAAGATGCATGCAAGCTATATTTGCCGACTTGATAGAGAAAAGCATTGAAGTGTTCATGGACGACTTCTCAGTTTTCGGGTCATCGTTTGAATTATGCTTGGAAAATCTGGATACGGTACTGAAAAGGTGCAAGGAAACCAACTTGGTGCTCAATTGGGAGAAGTGTCACTTCATGGTAACCGAGGGTATTGTCCTTGGTCACAAGATCTCCTCCAAGGGTATCGAAGTTGATAAAGCTAAGGTCGACGTGATAGGAAAACTTCCACCACCAGTCAATGTCAAAGGAATCCGAAGCTTCCTAGGCCATGCCGGGTTCTATCGGAGATTCATCAAAGACTTCTCAAAAATCGCAAAGCCATTGAGCAACTTGCTCAACAAAGATAAGTCCTTTGATTTTGATATTGACTGTTTAAATGCTTTTAATAGTTTGAAGGATAGCTTAACATCCGCACCCATAATCACCGCACCAAACTGGATATACGATTTTGAACTTATGTGCGATGCAAGTGATTATGCGGTAGGCGCGGTGTTAGGTCAACGCAAAAACAAAATTTTTCATGCTATACACTACGCAAGTAAAGTTTTAAATGACGCACAAGTCAATTATGCTACCACTGAAAAAGAATTACTTGCCATAGTGTTTGCATTAGAAAAATTTCGTTCGTATCTCATAGGTTCGAAAATTGTTATTTGGACTGACCATGCAGCTATTAAGTACTTGATTACTAAACCCGACTCAAAGCCGAGACTCATCCGTTGGATGTTGCTACTCCAAGAGTTTGATTTGGAGATTAAGGACAAGAAGGGGACTGAGAACCTTGTAGCTGATCACCTGTCCAGATTGGTGAACAAAGAGATAACGAAGAATGAAAGGGACATCCTTGAAGAGTTCCCGGATGAGCAGTTGCTTACGGTGCAAGAAAGACCATGGTTCGCGGACATGGCCAATTACAAAGCAACGGGGTTCATTCCGGAGGATTACACTTGGCAAATGAAGAAAAGGTTGTTGAGAGACGCCACTCAATTCATTTGGGATGACCCACACTTATTCAAGATTGGAGTAGACCACTTAATCAGAAGATGTGTTGCTAGAGAAGAAGCCAAAGACATCATGTGGCATTGTCACAACTCGCCATATGGTGGTCACTACAGTGGAGAAAGAACTGGAGCAAAAGTTCTTCAAGCTGGCTTTTATTGGCCCTCGTTGTTCAAAGATTGTTATGAACATGCGAAAGAATGCGAGAGTTGCCAGAAGACCGGAGGGATTTCAAAGAGGAATGAAATGCCTCTACAAAGTATCCTTGAAGTCGAAGTCTTCGATTGTTGGGGTATTGACTTTGTAGGGCCATTTCCATCTTCTTTGAACAACGAGTATATTCTGGTGGCTGTTGATTACGTTTCAAAGTGGGTTGAAGCAATAGCATCTCAAAAAGCCGACAGCAAAACGGTGGTCAAGTTTCTGAAAAGAAACATCTTCTCCCGATTTGGAACTCCAAGAGTGCTTATAAGTGATGGAGGTTCACACTTCTGCAATCAGCAGTTAGCAAAAGCACTTGAGCACTATGGAGTAAAGCACAAGGTAGCTTCACCATACCATCCACAGACGAACGGTCAAGCCGAGGTGTCCAACCGAGAAATCAAGCGGATACTTGAGAAGACCGTGTCATCTTCAAGGAAGGATTGGGCGATGAAACTGGACGAAGCGTTGTGGGCCTATAGGACCGCATACAAAGCTCCTACGGGTTTCACACCATTCCAGTTGGTGTATGGGAAAGCATGCCACTTGCCGGTCGAGTTGGAGCACAAAGCGTTTTGGGCGCTCAAGTTTTTGAACTTTGATCAAGAGCAAGCTGGGGAGAAGAGGAAACTTCAAATGCATGAGTTAGAAGAGATGCGTGACCAAGCCTATCAGTCAAGCAAGCTCTATAAGGAAAAGGTTAAACGTTATCATGACAAGAAGATCATGAAGAGGGAATTCAAGCCTGGTCAGATGGTCCTGCTGTTCAATGCAAGACTGCGATTATTTCCGGGTAAATTGAAGTCCAAGTGGTCCGGTCCGTTCATGATAAAGGAAGTAAAACCTTATGGAGCTGTGGAGCTTGAGGATCCTATCACCAAGTCAACTTGGACAGTGAATGGACAAAGGCTGAAGCCATATTTCGGAGGTGAAGTCGTTCGACACACGACGACGATTTCACTCATCGATTCACATGCATAAGCGAAACAGGCGTCGATCTAATGACGTTAAACAAGAGCTTGTTGGGAGGCACCCCAATTTTGTAAGTATGTTGTATTTTCAGTGTTATTTTACTTCTGTATAGTTGTTTTTGCATGTTGGGATAGTGGTTAGAACTTCAAAATTTATTTTTCTGTTTTCTGTCATGGTCGCTACAGCGACCAACTCATCGCTGTAGCGATGGAATTTACACTAGTCGCTTGTAGCGACGCACTTGTCGCTTGTAGCGACAGTTTTTGCACTTGCGCTTGTAGCGCCACTGTTCGCTTGTAGCGATGGGCTTTTTACCTGTCGCTGTAGCGACGAATCGCGCGCTTGTAGCGAGCGTATCAGAAAACAGTTTTATAATACCCAGGCTTGACCTGTCGCTTCAGCCACCCCCCAACCACTTTTATTAAATACTTTAGCCTTTTTAACTTACATTTTCGCACCTTTTCATTTCTGTAAACACTCCATCATTTCTGCATCTCTGTTCATCTCACATTCTGCACAATCTTGCTAATTTCACTCTGTTCCTACACTAATTCTGTAAATCAACTCACCAGGTATGTATTTCGTCCCTGTCTGTTCCTATTATTGAGCTTTTTACTGTGTTTGGGTGAGCTTAAGCATACCCAGTTGTTACCCTTTGTTAATACTTAGTTTAAGTTGTTATAAATGATCTAGAATCACTAGGAAAACTTCCCTTTAATCCTCTTGTACATAGAAATCATATTTTTGGAAAAAACCCTTTTGTAAAATTCAAAATAAATTAGGGTTTTTGAGGATTTAGGGAGTTTAAGTGATTGTTAGTCATTTATTTTAGCTTTAATGTTGATTTCGCATGCTAGAACCAAGTCAAAATCAAGAAAAACATGAATTTTGAAAAAAGGGTCTTGTCGC
The DNA here is from genome assembly GCA_018208015.1 of Medicago ruthenica. Taxonomy (NCBI): domain Eukaryota; kingdom Viridiplantae; phylum Streptophyta; class Magnoliopsida; order Fabales; family Fabaceae; genus Medicago; species Medicago ruthenica. The sequence goes on along the minus strand of CM031371.1, from coordinate 107,696,615 downwards.
TAGAACTGCGCTTGTAGCGCAGGAATCTGGGATTTTCTGGGTATCGTCGCTACAGCGACCAAGCTGTCGCTTGTAGCGAGCGTACCCAGAATTTGTTTTATTTTTGTTTTAATTGATATTTGACTTGTATCCTACCTGACTTTCATCTGTTTTGACCAATTGTGTAGGAATGGCACCCAAAACATCTTCTAAACGTCAAAGGAACGTGGAAAGTTCCTCGTCAAGACCAAGGGTCAATGTGCCACAACACGATGCAGCTCGGTTCCTCAGCTGGAGGAACCAAGAGAGATACGAGGAGCTGAAGACGAGAAGAATCTGGTCAGAGAAAAGATTCGAGATATCTGAAGATGGGGATTATGCAGGCTTGGCAGCCATAATAAAAGAGAGGAAGTGGGGAATCCTTTGCACACCACCGAGGAGGATCAACTATGAGATCGTGCGCGAGTTTTACGCGAACGCAATCCCCTCCGATCCTTCAGATGAGTTTACCTTCACGACTTACGTGCGTGGGCGCACCGTCACATTCGACCGCATGTCCATCAACGCATATCTGGGCAAGCCTTTGGAGCTGGTTGATGATGAAGAGGATAATATACTTGCACCCACTGCACTTTGTGATTTCGGTGAGCGTCAGAGGAGTGGTGAGTGGGACCACGACACCATAGCACAGGACATCTTCCAAGCGGGGAAGGGTTATGACGTGAGTAAGGCTTCGGGTAAGCCTTTCAGAGCATTCCGTGAGCACATGACCACTGAGGCTCAGGTAATCCTTACCCTGATTCTTTATAACATTCGCCCTAAGTCTCACACCTCTTCCACCACTTTAGATGTGACCCCCCTAGTTCACTACATCCTCACTCAGCGTCAAGTGGACGTAGCTAGGCTGATTGCTAATGAGATGAGGATCGTTGCTGAAAGTGGACTATTACCCCCGGCCAAACCTAAATGTCCTTTGACTTTTCCCGGGTTGATTATGGGTCTTTGTAGGAGAGCTAGAGTTCATATGCCATCACAAGTTGATGAGGAGATTAAAAATCCTATTGATGATAGATACATCAATAGGTATTGCTCTGCACCTGCACCTGTTGCTCCACCATCACCACCTCATACCTCACCACGACCATCATCCTCAGCAGGACCTTCTCACATGCCACCACCACCACCTCACACTACTAGCCACCCTAGCCATCCGACCATTCCACCTTTGGACTTTTCCGGTTGGGATTATGCTACTGTGAGCTCTATGCTGTTGGCGCAGAATGCGTCGAATCATCGGGCACTTACTACGCTTCAGAGCCATCTGCACGACAGTGGCCAGAGCCCGTGGACACCTGCATTCTTCTCCGAGCATATCGCTTGGCCTGGGGACAGGCCATTCTTTCCAGGAGGGGCAGAGGCAGCTGGTGCTGGTGATGATCAGGATGCTGGAGACGATGGTGATGACGACATTGATGTCGATGCTGATCTGGGTGATGATTCTTCATTTGAGTCTATTGATCGCAGGGTAGCTGACTTGATTGACTCTGAGGACGACATGGCCACAGATTCAGATTGATGCTGAGCGGCAGATCTTGATTTGTTTTTCCTTTCATTTTATTTATTCTGCTTTGTACTTTAACATTTTGATTTATGCTTTGTACTTTGGGTATTTCTGTTGTACCTTGGATAATATTTTGTTTATGTTTATGTTATTTATATTTTGAGTATTAACATGTTAGTATAGTTTCTATTTTATTTATGCTTTAGTGTTTATTTATGTTAAAATTTTTTTTTTTTTGAAAATCCCAACAAATTTTGAAAGAAAGATGAATGATTCAAAAGCAATGCTTGAACTGTGAATCATCTGAGTGATAATGATAAGAATGAGTGTTAAAGCGCGCAGCTAAGGTACTCGTTTTCTCGTTTTTCTAGGTATATTCTTTAATGTGAATAAGTTCTTTACACGCACAAGTTAATTTATTCAGTTTTTAAGCAAGCATGTGTTTAGTTTTGAACCAATTTAGAACTAGCCAAAAATGTGAGGAATCCTCAACCTATGTATATATGCAGGAGACCAATACCATGTTTAACTCAGTTAGATTATGTTAAATCTGTTGTTGTTTTAATTTGTATAAGAGCATTGAAATGATCAAGGCAATTGTTTGAAATTGAGAGAAATACTTGACCAAATGAACCTACCCTGTGAGATGTGTGAGTATCTGTTAACCCAGCTGAGCCTAATGGAATCAGAATTGTTAACTGTGGACTGTCAATTTAATAAGCTCATTTGCTTATTTAAATTGCCGGAGTTTGTAAAAAAATTCAGTCACAGTTAACTCTTTATTAAATTCTGATTGTTGTTCTCTTTTGAACCCTTATCCGTCGTTTTTATTGACCTTTGCCATAATAACAAAGGAACATTCGATTAGGGTATCATTGGAATAAGTTGGGGAGAATGGAAGGTTTTATTTAAGTCAATGTATGGTGAATGATGTTAATTGATCTTGACAACAAGAAAAAAAAGAAATGAAAAAAGAAAGAAAAGCAAACCAAGAAAAAGAAAAGAGAAAAATGAAAAGGTTTGCAAGATTTCAAAGAAAAAAAAAAAAAAATAAGAAAAGTTGTCAAGAATCAATCGAGAATAGAAAAGAATGAAATTCACCAAGTGTTGTATTGGAGAAAGAAGGAAGTTGTAATTAGTTTGAATGTTTCCTTTTGCTTGGCCATTTGAATTCAAATATCCCACATATGACAATTCTTTTGTAGCCTAGCCCAATTACAACCCTTAAAGTCCTTTTGATCAATGCCTTTTATGCTTTTGGAAATGATAATTAGATAGACACATAATTTGATTGTATGTTATCATGTTTATTGGATGAGTGTTCATAACCTTCGCAAATGATTTCAATTGTTCATATACTTTTTAAAGAAGTGTGTTAGGTTTGGTTCAAATTTAAACATGTTGCTTGTTTAGGATTGTATGATTTAATTCCTTGTGTTTAGAACTAGTTCACATTTGTAGAATGTATTTTGTTTGATGAGAAACTGGACTTAAGCTTGCGCAATCACATTTGAATCACTCACTTGATATTTAATTCTTCGCACTTTTGAATCCTTTGCTAAATTGCTCAATACTGTGGTTTTCAAAGCTATGAAAAATTTCCTTTTGTTCTTTGGTTTGAGGACAAACCAAAATGTAAGTTGGGGAGAGTTTGATAAGTGCTTAAATGTTGTTATATTTTGGTACAAATTTAGGCACTTATGTTTACTTGTTGTACAAGTTACCTTAGGATTAGGGCATAAATGTGTTAGAAATGCAATGAATGTGATCCTAAGCCTGACCCCATGTGTTTATGCAGGAAATACACGCTTGAACCTGATTGATGCAAAGACAAGAAGGTTTTCTTGATGCCATCGCTACAAGCGCAAGACTCATCGCTAGTAGCGAGGATAGGCAGGGATTTCCAGGAAGCCATCGCTTGAAGCGCAGCATCCATCGCTAGAAGCGAGCTTAGGCAGGGATTATCAGGAGTTCATCGATTGTAGCGATGAACTGGACGCTTGAAGCGAGCCTAGGCAGGGAATTTCAAAGGCTGGTCGCTAGTAGCGACAGACCTGGTCGCTATAGCGACCAATGGGGCGGTTTAATGCTGATGGTGACGTGGAGCTCTTGGATTGGCCAACTGAAGTCCTCGCTACAAGCGACAGACTGGTCGCTTGTAGCGAGCGAAGATTTTCTCAGCATATAAATAGATTTTTAAGCTCATTTCTTCATATATAGCTTTTTATCAGTTAGAATATTTTTCCAGAGCTTAGAAAATTTATAATCTTTGAGAGAGAATAGTCATAGAAGGAGGAAAACATCAAATAGCAATTAGATTTGGATTGAAGAAGATCTCAAGAAGCTTTGAGACATCAAGCTTTCACATATCTTCATCTTTCTTTCCTATTTTGCAAGAGTTGTCATGAAAATGATCAACCAATCTCCTTTGTTGGGATTGATAGGTAATCTATCACTCATGTTGTAAACTTTTGATTATTCAATATATGATTCTAGCAATTTTTATATACCATTGAATTTCTTCTTGCTTTTCAATCCTATGTATGATTTAAATGTTGTTGAAAAAGGCTTTTGAATCTAGGTTTAGAATGATTTTCTATCAAGATAAGAAATTCTAGAAATGGGATTTGGTTTTGATAATTACATTATAGTATTGAATCTTAATGCTTTTGGATCGTTTAATAGATTGAGAAATCATCGATTAAACGATACAATCGATATCTCGACGTCATTTGGGAAATCAATGATGTTAATGAGCAATACGTAATAATGCAATATATAAGAAAACGCTAGAATTCGTATTTGTGATCAATCGGATATAACCAATGTTTGATTGATGAAAGTCAATCCTAAACACCTTCTATGTCCTATTACTCTACCATTTATTTATTATGTTTTAAAAGTATGAGTAGTGTAGTAAAACAAACAAGTAAACCCTAACTTAAAACGATAATCGAAGTTGAACGGAATATGATATCACATTAATCCCTGTGGAACGATATAAAAACTAATACTTGCTTTCGCAGTACTAACAGTATGGAGGATGGTAAGCAAGGATTAAAATTAAAGCATTTCAGATGCATACAATACAAGTATAAGATGATCTCAATGAAAATTCCATCCATAATTCCATCCTAATTAATGAGACAATCTTGGTAGATTTGAACTATTCTTTTCCTTGCACTTCAATGCATCTTGGAGTGATATTTCAATACTTAGTGAAGATGATGCTTGACAAACTTCTAAACTTCTCCTAAGCAAGCTTCTACATCTCACCAAGTTTGAGACCTTTTCTACTGTGATGACATTTACCAATTGTCTTCAGTTCTGTGCAATTACAATGCTGTATTTCTCCAAGAAGTACCAATTGTTATTGTTATCATCGTCTCCTTCCCTTAAAATTTTGTATTGAACGATATTGCAATTTTAACTTTCTTTCTCCTCAAATGTTTCCTATTTGAAGTTTATTGGTCGTATCATTTGTGATGCAAAGTTTTCTCCCTATCCATTGTGCTTGGGATTAACATTGAAGCTGTTGCTAATACTGATTTATAATTTGATATAATGCAGAATATACCCCATCAATTTTCGATGGCGCATCTTCCAAACTGCAATACAAAGATTTTTCTTCATAATTTGAAGGGAGAACACTGGATTGTTAATTCTGTTACTAAAACTAAAATACATACAAGTCACACTCTATGTGGAGGATGGATGGATTTTGTTCGTGGCAATAGCATAAAGGTTGGAGATGTCTGCATTTTCGAACTTATACAGGAGTGTGAATTTCGTGTTCGCATCACTGAGGTTGGAAAAGATGGGCTAGTATTCCCTCGTTGAAAGACTAGCTTTTAGTATTCTAACACATGATAGTTTTCACATAGAAGAAATGCAATTCTAGAACTAACACATTATAAGTGATAAATATTTGGCAAGTGTATCAAAAATTATCGAAGTAATGAAATATAAGTTTGTATCCACGAGGACTGTATTAGTTTTATTAAGATACAAGATGTGTATAAATGGGGTGGGGGGGAGGCAATTGGTTGAAAAAATAATTAAAGTTTGGTTTTAGAAATTTACGAGAAAGATGGTTAAGCCCTTCGAATCCTCTAACGCTATTGTATGATAAATTGCACCCCTTTCATATCAATGTCTACCCAATTTTACGATAGATTAACAAAATGGTTCTACTCAATCTCTTGACCTAGAACCCTCTCCTAAAGTAACCATCCCTTATCTATTAAGTGAAATAGGAACCGTTGGAGGTTTTACACATTCCGTTAATATCTAAATCATAACCTAACAATTTTCTATCTCTAGCTTATATGATTAGGTTACTCATAGCTAAAGTACGAACAACAAATTCAAAAGAAAGATTCATCACATGGAATGGATAACTGACTATGAGTTTTGATGGTCTCCCACCTAATCTCCAGCTCTTCAGATCCAAATTATGCCTTTTTCTCTCCAAAATTTCGAACCCTTTGCACCGAAACACGTTTTCCTTTTATAGATCCTCGCAAAATTGTGTCCCGAAACTGCCAGATCATGCCCCGAGTCATTGAAAATTCAAATTCCAAAACATGCGCCTCCAAAATCGTGGCCCGAAAAAATGCGAACTGAAAGTCTTCTTTTTTTGGACTTCAAATCGTGGCCCAATTTGTTGTTCCGTATGTTGCCTTGGTTTCTTCCTATTTTTTACATTGAACTTATCCTAAAATGCACAAAAACAACTAACAAAACACATATGACATAGTGTCATCAATAAGGATCTTAGAATATATGATTCTCACGTAACAAAGATATTTAAAGGAACTACCTTCATCCATGGTGATAGATAACATATTCAACAATACTCCGAATCTCTTCTTCAAAAAATAAAATAAAAAGTACTCTGAATCTCAATTTATCTCTTTCGCGATAGTTTTTTTTTCTCACAATTCGTTTTCGATGGCAATAAGAGATGCAATTATTTATACCACAAGTGTCATATGCATAACAACACTGTTATTTGTCATGAGAGTATGCAGACTAAGCAATATACATCAGGTTCCTATGCATTAAATCAATGGAAAACACAAACTTGCCAATGTTCATAAACTCCATCTGTAGATGGGTATGAGGATGAATGCCTCCTGGCATAAGAAACTTGGCAGTGGCATCTCCAACCGTGATAGTCTTATTCGAGGTTTCTACTACTTGCGAAGTTTAGTTCATGTCATGTGTACCGCTCATAATTGATCATATCATTTTCGAGACAGACTCTACCTTGTTATGAAACCTCTCTTAGAAAAGGTTCTTAATCTCTTTAATCTTCCGGATTGGACTGCCACCATTCAACATTGTTTCAGAGAGGCCAAGTGCAATTTATTAGGAAAAAAATATATTTTTGGTGTGAATATTAACGATGATTTTTTGATGGCTGTCTTTAGATTTTTTACATTGTTATATTGATTAATTTCCTATTAAGTTGTTCGGTATTTTGATGGGTGGCAATCTAAGGAGAATTGATACTTGGAAGTCTATTGTGACGTCATTGATGAAAATGTTGTCTAGTTGGAAAAGTAGAAAATTGTCAATCAGATAGAAAATTGTCCGTACAAAAGGAATAATGTCTACCATTCATGATATGTCTCGTGTTTTTAGCTCAACTGATATTGAGTCTAGTGACAATCTCTTCTTCTCTTATCCTTTCTCTTATAATGTATTGTCCGCCGTAATTTTTTTTTAAGGGACACCATAAATAATTGGAAGGGTATTCAAGGTGTAAAGCATAATGAAGGTGTTCGACACATTTATGCACGAGAACTTGACTTGGATAAGCGTTTCAAGAGAACCTTTAATCCTTGTTTAGGCGACCGTGTTTTGGAGTCTTTGGTTGGCTTGAAACAAAATTATTTTTCAAAAATGGGTCGCATATTGTAATTCAATAATTGCTCAAATTCAAACGGTGTCTTGGGAATGACATGTTGGTCGAGCCGGTAGAAAATCTAATTTGATGTATTCTAATCGTTTTAGTACCTGTTTTGTTTAGTGGTGATTCACATCCTAATGTTCACTCATCGTGAAATTTTAGAAGCTCGAAATATCAAAGTTGGGTTGAATATACGCTTAGCAAATTTTATACTCATTATTTTAATAAAAAAAACATCTATCACAACCACTCTTTCTAGTGTATTCCTTTCAAACGCGCTTTAACTTGAGATATGTCATAACTCGGTAAGTTCTTTCGGACCCAACTCACTTAAATATTTTCAGTTTTGGTACCATTCATCTTTTCTCTTCTCGACAGGAACAGCTTGTACCTATCTCTAGATAAAACAAAAAGCTTGCACTTTTGAACAATTTCACTGTCTAGCGTTCGAAGATGGGAGGAGCAGGTGGAAGCAGCAAATCTTGGGAGAAAGAGATTTACTGGACCCATTTTCAGTTCATTCATTTCATCCAATTTCTTCAAACCACCACCGATTTTCAACAACAACTTGTGAGTACATGCACTTCATTTCGTTTTTCTTCATTATTTTGACTTGCCCACCTTTTAAATTATGTATATTTTTACAATTCATTTAACTGCACTTAGTTTTTTTTAACAAAGTTTTGAGCTTTTGATTTTTGAGTGTGCGTTATTAAATAATGACTTAGGAACTTTGACATTAGTTGTAGATCTGTTTTTTTTTTCTCCGAACCCAACTTGCTTGCATTGTCCCACGTTGGAAGTCATGAACCCGGTGTGAGAATTTATATAGGATTGGACAATTCTCCTCTTTGAGCCATGGTTTTGAGGTGGAGTTAGTTCAATGAGGGGTGTGCAAAATATATGCTTAACTGGACCATATGGGTAAACTGAACCAGACTGAACTGTAAAAAACTGAACCATATTGAATGGTTCATGAACTGAACCGTAAGTTAAAAAAAGATCAATTAACTGAACTTAAATAAAAAACCAGTTTGAACCATTTTTAAACCGTTTTAATCAAAAACTGAAATATAAAACAAAAATAATAAAATCAAAGGTACAAATCGATTCTCTCTCTAGAGTAAAAAAAAAAAATCAAATCGTTTCTCTCTCCCTGCCCAGTCTAATTCTTCTTCCACCGCCGCCGTCCAAAGTTCCCATCGCGGCGTGTCTTCCGACGAATCACAACTGTCTCTCCGATTTCAAACTCGCCGGCGAAAGTGAATTTCGGTATAGAGAGTATTTATTTTTAGTAGTTTATTTACCATCGGCGTTGTATAATTTTCTCAATGCGGCCGGAGAGCCACCAACGGGGGTGTTGCCGAGGAGAATGACACCGTCGATGTCGAAAGCAATGCCGAATGAAGGCCTGATTAGTAGTGTTATTAGATCAGTTATCGAATTTGGAATCCATAATAATAATAATAATAATAATAATAATAATAATAATAATAATAATAATAAAATAACTAGAGAGATAAGGTTTGTTTCAGGAATGACGAACCTTTCAGATATGCGAGAAAATGAACGACGAAGAATGTAAGAAGAAAACTCGGTGGTGCTGTTTAACGGTTGGATTTGTTGCCGCCATGCTTTGGTTAATAGACTGAAGCTCATTGTTTTCTTTTCCACACTTCCAGAATCAGCTCAGTTCTGTACTTCTGTTTACTGCTGGCCGGGTCAGATGTCTCAGACGGACCGGTTCACTTAGTAAGAATAAACCGGTTTGAAAACCAGTTCAAGAATAATCCAGTTCAGTACGAAAACCGGTTCAAAACCAGTTAAAAATAAGTAAACCGGTTTAAAACTATAAACCGGTTCTGAACTGGTTCTAAACTGGATTAGAACTGTTTTTAAGAATTAACCAGTTTTTATTGAAATGGATTTTATGAACTGAACCAAACCATTTATATGGTTCAGTTCAGTGCAGTTCATGAACCATGAACACCCCTTCAATCCGTATCACATTGCAATAGAATCTGTTGGGGATTTTGGGGGCCTTGTGAGAAACAACAAGTACAAATATTCCATGACCACGAAAAGGCGACACCACATTTCCAACCCAAAACCTTAAGGCATGATGAGGTATATGGGTCACATCACATCTCTTATATATTTTACTCATTCATAGGCTATGTGTGACTTAACCACTCACACTTTAAACCCAACATAATCAAACTTTTGTGGCTTGTTGTTTATGCCTTAAAATCAATCTGTGACGATTTTGTCTAAAACGCAAGGCACAGGGGGGAGAGTGAAATCTTGCTCTGGAAGTCTGTTCATGCGCGAGGCGCACAACACGGGGTTTGGTATATTGAAATGCAAAATTTGGCAGATGAGACCAATCTTGAGGGACTGAAAGAGGGAACTTTTAGAAAACTTAAAAGGTTAAGGGTTGAATGCTTACGGGTGAGATTCTAAACAACTTGGGTAGTGATATTTCGTTGAAGGAAGGATCAAATATTTCACTCTTTGTTTTCTTGAGTGATTATGAAGTGAGGGGTACAGAGAGGAAATGAGAGAAATTAGGGGTTTCTCTTGGTGATCAATTGGGGATATTTCTCAGTCAATTTTGCAACTCTCTTGAGAGAGAGAAAAGGTAGAAATTATGGTCTGTTCATGTTGAACACTGGAGGCTAATTTTTGAAACTCTTTTGTATCTTTGTAGAGACTCGTCGATTGTGAATCGGAGAGCGGCTCTCTCCTCTAAACATAGGTCAATTTGGGACTAACTGGGTTAACAATCGTGGTGTTTGTCTCTCTACGCTCTTTATACTGTTGTCTTTGGTTTGATTGTGTTGAATCGTTATTTGCCTGGACTACTTAGTTTGGTTGCCATTGATATTTGTTCCACTGTTCTTGTTGGTTTTAACAACGAGTGGTTTGAATTCACAACAGTGCAAAAAACGAAATGAAAAGGAAGTGAAAAAGGAGATTGTAGCGTAGGTTTTCTTGGTTTATTATTCTTTTCCTTGTTCTGCAAACATTATCTATTTAGTCATGTACTTGAGATGATTCCTGGCTGTTTCTCAAGCAAATAATTATGTTTAGCTCTTATGTAGATATATTAATCTACCAACATCTCTTAGATTCTTCAACTCAATGTTTCTTAGTCTCAACTGGAAATCTATAAATTTATTGCAGGCCCTTCCCAAAACATTTTCAGACAATTTAAAGAAGAAGTTGCCAGAAAATGTGACCCTTAAAGGTCCTAGTGGAGTTGTGTGGAATGTTGGGCTGACAGCTAGAGATGATACCATTTACTTCACAAATGGATGGCAAAGATTCGTGAAAGATCACTCTTTGAAAGAGAATGATTTCCTTGTCTTTAAGTACAATGGGGAATCACTCTTTGAAGTTTTAATCTTTCATGGAGATAGTTTCTGTGAGAAGGCAGCTTCTTATTTTATTGGAAAATGTGGACAAGCTCATACTGAACAAGGGTGTAACAAGGGAAAAAGCTCCAATAATTCTGTTGAAGAAGTCATTACTCCTTCTAATGGCGGTGTTGAATGCAGTTCGCCTGAAAAATCATGGGAGGAAGACATTTACTGGACCCATTTTCAGTTCATCCATTTCACCCAACTTCTTCCCACAGATTTTAAGCAACAACTTGTTAGTACTCCTTTTTCTCTTTCACGCCACTCTTTCCTTTCATGTTGTAAATGATTGAAAAAATAAAAATGAAACCTTTCTAAATTGTTATTTGGGTGTTGAGTGCATGCTGTTTTTCACCTTCCTTTTTCTATTTATATTTTTTTTACTATGCCCACCTTTTAAATTTTTTATCTTTTTACAATTTCTTTAGCTAAGGGGTAGCCTTGGCGCAACGGTAAAGTTGTTTTCACGTGACTGAAAGGTCACGAGTTCAAGTCCTGGAAACAGTCTCTTGTGTAAAAAACAGGGTAAGGCTGCATACAAAACACCAAAATGGTGGGACCCCTTCCCAGTCCCTGCGTATGCAAGATCTTTAGTGATCCGGGCTGCCCTTTTTACAATTCCTTTAACTGCACTTAGTTCTTTTGAAGAAAGTTTTCAGTTTTTTTTTTATTATTGGATACGCTGCTAAGGTTTTCTTTTTTAACCATGATTATTATATTTTATACATATAGATATGCTTGTTTTTAAATAATGGGAACTGTGACATTGGTTGTAGATTTGTTTATTTTCTTCTTCTTTCTCATGATTTTGAATAATGGATACGCTGAGACACATTGTTTTGAATTTGCATTGCAATAGAGGAACCATGCATCTACATTTAAGCACCGTCCATGCTTTTGTGGCTTTAAGGAAAAGAAAAGGAAGTGAATGAAGAGATTTTAGTGTAGTTTTTCTTGGTTTATTATTCTTTACCTTGCTCTGCAAACATTATCTATGTAAATCATGTTATCAAGATGATTAATGGCTGTTTTTCAAGCAAGTAATAATGTTTAGCTTTTAGGTAGATATATTAATCGACCAACATCTCTCTTAGATTATTCAGCTCAATGTTTTTTAATCTCAAATTGAAATTTATACTTTTATTGCAGGCACTTCCTAAAACATTTTCAGACAATTTAAATAAGAAGTTGCCAGAAAATGTGACCCTTAAAGGTCCCAGTGGTGTTGCATGGAAAATAGGGCTCATAACTAGAGACGATACTGTTTACATCGTGGACGGTTGGCAACGATTCGTGAACGATCACTCTTTGAAAGATAATGATTTCCTTGTCTTTAATTACAATGGTGAATCACACTTTGATGTTTTAATCTTTGATGGGGAAAGCTTCTGTGAGAAAGAAGTTTGTTATTTTGTCGGAAAATGCGGCCATACTCAAACTGAACTAGGGGGTAGCAAAGCAAAGGAAACAAACAATTCTGTTGAAGAAGTCAATACTGCTTCTAATGGTGGTGTTGAATGTGGTTTATATGAGAAATTTCAGCATCTTAACAATATAGGAACACCATTAGCTGTACCTGTTGAAACCACCAATGAAAAGACTTTTAATGCTGGTGTTAAATCTGATTCCCCCGAGCAGTTCATAGCTGATACAGTCACTAAGACTACAGCTATACAGTTTCCCTACCAACCAACCGGCAAAAGGACCAAGAGGAGAAGATCATCGACATCAGCTAATTGTTGTTGGAGAGCACTTGACTGGGTGGCTTATAACAAGCAACACTCAGGTTAGAATATTTCTTTCTTTTCCACTCAACTTTTACTATATTAATTCTAAATTAGTTAGTAACTATAACTTTCTGATGTAGTCACTATAGCGGTTCCCTCCCAAACAACCGGCCAAAAGACCAAGAAGCCTGTTAATGAAGTTACGCCTGGCCGGAGTAAGAAGCGAGGAAGACAAGCAAAAACAGCTACTTCTGGCGAGAGAGCAATTGATTGGGTGTCTTGTAACAAGGAAAACTCAGGTTAAAATATTTCTTTTTCATTTACTTTTACTACATTAATTCTAAATTATTTAGTAACTATAACTTTTTGATGTCATGCTTTTTTGTGCTGCACATGCTTTGCTATGAACTTTGTCCAAACTAGTTTGTTTTCCTGTTTTTATATTGGTCATAAGCATGGTTATCAGTATCTTGCGATACATGCGAGTCATATCACGATTCTATACTAAACTGAACCCAGTCAATATGAACCTTTAGTGTTTTTCTACTTGGACATGCACCTCATACTGAAACCTGATTCACTATGATAACCGATTCATTCTAATGAATCACACCCTACGTAAACTTGGAGTAGCGAACCAGTTTTTTTGTCAACTTTGCGTAACCAGCCACTTTTCTTTTGTCATTTGATTTATGACTTGAATCATGAATTATTTTGAGGTTCATATATGATGCATTAGCTTATAACTTTGTTATGCCACTTGTTTTTATTTAAAAATAACATACTTTTTGATAGGGCCTTAACCTTAGCAGATGACATGGGCCTGAGTGACAAAGGGAATAAGCCCAAAATATGAAGAGTTTAGGTGAGAAGAAATTATAGAAGAGAGAATGAGAGGAGGCAAGGAGAGAAAGTGAGAATTAGTAGGGGATTTAGTTATATGAGGTGGGAGTTGTGGAGAGATAGAGGGTATCATGGAAGAATCATTGTTTTGCTTGGCCAAAGAATTGCGCGTTTTCTCTTTGTAGAGCATTGCTATTTGGGTAGTAGGGGTTTATCCCTTCAGCGTGTCTTTTTTACCATCAATAAATACCCACGTTCCATTTTTAATTCCCGGTTTCTCTTTAATTTCTTGCTTCTGTTGTTTTTGGTTTGCAACAAATTAGTCCTACCTGCCGGATTAGTGGAAAGGAATCGCAAGGTTCAGACAATTAGGAGTTCGCATTCTCTTATTGGAGGATAGTGGTTCAACCCAAATTTTTATTTCTAAGAAACTTGTCTCTGCGTGTGGGTAGATTGGCCTCAGCAGATCATGCGTTTCCAATTTAACCAGGAACCTGTAGAGTTAAAAGGAGAGAACAGTAGTGGGATGGGGCATATGGCCTTGCAGAGCTTGCTAGGAGGACCTAAACAGCGGGATAAAGTCTGGTTAACGGCTGCTGAAGGGTTTCCTTTGGTTCCGAAGTCTCGTACTGATGCTGTTGCTGAAATCACTGGTAATCAAGAGGAGATGGAAAACGAGCTTGATGAGTTCATGAATGTAACAAACAATCTCGATATATTTCAATGTTGTGAATAGGGTACAAGAACTAATTTGTTTAAATAGGCTCTTCTAAAGCTAATGGGCTTGGTTAATTAAAGGAATACAATTGTTAGAAATAATTACAAATATACACTATTTACAACACACCATTGCCTTTGATTTCATTCAGGGTCTCAAAAATATGTATTAAAACTCATTTGATCTTCCCTAGCAAACTGATACTTGTCTAGGAAAGAGTATTTTGCATTCAAATCCTTATATTTATGCCAAAGCTTGTCCTTTTATTTAAAACTCATGATTGAACTGTGCAATTCCTCGCAGAGGCAGCCAACCAGAATAGAAGTGGGAAGGAATATGGCCATGATATTCTCAGTGGAGCTTCACTGTCAAAGTTATCAGCACATGAGGAGAAAGAGATAGCCCAATCATTTACCTCCTCTTTTCCATATTTTGTTAAAATAATGAAAACGTTCAATGTTGAACGTCCACGTATTCTGGTGAGTTGTTCCCTTTTGTGATTCTCAATTTACCTCCCAAATAATGTTGTTTTATCTCTCCGCCCTCATCTTTAAGTAACTTGTGTAGTGTTTCACTTGCTTGAGAAACTGATATTGTTGGATTATATTAATTTTTATCCAAACAATATTTCTACTTTTATGTATGGAGGATGGTAAGCATGGATTAAAGCATGTCAGATGCATAGATTACAAGTATAAGATGATCTCAATGAAAATCCCATCCATAATTCCATCCTAATTAATGAGTCAATCTTGGTAGATTTGAACTATTCTTGTATTTGCACTTCAATGCATGTTGGAGTGATATTTCAATACCTAGTGAAGATGCTGCTTGGCGAACTTCTAACTTCTACCTAAGCAAGCTTCTACATCTCACTAAGTTCGACACCTTTTCTACTGCTATGACATAACACATTGACTTCTGTTCTATGCAATTACAATGCTGTATTTCTCCAAGAAGTACCAATTGTTATTGTTATCACAGTTTCCTTCCCTAAATGTTTGTATTGAGCGGTATTGCAATTTTAACTTTCCTTCTCAAATATTTTTTGTTTTAAGTTTATTTGGTTGTATTATTTGTTATGTGAAGTTTTCATCCCATTCACTGTGCTTGGCATTAACACTGAAGCTCTTCCTAATACTGATTTATAATGGACACAACGCAGAATATTCCATATGAATTTTCAAAGGAACATCTTCCAAACTGCAAGATAAAGATTATTCTTCATAATTTGAAGGGAGAACAGTGGACCGTCAATTCTGTTCCTAGAACTAGATTGCATGCAAGTCACATTCTATGCGGAGGATGGTTGAATTTTGTTCGTGGCAATAGCCTAAAGGTTGGAGATATCTGTATTTTCGAACTTATAGGTGAGTGTGAATTACGTGTTCGCATCAATGAGGTTGGAAAAGATGGGCTAGACTGCCAGGTTGGAAAACTAGCTTGTAGTATGCTTAGTCCAAGACATGATGTCGCTAGCCATAAGACTTCCAGATTTATGCCGAAGAAACATAAAATCAGCTCAAAGTGCAGTGCGAAAGTTGATCTATTAGATAAAAAGTTGTCAGAGATTTGTCAAGAAGCTGTTTTATCCTCTGAGTTAAAGAAATCCGGTAGAGCTTCAAATACTTCGAAGAAGGCGGGGCTTTCCCCCAAGTCAAAAGCTGCCCATAAAAAGTCGGGTATGGTTTTTCCTCTATTTGCCCAGTAGATGGTAATTTTTATTGCAATGTAGATCTATATCTTAAGTTTCTGCAACAAATTTATATTAAGTATTTTATGTTCACAAGTAAAAAGAGAAGAATATAATCCAATTTTTTGACAATTACGATTGTGTTACTTTGATAGTGAAAGAAAGAACCAAAAGGATAAATGTTGAATACATTTCTTAAAAATTTTCTACCTTCCAAATTATGACTTCAGTCCCATTTTAACTGTAAACAAAGACAGCTGTACCGAGGAAACACCACGTTGAAGATGAAATAAGCTCCCAGGCTAATGATAGTTTGAAAATGTTGTTTGCACTCGACGAACAAAGAGTAGCTGAAGCTTTCACTTCCCCATTTCCTTATTTTGTGAAAATCATGAAGAAGTTCAATGTCTGTGGATCATACACTTTGGTGGGTAATACACATTTCACAACTAATTATTGTCAGCATGTGTGTTGAAAATCAATATCAATGCTAAATTATTGAAACTTGTTACTCCGTAGAAAATCCCATGCCAGTTCTCTACTGCACATCTCCCTGCTTACAATACAGAAGTTACGCTTCGCAATTCAAGAGGAAAATGTTGGACTGTGAACTCCGTCCCATATGTTCAAGGGGAAACAACTATTCACACTTTTTGTGGGGGATGGAACACCTTTGTTCGTGATAATGACATCAATTTTGGTGACATTTGTATTTTTGAGCTCATTTCTAATTATGTGATGCAAGTTCGTATATCTGGGGTTGGAAAGGAAGGTCCTGATCATCAAAATGGGAATGTGAAACTTAATAGCTAGCTACTGTCCCATCTACCTGCTAACGTTCGTGTTTGTGAGAAAGATAAATCAATCTTCAATGAAGATGTATATTTTGTGGTAAGAATCACAAAAGACTTGATGCATTTTATGCATGTCAGGAAATTCATGTTGTCTCTTGGAATGTATTTAGCTATCTATATTTATTATGACATTACTTTTTAGTTCATATCATTGTCTATAACATCCAGTAGGCTCGCGAAATGTTGATCTCGAATGGGAATAATTACATTTTGATTTTTGATCTCGTAATAACCGTCGTTTAAGGTTATGGAAAAGTATTATTAAGTGTACTAATTTTTAGGATAAAAAATAAGTTTTATTTACTAAAGAAGCCTTGTTAAAAATAGTTAGATTTTTTTTTTTTGACATTGAATAATTAGATGCTTTGAAATACAACAAATAATGATATATTAGTTGAAAATGTAATTAATGTTTGATATTTTAAAATAACAAATGATATAAGACAAACAGATATTCTATCTGTTCCAAATTAACAATTGTTTAAGGTTTCTACAAAAATATTACGTAAGAAAAGGTTCCTACACAAACATTAAGAAAATCGATAAATTGTCTAATAATGTAACACAATAGTTTTGCAAAGTTAATCCTATTTATTAATAGACGTTTGTTTGGTAATGACTTTTGTTAATGAAGTGCAATAAAAACTTCACGTCTCATAATTTGATATTTGACGAGAGAAAACTTATATCATTTCATTCATAACCAAATTTGTAATACAAGTTGGAGTGCTATTGAAATACAGAG
This sequence comes from Medicago ruthenica, assembly GCA_018208015.1. NCBI lineage: Eukaryota > Viridiplantae > Streptophyta > Magnoliopsida > Fabales > Fabaceae > Medicago > Medicago ruthenica. The sequence continues at coordinate 107,679,156 of CM031371.1, read as the reverse complement.
GACTAGCATAAAAATGAGATGATCTAGCAAGCTCATGAGAAACACAATTGTCGTTTGTTAAAGAGTAACACGAGTTCCCTACATTTCCTTATGATGCTGCCAAATTCATTTGTAGGATATAGGGGATTTGCCATTTGGTTGGTCACTTTATCAGTTTCAAGAGTGATGCTATAAGGACACCATGAACTTTACCGTTTCAAAGCCTCCATGAGTGGCCATGCTTCTGCGTCGGTCGTTGTAGGTGCGCCTTGCTGCCATCGAGAAAATGTCTAGATAACCATGCCATTTTCGTCCCTTAGACACAAGCCGCATCTGTATAGTTTATCTGATCGAAACATTGGTGCGTCAATGTTAACTCCTTTCACTTTTATATCCTTTTGAGTTGAAATTGATAAACACTTATCTAAGTACACACTTACCAGTGATCACGAGTAGGATCCTGTCCTTAATGTACCAAGTGAGTAGCAATAGCATGCTGTCATTATTAGGAAAAATAATTCTCTCACGTTAGTCACAAAGCAATGGTTGAAATCCAACTAGGGCAATTTAACACTTGATTGGAGTCAAGGAGATAGAATTCTGAACGTATCAAAATTACTTAAACATGTATGAATGCATCTTTTGGTAATTTCAATACACTCACGTACCACACTTAAGATGGAGAAATGATTACCAAAAGAAATGATTTTTGAAAGTAGTCTTAAATTAGGTGTCATTTCTTAGTACGGTTATTAAAGAAATATGATTAATAATGTTGATTTTAATGATAAAATATGAGTCATTTACTAGAACATCTGATTAATTCCTTAATTATAGTAGTTAGTAAAATAATTATAGATGATTAAAATGCAATAAATAAGGGTATATTAGTGGGGAAAAATAATAAATGTTGTAATGGTGTTGTAAAATGTACAAATAATTTGAGTGAAAGAAAATTACGAGATGACACCTACTTTGAGACGGAGGGAGTATGTACAATTATTTTGTGATAACTTTTGAGACAACTTTATGTTTCATACTCTCATTGTGTTCTTATTTTCTCTTTATTGTTTTGATTTTCGTGTCAATACCTATATTTCTTTCTACTCCATCCCTCTCAATTTAATTGTCATTTAGCAATTTTTTTATGTACCAAAATAATTGTCACTTTAAAATATCAATACGATATTTATTATTTTTTCCACTAATATACACTTATTTATTGAATTTCACTCCTCTTAACTAATCCACCAACTACAGCTAATGAATGTGTTTTAGTAAATTATACTAATTTTACCATTAAAATCAATTAAACTAATTATTTTATTAAGAACCGCGCATAACTCTAAAATGACTATTAAAATAAGAAGAAATGAGTATATATTTGATTGTCTCATAAATTGTCCCCAAAATGGTTTTTCAAATAACATACTCTCTCTGTCCGTGATTATAAGGCTACTTTCAAAGTTTTGTTCCTAAATATAAAACCATATACAATTTTCTAGATGTATATATTATTCTTTTTCCAAGTATACATTTATTAATACTACCAATTATTTTAGAATATGAAAAATCAACATTTAATGTATTTATACAAAAAATGACAATATAGTAAAAGTAACACATTTGTCATACAAATTAATTACTCTAACAACTTTTTTTAATATCCGTAGTTTTTGTAAAGTAGTATTGTAAAAAGGGACGGATGAGTATCGATATTAAAATGAATTTTACCTTTTGAGTTAAATTATGTGTTTCATTTCATATACTCCCTCCGTCCTTATTTATAGGAGTAGTTTACAAAAAAGTTTTGTCCCTAAATATAAGATCATATACAAATTCCTAGATGCATTGATTACTCTTTTTCTAAATATACCCCTTATTAATACTATCAATTTGTCTTGGTATATGAAAAGTTAACATTAAATATATATTTAATTAAGGGTAATCTAGTAATACTCATACACATTTGAGACAACTTTATTACTCCAACAATTTTTTTTAATACACGTGATTTTTGTAAACTATTCTTATATAAAAAGGAGGGAGAGTAAATTTGATTTGATTGGGTCGATGTAAATGTGTGATATACTCGTGAGTCTTACACACATCATGTGTGAGAATAGAATTGATTTTGTCAAAGAAAATATGTTGTTATAACGGCTTAAAGAGAGGAACCATTTATGTTCTTTCCTCGTGAAGTGTTAACAAGGCTTAAACCTTGTACCTTTGTTTGTGTTGTTCTCTTGTCAAAACAAAAAGTGATGGGAGAAGGAAGAACACAAAATAGCAAATCATGGGAGGAAGAGATTTATTGGTCCCATTTTCAATTCATCCATTTCACCCTATTTCTTCACACCACCGATTTTCAACAACAACTTGTTAGTACTTTCTTCATTCTTTCTTCTTATAAAAATGAAACCTTTTTCTTATTTTCACTATGCCCACCTTTTAATTTCTCTCTCTTTTTACATTTCCTTTAACTGCAGTGAAGAAAGTTTTGAGCTTTTGATTATTGGTTATATAGTTTAGAAACTGAGACATTATTTATGTTCATATTTGTTTGATGAATAACCACTCAATTTTGTTAACTGAGGGACTATATAGTTGGATAGGAGAATAGTTTAGGGATCTTTTAGTTGATTTTAATAGTTTAAGGACTAAATTCGTGAGAAAGTGATAGTATAGGGACTAAATTGACAGATTATTCTTGTTTTCCATTATTTCAACTTGCCCACCTTTTGAATTTTTTATCTTTTATCTTTTACATTTCCTTAACTGCAGCTTGTTCTTTTGAAGAAAGTTTTGAGCTTTTGCTTATGGATACCCTGTTAAAGTTTCTATTTTTGCCTTTGGGACACTTTTTTTGAGCTTGAATTGCAATAGAATCACGCTTTTGTGGCTGAAAAGAAAGTGAAAAAGGAGACTGTAGTGTAGGTTTCATGGTTTACTATTCTGTTCTTTGCTCTGCAAAAATTGTCTATGTAAATCATGTACTTGAGATGATTCATGGCTGTTTCTCAAGCAAATAATTATGTTCAGCTCTTATGTAGATATATTAATCTACCATCTTCTCTTAGATTCTTCAGCTCAATGTTTCTTAGTCTTAACTGAAAATTTATAAATTTATTGCAGGCCCTTCCTAAAACATTCTCAGACAATTTAAAGAAGAAGTTGCCAGAAAATGTGACCTTTAAAGGTCCTAGTGGAGTGGTGTGGAATATAGGGCTGAATACTAGGGGTGACATTGTTTACTTCGTGGACGGTTGGCAACGATTCGTGAAAGATCACTCTTTGAAAGAGAATGATTTCCTTGTCTTTAAGTACAATGGTGAATCACTCTTTGAGGTTTTAATCTTTAATGGAGAAAGCTTCTGTGAAAAAGCAGCTTCTTATTTTGTTCTAGAATGTGGACAAGCTCATGCTGAACAAGGGGGTAACAAAGGAAAGAATTCAAACAATTTTGTTGAAGAAGTCAATACTCCTAATGGTGGTGTTGTTGAATGTGCTTCACCTGAGAAATTTCGGAGTCTTGACAGTATAAGAACACCTTTAGCTCTAACTTTTGAAACTACTAATCGAAAGACTTTTAATGTTGGTTTTAAATCTGCTTCCCCTGATAAGCCTGTTAAAGAAGTTACCCCTGTCCAGACTAAGAAGCGAGCAAGAACACCAAAAGAAGCTAATTCTTGGGAGAGAGCGTGTAACAAGGAACACTCAGGTTAAAATATTTCTTTCTTTTCCATTAACTTTTACTATATGAATTCTAACTTATTTAGTAACTATAACTTTCTGATGTCATGGTTTTTGTGCTGCACATGCTTTGCTACGAAGTTTGTAAGAAGATAACTCCATGTTCATTGTGCAAACTAGTTTTCCCCCCCTCTTTATAATGGTCCTAAGCGTGGTTTATCAGTATCTAGCGATACAGGCGAGTCGTATCTTGATTTGTACTAAGCTGGACCCAATCGATACAAAAATCTAGTGTGTATCTATATGGACATGAATCTCATCTTGAATCCTGATTCACTATCATGAATTTTGATTATTTCTTATGAATCAGTACCTAAACTTAGAGTAGCCAACCACTTTTTTGACAAATTTGTATAACCAATCACTTTTGTTTTGTCATTTGATCTATCACTTCAATGTATCGGCTTATAATTTTGTTATGTCACTTGTTTTTACTTAAAAACGACTTTTGTTTTTACTGATAGGGTCTTAACCTTAGCAGATGACATGGCCTCAGTGACAAAGGGAATAAGCCCAAAGTATGGAGAGTTTATGCGAGGAGAAATAAGAAAAGAGAGAATGATGAGGTGGCAAGGAGGGAAAGTTAGAATTAGTTGGTTAGTTGGTGATTCGGTTATATGAGGTGGGAGTTGTGGAGAGATAGAGGGTATCATGGATGAATCATTGTTTTGTTTGGTCAGAGAATTGTTTGTTTTCTCTGTGTAGAGGATTGCTCTTTGGGTAGTGGGGATTTGTCATAAATAAAAACTCACATTCCATTTGCGATTCTCAGTTAGCAATTAGCAAAGTGACACTTGTCAAGAAATGAGTATTTTGTATTCAAAATTCTTATATTTTTGTCAGAGCCTATCCTTTTTTTAAGACTCTTGATTGAATTGTTCAATTCCACAGAGGCAGCACTGTCAAAGTTATCGAGAAAGTTATCAAGAAATGATGAGGAAAAGATAGCACAATCATTTACTTCCTCTGTTCCATATTTTGTTAAAATAATCAAAACGTTCCACGTCGGTGGTTCATGTGTTATGGTGAGTTGTTCCCTTTTGTGATTCTTAATTTATCTCCCAAATAATGTTTGTTTTATTTCTCTGCACTTTTGTGTTTTGTTTCATTTGCTTGAGAAACTGATCTGGTTGGAGTATATTAATTTTTACTTAAACTGCATTCATCTTTTTATGTATGGAGGATGGTACTTGGTAAGCATGGAATAAAGCATTTAAGATGTATAAACTACCAGTAAAAGATGGTCTCAAAGAAAATTCCATCCATAATTTTGTAGTGATACCTGTCCTATTTAATGAGTCAACCTTGGTAGATTTGAACTATTCTTGTCCTTGCACTTCAATGCATGTTGGAATGATATTTCAATACTTACTACTTGTGAAGATGCTGTTTGACAAACTTCTCAACTACTGCCAAGACACGTAGCAATTACTATGTTCTATTTCTCCAAGTACCGATTGTTTTTGTCATCATAGTTTTCTTTCCTTAAAAGTTTGTATCGAATGATATTCCAATTTGAACTTTCTTTCTCCTCAAATATTTCTCATTTGAAGTTTATTTGTCATTTTATTTGTTATGTAAAGTTTCCTCTTCACTGTGCTTGGCTTTAACACCGAAGCTGTTGCTAATACTGATTTATAATTGATGTAATGCAGAATATACCCCGTCAATTTTCTATGGCACATCTTAAAAAAGGCAAGATAAAGATTATTCTTCATAATATGAAGGGAGAATGTTGGACTGTCAATTCTGTTCCTACAGCTAAAGTGCCAAAAAGTCACACTCTATGTGCAGGATGGATGTCTTTTGTTCATGCCAATAGCATTAAGGTTGGAGATGTCTGCATTTTCGAACTTATAAGTGACTGTGAATTACGTGTCCGCATCGCTGAGGTTGGAAAAGAAGGGCTAGACTGCCAGGTTGGAAAGGAAGGTCTTGACCATCCAAATGAGCATGTGAAACTTAATAGCATCTAGCTAGTTACTGCTGCATCCATATACCTGCTAACATTCTGCTTGTGAGACAGATGAATCAATTTTGTGGTAAGAGTCGCAAAAGACTTTATGCCTGCCAGTAAATTCATGCTGTCTCTTCGTATATGTTTTGCACGACGCCATTCACATAGAATGTATTAATTATCTATATCTATAATGCCATTGCTTTGTAGTTAATATTGTGAATTTGTGATTGTCTATATAACATTCATTAGCCTTGAAGAGAGGCCATACCTGAAGACGCGTCTTCTAAAACAACTTGAAGACTCGGCCAACTATTAGAGTCACTTGCATAATCAGTTAACGCGGCTGTGAACTAATTTTTGAATCTTATTTAATGTACATTTAGTGGTTTGATGGATAAACTAGGACTGTAATGTATGTTATTAATATAATAAATAATGATATAGGAGTTGAAAAATGTAATTATTGTTTAATTCGTTTTTTAAAATGACAAACTACAATCCTATAAAAAAAAATGACAAATTATACAAGGCAAGCAAATACTCCCCCTGTTCCAAATTAACACTTGTTTAAGGTTTCTACATAAATATTCTGTAAAAAAAAGTTTCTACACAAATATTAAGGAAATCCATAAATTGACTAATGGTTTGTCAAAAAATTAATTGACTAATGGACATCGTAATTTTGCAAAGTTAATCCTGTTTTTTTAATAAATGAATGTTTTGTAATGACTTTTGTTGATGAAAAAGTGCAATAAAAACTGCATGTCTCATATAATATATTTTTTGACAAGAGAAAACTTTAATCATTTCTAACCAAATTCATGGTACGGGGTGGAGTGCAACCAAAACACACAGGACTAGCATAAAAATGAAATGTTCTAGCAAGCTCATGAGCAACATTGTTGGCTTATCGTCAAACATAACTGACCCTACAATTGTTAGAGTAACATGAGTTCCCTATACTTATATTGTCACCAAGTTCATTTTTAGGATATGTGGGATTTGCTATCTTGTTGGTCACCATGAACTTAACCATTTCAATGGCACCATGAGTAGCCATGTTTCTGCTTCAGTCGCTGTATGTGCGCCTTGCTGCCATCGAGAAAATGTCTGGACAACCATGCCATTCTCATATAACTAATGGAAAAATATAAGTAACGATGCTTTAGATGATAACACACTTTTCTTTTTACTTTTGCTTAATTGTTTATTTGAAGCCTCAACAGTTCATTAGTTGTTGTCTTACACACCCAATTAACTAATGATTAGCTATTTCGTCTCAACAATTATATAGATTAAAAAAAAGTGATTTTTACTTTATATTTGTAAAATTGATTTTTATGAAAATTTACTAAAAAATAGTAAAAGTTATTCTGAACTCATACTTTATAAATTAAAAGAGTAATTTTAATATTTAGTAACTTAGATATTTATTTTTAAAGATTAAATATAATAAAAATCACACATTTTTCACAATTTTTTTATGAGAAGCTAGCTATTCAAAATAGCTTCCCATGTTAAGTTTTTTCTGAAATTTTATTATCCAAAGAAAGTTGTAACAAAATGATGAAATACTTAAAATGACTTTTAAAGATAAGTTATCAGTGTCACCTCGCTGAAGGGGTGGGTAGTGTTCCGTTTACTTATCTAGGGTTACCTGTTGGTGCTAACCCTCGCCTTGAGAAAACGTGGCAACCGCTGCTTCAGTTGCTTTCTAGTAGGCTTGGGTTCTGGGGTAATAAGTATGTTAGCCTTGGAGGTAGGGTGGTCCTTCTGAACTTCGTCCTTAACGCCGTCCATATTTTCTACATGTCGGTCATGAAGATGCCTATTTCGGTGTGGACGAAAATTGTTCGGCTGCAGCAGGAGTTCCTTTGGGAAGGGGTTAAGCCGAGTAAGAGCATTCCTTGGGTGTCTTGGTCAGTTGTCTGTAAGCTTAAACGTGAGGGGGGCTGGGGGTGAGGGACCTTCGTCAGGTGAACCTTGCCCTTTTGGCCAAGTGGCGGTGGCGGTACCTTTTGGGGGACGGTGGTATTTGGAGAAATATCCTCACTGCCCGCTACGGTGTGTGTCATCCTTCTCCCCACCTTGGTGGTAGGCCCTCCGGCCTTCGTGTGGCGTCCTCGTGGTGGCCTAACATCTCTCTTTTGGGTGGTGACAAAGAGGCTGTTGGGGATTGGTTCTCTAATGGGGTGGCTAGAGTTATCGAGAATGGTCTCTCGACCCAGTTCTGGCACGAACCTTGGTGTGGGCCGATTCTACTTAGAGTGAGGTTTAGTCGGCTCTTCCAGTTATCTCTCCAGACTGAAGGGAGGGTGGGAGAGTTAGGTGTGTGGGAGGGGAATGTCTGGGTTTGGGATTTAAGGTGGAGGAGACCTCTGTCTGTTTGGGAGTCTGACCTTCTCACAGAGTTGTTTGTGGTTGCTTCTAGGCACTCTCGCTTGGTTAGGAAGGATGTGCGGTCTTGGACTCATAGTTCCGACGATCGGTATTCGGTGAAGTCTGCCTATTCAACTCTCATCAAGGGTCTGTTAGCTCTGGGTGCCCCGGAGGGGGATATCCTGCAGGCAGTTTCTAGGGTCTGGAAGTCGTGGGCCCCGTCGAAAGTTGTTGTTTTTGTGGCAGCTTATTCTAGATTGGATTCCTACGAGGCTCAACCTTTTTAGGCGTGGTGTGCCTCTTCCAGCTTGGGGGTTGTGTTGTGTTTTTTGTGACGCGTCGTCTGAGTCTTCGGTGCACCTATTCCTCTCGTGTCCTTCTATCCTTCCAGTGTGGTATCAGGTTTCTAGGTGGTTGGGTTGGGAGTTTGTGATCCCCCTTGGTCTAGCCCAGCAGTTCCAGGACTTCACGGGCTTAGGAGGGGGGGAAGAGAGTTAGGTTAGGTCTGCTTCTTGTTTGACATGCTGTTATTTGGACCATCTGGACTTCCCGAAATGACCTTATTTTTGCTAGTGGCTTACACCTAGAGAGGCCTGTGGTGGATAAAGCGAAATTCTTAGCTTGGAAGTGGTTCCTGGCTAAGTGCCCTGCTAGTTCCTGCTCCTTTTATGAGTGGGAGGTGCAGCTCGTCCTGTGTTAGAATCGGTAGGGTTTTGTGGTGGTGATTATCCTCGGGTTGTTTGGGGGGTGGGGTGGGGTTTTTTTGCCTCCTCCTTTCCGGCCAAGCCTCCTGGGTTTTTCTTTGCTTTTTGTTTCCTGTAGGTGTTTGTTTGGTGTGTTGTTTTAGCCTTTCGTTTGCTTTTTCTTGGTGTTGTTTTTATTTTTGTTGTTGTTTTAGTGGTGTCTTCGGGGGTGCTTTTTCGTGCTCTTTTCGGGATGGGGGTTAGTCCTTTGGGGGTTTATTTGGAGCGTCTTCTGACGGCTCTTTTGGTGTATCTTGTACATTTCTCACCTTTTCTATTTTTATATATATATTTTGCCATTCAAAAAATATAAAATAGCACTATTGACCATTTTTCAATAGTCTCAAAGGCGATTTGTTGTACTCAGCGAGCTACAAGACAAACTCTTATAATTGAATTAAATATCTCAGGTGTAAGAAATAACAAAGTTTAAACCAATTTTTTATTTGATTTTTTTTTGAAACTCTTTGATAATAATTACAAAAAACAATATGAAACACTAAAAAATCGTTTTTAAAAAAATCTATAACAAACGCCCATTTAAAAAAATTGGTTTATTTTTTTAGGGGATCAAACTAACTAACTTGGCCATATTTCTGATTGGTTAAGGTTGGGTGATCAAGTTGATAAAAACAACTTTTTTGCTATCACTCAGCTTTTTAAAGGCACAATACAAGCTATTTTTGTATTGATTAAATATTTGGCTTATATAGTTATTTTTGGACAAAAATCTATTTTGGTATTTTATGATAAAAAAATTGTGATGTGGTCCAGTGAAAGACAAAAATTTGAGTTTTTTGTCATGTTCCTTGCTCCCAGTTTATTATGTCTTTGAAAGAGCTTAACAACCAAACATTGTACAGCTGAAGTTATCCCATGTCTTAGTTTTTAGCAAATCAAACATAGTCATTATATTGTTGGTGAATAAAAAATAGAGTGTCTCTTTCTCTTCTTGTTGTTCTCATGCTAAAACAAAAAAGCTTGAAACTTTGAACTATTTCATTCTCTTATCGTATTTCATGTTATATATCTTGATTGTTGGGAAGAGTCTGCTGCACTTGAAACCTGAAAAGTTAAATAGTTATGCACGTAAAACTCAAAGCATATGGGGTTGCCACACTAACCTTTAGGTTTGATTCGCCTCCACCAATAACTGTATATTGGATGCAATAAGAATGATCAGCGAATCCCATTCATGATACTATGAGTTCCCTGATGTGTATTGCACAATCACACCAAGCGTATCTCTTAACAGTATTTTATAGATTTATGTTTCCAGCAATTCACTCATGCATTAGAGAATTGATGGATGATTTAGAGTAAGAGAATGAGGGAGAATTATGCTCTTAATGTAGCAAAATTCGTGTCCAAACTGATGCCCAAATGTCAAGCATTTATAGTGCATCATATGACCCTTCACATGAGAGAAAGCACCCCTTTGCCAAAGGTTATGATCATATACATCAGATTTTTGACTTGAATCAATGATATGGTTCATTATCTATCAGTAAACAATAATGTTCCAATGTATATGCGTGATTCCCATGAAGAGTTACAACTTTTGGAACCCAAAACAATGAGAAATCGTGCAGAAAAACACCACCAGAACTCGGGTAATCGATTACCTCGACTTCCAATGGTTCTAAAGTGATTCCATTATTTTGGAAATCATCAACATTTCAAATGGGAGGTGGAAGAGATTTACTGGAACAATTTCTGAGCACCACCCATTTTCAACAACAACTTGTTAGTTAGTATTCTTTTTGCTCTTTTTCTTTCCTTCCATGTTCTAAATGAAAGAAAAATGAAACCTTTCTTTATTAGGGTGTTGACTATTGAGTATGTACATGCACTTCATCTCATGTTCATAATATTTTTCATTATTTGAACTTGCCCACCTTTTAAATTTTTTATCTTTTTACAATTCCTTTAACTGCACTTATTGGTTCTTTTGTGAATTGAAGTAAAATAAAAGGAAGTGAATAAGGAGATTGTAGTCTTGTTTTTCATGGTTTATTATTCTTTTTCTTGTTCTGCAAAAATTATCTATGTAAATCATTACTGAAATCATGTACTTGTGATGATTAAAAGTTTTATGCAGGCATTTCCTAAAACATTCTCAGACAATTTAAAGAAGAAGTTGCCAGAAAATGTGACCATTAAAGGTCCTAGTGGAGTTGTATGGAACATAGGGCTGAGAACTAGAGATGATACTGTTTACTTCGTGGACGGATGGCAGCGGTTTGTGAAAGATCATTCTTTGAAAGAAAATGATTTCCTTGTCTTTAAGTACAATGGTGAATCACTCTTTGAGGTTTTAATCTTTAATGGAGAAAGCTTATGTGAGAAAGCAGTTTCTTATTTTGTTCTAGAATGTGGACAAGCTCATACTGAACAAGGGGGTAACAAAGGAAAGAATTCAAACAATTTTTTTGAAGAAGTCAATACTTCTTCTAATGGTGGTGTTGAATGTGGTTCACCTGAGAAATTTCGGCGTCTTAACAGTATAAGAACGCCATTAGCTGTACCTTTTGAAACTACCAACGGAAAGACTTTTAATGCTGGCGTTGAATCTGCTTCCCCTGAGAAATACATGGCTGATGCACCCACTAAGACCACAACTATACTATACAGTTTCCCTTCCAACCAACCGGCAAAAGGACTAAGAAGAAGCCTCTTAAAGAAGTTACGCCTGTCCAGACTAAGAAGCGAGGAAGACCACCCAAAAAAGCTAATTCTAGCGAGAGAGCACTTGACTTGAGGGCTTGTAACAAGAAACACTCGGGTCAAAACATTTCTCTTTTTCTATTAACTTTTACTATATTAATTCTAACTTATTTAGTAACTAACATTCTGATGCCATGGGTTTTTTATGCTGCACATGCTTTGCTATGAAGTTTGTAAAAGCTTAAGAAGATAACTGCATGTTCATTGTGCAAACTACATTTCCCCCCTTTTTATAATGGTCCTAAGCGTGTTTTATCAGTATCAAATGAGACAGGCGAGTCATATCTGGATTTGATACTAAACTGGACCGAATCGATACAAACATCTAGTGTGTATCGATTTGGACATGAATCTCATCTTGAATCCTGATTCACTATGATCAGTTTTGATTATTTCTAATGAATCAGTACCTATACTTAGAGTAGCCAACCACTTTTTTTGTCAAATTGGTATAACCAATCACTTTTGTTTTATCATTTGATTTATTACTTCAATCAAAAATCATTTTGAAGTTCGTATATATTGTATGGGCTTATAATTTTTTTAATACCACTTGTTGTTTTTACTTAAAAATGACATGCTTTCTGATAGGGCTTTAACTTTAGCAGATGACATGGGCCTGAGTGACTAAGGGAATAAGTCCAAAGTTATGTAGAGTTTTTGTGAGGAGAAACAGGAAAGAGAGAATGGTGAGTTGGCAAGGAAGGAAAGTGAGAATTAGTGGGTATTCTGTTAGATGAGGCAGGAGTTGTTAAGAGATAGAGGGTATCATGGAAGAATCATTGTTTCGTTTAGCCAGAGAATTGTGTGCTTTCATTGTGCAGAGCATTGCTCTTTGGGAAGTAGGGATTTATCATCAATAAACACTCACATTCCATTTGCAATTTTCGGTTTCTCTTTAATTTCTTGCTTAACTCATCTGATCTTCCCCAGCAAACTGATAATTTCGAACTTATTGATGAGTCTGAATTACGTGTTCGCAGTGCTGAGGTTGGAAAAGATGGGTTAGACTGCCAGGTTGGAAAGGAAGGTCTTGACCATCAAAATGAGCATATGAAACTTAATAGCATGTAGTTTGCTATTGTTCCATCCATCTACCTGCTAACGTTCTGTTCGTGAGACAGATGAATCAATTTTGTAGTAAGAGTCGCAAAAGACTTTATGGATGTCTGTAAATTCATGCTGTCTCTTCGTACATGTTTTACACGACACCATTTGTGCTGTCTCTTCGTAAACTTATCACTAATCAAGATCATATAATGTATTAATTATCTATCACTCCACTGCTTTTTAGTTCATATCATTGTGAATTTGTGATTGTCTATATAACATTCAGTAGCCTTGAAGAGAGGCCACGCATGAAGATGCCTGTTCTAAAACAACTTGAAGACTCAGCCAACTATTAGAGTCACTTTCATACTCAGTTAACACGATTGTAAAATAATTCTTGAATCTTATTTCATGTACATTTAGTGGTTTGATGGATAAACTAGGACTAATGCATGTTAGAGCACTATTGACATGCCATTTTTTCGACTTATATGTAACAATCGTACTCTAATAGATAGATGATTGCTGAATTATTTTATTTTGTTGAGCTATTTGAGCTTGAAGTTGGAGGAAAGGCTTAAAATAAAAAAAAAATGACTATTAATAAGTGAACTTATAGCAATAATACAAGGCCACATTAAGCAAAATTATAATTGATGTAAAATGACTAAAAATAAGAAACATTCTGTTGCTCAATTGTTCATATAAAACTCAGCATAAATGAATTTACTAATATCAGTAGGGCTGACAATATTTTTGTACTGGCGAAAAGGAATTTTTCGGGGGCAAAGGTTCGGTTTTGTGATATTCTATGGAGTGCAGGATGCTGAGGTGTTTCTGTCCAAGTTGCAAGAGATTAGAGTGAATGATCTTAGTCTGAGAATCAACATGACAAGGTTTAGGAGGGATTCTCCTAAACCATGACACTCTCATCAACCTCATCCTTCTTCTTCGTATGAACATTAGGTGACTCTCACTAAGGGTGGTAGGTTGGTGACGGGGGTAAGAACATTTCGTGAGGTCCTGTCACAGTCCAGGGGTTATGAGTTTGAGAATGTCAGGGAGGAAGAAATCATCCCCCCCTCCGCCGGCGAGGGTGGTGGTTGTGGAAGCAGAAAATGTGCCTGTGAATGCTTTTGGAAACTGTTATGTTGGTTAGCTTTGGAATCCGGGTCAAGCCTTATCCTTTCTTCCTCCTAATCGAATAAATTTTGCCTCCAGCTCCCACTTCCAAGTCCAATGAGACCCCTCCAATCCACCCTAGTTGGAAAATCACATCCTCCCTATCCAAAAGCTTAGTTGAATAGCTGAGGATATAGTTATGAAAAAGCTGCTAAGCCACACCATTTATAAGTCAACAAAAAATTGCCGTCACCGTGACCAAACCTGTGAAATATTGAACCATAGGTAGCTAACGGGTCTTCCACATTGACAATTTGTGTCTGAATCTTCCACCATAGGTAACCATGTAGACTTTAAGTGAGGGTTAGCACTAACCGGTATCCCTAGAAATTTGAATGGGACAGGACCAACGCGACATGACAGAAAAGTGGAAGCCGTATTCATAAACTCATCATTAACATTGATGACAATTAAGTTGCTTTTGTTGAATTCACCTTAAGCGCGTACACCATCTCAAAACTCCTCAAGATTGCCTTGATTCACCGGATTCTCAACCGAATCCACACAAGAAATAATTGCATTGTCCAAGAATTGCAAAATGGGAAAATAAATTATAGGATGAACATAGTATGTGCAAAATAATCCTCTTTCCACACCTTTTGTTAACTAGGCCAGCCAAACCTTCCGCAACAATAATGAACAGAAAAGGGGCATGAGGATCCCCTTGGGGAAGACCTTTTTCAACTTGGAATTCATTAGTGGAATTCCCATTTACTAAAATTGACGTTATACCTCTGAAAACTCATGCACCCATCCACTTCCCTCCATTTTTCTGCAAAAACCCATTCTCGTCATCTTATAGTCAAGTAACTTCAATCCCTACATATTGCAATGTCCATATTAACTGAGTTATGCCATCGTGAACATCTTATTTTTCATATCTTTCCTCTAATTCAATACTATACAGACTTGGAATCCACCTTCACCATTCACATTATTTCAAAACCTTGCATATGTTTCTTCATCGTCACACTCATAGTCTAAAATAACATTGTCTGACTTTTGGTCACATAGGTGGGAACACAGACGCCGAAAACAAAATGAAAAAGAGATTAATTTCATAACTTTGTTTATGTGGCGTGCTACACAAGAGTGAAGAAAAACTTGGTACGGAACAAAAGAAAGCAAGAAATGCAATTACTAAAAAACTCAATAAATTATTTGGACAAATCAAGAATCTGCATGAACATACCATTTAAGTTCAACCAAAATTTTTCGTGCTCCATTTCGTGATTATTTTTTGTGACATTTAACAAATGAAGTTGAAAGGTACAAATGAAGTTGAACAATCTACATCAATCTTGGTTTATGGAAATATTCTTAAAAATATTATTTTTTAGGTCCTTTATATACTTAAGTTTTTTAATATAATCAAAATGTAAATTAGCTTTTATTTTGAGCTTATGTTAATAGTCTCTCCACAACAACTTATATAATTAGCTTTTATCAAATTTATATAAAAATATTTTGCCAAATTTCCTTGTTTATCATAGAAATAACTATATATACCAACATAGTGTGGCACAATTATATAATTAGATTCCTTAAGCATCTAGTTGTGGATTCAATTCATGCCTAGCGATCTCCGTAGTTTGAAGGATTAGTCTCTAGTTTTCGACTTCCACAAGACAAACTTTATTGGATTTGAGAAGTACAAAATAGAGTTGATAATTGTCGTCAACACATAGACTCATAACATTATGCAATGTTATTTTCATTAAGTTTACATATAAAATTAGGCATGCTCATATCATTTAGGTTGTTTCGAGTTCATAAGAGTTTTTTTTTTTATTTAATTCCTGAATTGAGCATGAGTATAGGGTTTCACCTTTATGAAGGTGTCGTTGCCTAGGGTTTGAAGGTGTGTGCATGATGTGTAGTAAAATATGATATCTTATCCTAAAAGCTACCTCATCCTCTCTCGCGGTGATTTTCGGATATCAAGCTATTGGTTAGCGTTGACTCACAAAATTAAGATTCACCACCGAGCTTTTATTTTTTCAAGGAAAAGGGGAAAAGTTCAAATAAACCCTAAATTTTTAGAGATTAAAGGTTCGGGGGTTGGTTACGTAAAGGGAATGTGTTAGCACTCTAAACGTCTATAGTACTCTATAGGAACCTCTTGTTTTTATTTTTTTTTTTTTTGCGCTAAAAAAATTATTATTTGCTTGTGAAAATGTTAGTGCGACAATTATGAAGAATTTTTTTTTTTTTAGGTTTTTTTATTTGGAAAGACAAAGTTTTTTCCCTACATACCCCGAGCGGAATCAAAATCACGTAGTTCGGGGTAAAAAGCCGAGTGATTTGTTGATTGATTTTAAGGAACACCTTTTTTGAAATGTTATTTTTTGATTATGTGAATGTTTTTGATTGATTTTTTTTATTTAATCTAAAAAACCCTAAAATTAAAATAACGATAAAACTAACGTGCGAGAAATTCGTCGAGACACTTGGTCAAAACAAATCATTTTTCCTTGGAAAATAAACTAAACTATTCGACATAAAATGAATGCAATGCATATTCTTATTTATATCTTTACATTTATTCCTAAAGTACATTCTAAAAGCCTAAATAAATAGATAAAATGACAAATAAAATAAAATGCATGAGATGATGCTAGATATGAATAAATAAGATGCTAAAAATAAAGAAACAATAAAAAGAAATAAAAAAACGCAAAAAAAAAATGAAATAACAGGGGGTGCAGGAAGTACAAAAGAACAGATTGGGCTAAAGTGGGCCCAAAAAGGGTTGGGTCAGCGGGGTTAAACCTGGGGCGCCTGATTTAATCAAAGGGCCCTGATCTGATCACGGGGAGACACAATAACGGCTGTCTGCTCTAGATCAGAGGGCCTGGGAGGTGAGGGTGCACGCTTAGGCGTGCATCAGCATCCACAGAATTAGGGGGGGGGGGGGGGGGGGTATAAATACCCCAACCCTTCACAAAACTTCATTTTCTCTTTCACTTCTCTCTCTAAAACCCTTCTCTCTTCTCTCTTCTCTCCTCTCTCTCTAAACCTCCGGCGACGGCCAGTGCGGTGGCCGGCGCGGTGGTCGATCGGCCAAGGTGGCGGCGACGCCGCGCCATAGCAAAAAAACTCTTTTATTTTTTTTACCCTTTCTAAACTTCTTCCCCTTCTCTTTTGATATCAACTCTAAAAATCTCAACAAAAAAAAAAATACAAAGCCCTAGATCTAAAAAAACAAAAAAAAAGTATACCTTTGTATTTTTTGTTTGTGTTTGATGGAATATTTGTGGTAGTGGTTTCGGTTTTGTGTTGGTGGTGGTGGTGGTTTCGGTTTTGTGTTGTTTATGTTGCTGGATTTGTGTTGTTTATGTTGTTGGTTTTGTGTTTCTGGAAACTTGTGGAAACTGTTTTTTTTTTAAGACCTCCATCCCTACTGTTTGATTCTGGTTAGTGTTATATAGACATTATTGATGAGCCTTTGTGACCATGAGATCAAACTGAATGCTGGGTCCTTGGAGGTTTTGGCAAAAGTTTTGGATTTTGGACATAAATGGACAATGGCTTTGGCCATTTTTGGACAAAGTGTTGAGTGCAAGCAAGGCAAAAATCGGAGAAGGGGGCGCATCATGCTGTGCTACTTTTCAGATTTTGAATTTTTTATTTTTTTAATAAAATTAAAAATAATAAAATAAAAATAAATAAAAAAAAAATAATAATAATAATAATAATAATAATAATAATAAAACAGAATAACAATAATAATAATAAAAATGAGAATAATAGTAAAGACTAAAAATAAAATAAAATAAAATAAATAAAAATAAAAAAGTGGACCTAAAACGAACCAAAAATGAGGTATTTTAAAATACATCTCTGCCGAAATTTTTCTCGAAAAGACAAAAGTTTCGGGTTAAAAGACATATAAAATGGAATATTAGGTCAAAAATTGGGGTATGACATCCTCTTATAAGAGTTATTCTAGAGTTTTTTTTTCCTCACGTGGGATTTCCCGATCATTTTCTTGACCCAAATTCATAGGAGGCATGAGCCCAATGTTTGGGTGTGACGTGGCCACGCTAGTCAGATCGTCGCTCTAGGATGAATGATCACCCGACCTCCCCAGGAGTTGAGCCCCAAGTCGGCTTCTCTTGAGGGCCCACACCCTTAGCTCGATCATCCCCTAGGCCAAGATACCTTTTTGATTGGGTGTCGAGCTAAATGTATACCATACACAGTCTCTAAACATCAAAGTCGATAAAGCGAAGGCGCTCTAAGAGTTGTGAGTACTAGTCGGCCGAAATTCAACATAAAAAATTTCGTTTCTTTTTTTTTGTTTTGTTTTGACAACACACGTTTTTTTTTTCTCATTGAATTGGTTCATACTGGCGAATTCACGGGAATTGACTACAACCCTAATATTAAGTGAAGTTTCGCTAATTTCAAAATAAGAATATTATTTATTAACCAATCTAATTTTCATAGATTGGATTAAAGAAGAATTAATTTAATACCAAAAAAGGAAGATTTAATGTAATACCAAAAATATAACACAAAAAGAGAGTTAATCAACAACATATAACAAATTTAAATATGATTTTAGTTTTTGCAATTATAACGATCTTGGTTTTAAATTAGGTAATGAAAAAGTCAGCCCACATTAAATAGTTTAAATTAAGGATAAAATAGTTAACTTTATATATAGTATAAATTATATCATAGTATTGACAAATTGAACCCTAAGTGATGCGTTGCAAGGATCATATGTAGTCAACAAACAACAATTTAAAACAACTAGACTCTAACTCGTATGATGCACGAGTTTTGTAGAACTTCATATATAACTATCAAATTGGTTATATTATTACTTTTATATTTACATTCAGTATTATGTTATCAAACTATCTCAAAAAGCAACAAAAACAAAAAATGGACTGCAATAAAAATGACAAATCAAAAGAAAATATATATACAAAAGCATGCACCAAGAAATTGGCCCTAACCGCAAAAGCTGTTAAATCTATAAAAATGAAAAGGAAAATAAATTGTTATGTGGTGATCAAAAGAAAAAATAATGAAAAGGAACGGCTATGTGGTAATTGAAAGAAAAAAAATAAAAAGGAACCGTTATGTGGTAATTGAAAGAAAAAATAATAATGAAAAGGAATCGCTAACAATGAAATGGAACTGCTATAAAAAAAGAAGAATTGCAATAACGTTAGTGGCTTTTAAAAAAAATGACTTTTTCATGTGCTACCTGATTCAATTCCTTGCAGACTTTTTTTTTCATAAAAATTAATTAGGTCCGTCAAAAAGGGGTGGCGGGTTATGATTATTAGGTTCAATTACATGATGGTGAGAGAGGTGAAAGTGAGTGAGAAATGATTTAGGGATTGTGAGATTGAAAGAAAGAGGAACCGAGATTTGTGTTGAATACACAACATTGAAGCAGTACCTTGGTGGTAAGAGTTGTGAATTGGAAGCATGCGGTACCTGGTTCGATCCCCACCAGTAGTTTTTACCTCAAAAAGCAACAAAAACAAAAGATGGACTGCAATATAAATGATAAATCAAAAGAAAAAATATATACAAAAGTCTGCACCAAGAAATTGGTCATAACCGCAAAAGCTGTTAAATCTATAAAAATGAAAAGGAAAAGAAACTGTTGTGTACATGGTAAAAATAATAATGAAAAGGAACGACTATCAAAAAAGGAATTGCAATGACGTTAGTGACTTTTAAAAAAATGACTTTTTCATGTGCTACCTGATTCAATTCCTTGTAGACCTTTTTTTTCATAAAAATTAATTATGTTCGTCAAAAAGGGCGGGGTTATGGTTATTAGGTTCAAAAAGTGAGTGAGAAATGATTTAGGGATTGTGAGATTGAAAGAAGGAGGATCCGAGATTTGTGTTGAATACATAACATTGAAGCAATCACATGTCATAAAAAAACATCAGTACGTTGGTGGTAAAAGTTGTGAATTGGAAGTATGTGGTACCTGGTTTGATTCCCACCAAGAGTTTTTTTCATAAAATTTTTTTCAGCCCTAAAAATTAGGGCTAATCATTAGGGTTAGGGCAACACTACTTAACATTGTCCAGTAGACAATTAAGAAAATTAATCCTCTCTTTTTTTAAGGAAAAATTAATCCTCTCTTATTATTCAGAAAAAGAATCCTTAGGAGTAGTGTTATATAGATATACTCTCTCTGTCTCAAAATAATTATTTTTTTGTCATTTTTTCACCGTCTAAAATAATTGTCACTTTAGAATACTAATGAATCATTTTTTTTCACTATTATACCCTTACTTATTGAATTTCATTTAACTTAAATATTCCACCAACTACGATTAATAAGGATATTTTAGTAAATGATATTAATTTTATCATTGAAATCAATACAATTAATCATTTGTTTAAAAATTATACACAAACTTTAAACGACTATCATTGTGAGACGGATGAAATAATAAAAGGAATGTAAAGCACCAATAGTCGGAGAACAGTTTAGTAAAAAAAAAAAAATCGAAAACAGTTGGATGGTTTAAACACTAAAATAGAGCCAAAAGAGTAGTACGCCATCATTTTCCACTATAAATTAGGAAAATGATCCGTTCACATTATTCATGAATTGAATCCTCAAGTGCAGCGCTTTATTTACTGATGTAAAAACACAAGTAAGAGAAGCAACAAAATTGAAAGAATTTGAAAATGAGAAAGAGTGAGAGATAAAATATAAAGATACAAACTTCAAATTTGTTATAAAATAATATAAAAGGACAAAATCAAAGATGAAGAAGGTGAAAGCTTTGTATATTATTATCTTCAAATGTGTATCTTTACATCAAAACATGAGTCTTATTTATAGGATACAAATAAGCAAGTGAATGATCACATGCAATCAAAGACCACTAGCAATTCATTCACTAATGAGAGTTATAAGAATTTGGAAGATCAAGAATAGACATCCACCAACATTATTATTCATAACACTCCCCCTTGGATGTCCATCAAGGATATGCCTCATTAAAACCTTACTAAGAAAAAACCTTGTAGGAAAAAAAATCCTAGTGAAGGAAAAAGAGTACAATATCCGATATATCTGCCTCGTTAAAAACCTTACCATGAAAACCCAGTGGGAAAAACCATAGTGAAGGAAAAAAGAGTGCAGAAAATCTTTATTTCTCCCCCTCAACCATATAATCATCTCTGAGACGATGAATATCAATCTTTTGTACCAGCTGCTCAAACATTTTACTTGGGAGTTACTTTGTATATTTAGATCACAACTCTTCTATAGATCATATGTGAAATAGAAATTTGAAAAAACATGTTTTTGTTCTATCTCCCTTAATGTACCATCCTTTTAACTGAGCAATGCACATGATATTATATTCATAAAGGATTGTTGAATTCATTCTTCTGGAAGACAAGCTGCAAATTTCTTATTCAATCATAGACCTCAACCAAACACATTTTCGACTTTCTTTTTGTAGTGCTAGAATTTCATTACGAGCATCGCACAAATAACCTGCATATCTAATATAACAAAGTAACAAATAATATACATGAATAATTAGCAAGGTACATTATTGTCTCTCAATTGAACTAAAATATGGTATTTTAGGACCAATTAGTTCTTCATTATTTACTCGAATTCTCAAACAATTATCGTTTACATCTAGTGACTTTACAATCATCAAAGTGCATAACAAATGTGATTTGCCCATCTATAACCATTTTAGCACATTTCTATATAAGCTTCATGATTCACAAAAGCGTTAAATTCTCAACTTGTAATCTCAAATAAATATATATCATTGCTACACATGTCATCTTAATTTCTTTTCTTTAAGAAATCAACTTTCAAAAACTCTTCAGGAGTTCTCATATTTATTTTCAAATAGACGAATACTATCATTTTTATACCACTCTTTTATAAAATATTCCCAAGACTATTATACAACATGTTTCAATTTTTTTAGTTGATTAAGTAATCTCTTCGAGAATCTGAATTGTATGTCTGGATAAAATTAAATCCTTCAGGGAGTTTAATATAAAAATATAAAACAAGTCGTGTATTGTAACAAATACTTAATATATAAATTGAGTCTTTCATGTGGTACTAGACTTAATCAAGTATGATAATGTGCTTGAATTCACTTCAGGTGAATACATATCTTCAAATTTAATAGTAGATTTTCACCAATACTTTTAAAAATAAGGCAAACTTCATATATCAATATTTCATTATTCTCTTTTTATTTTTACATCTTCAGAAGTAAGGACTACTGGTCCAAAAACCATTCTCTTTGCAAAACTAGTTTAATATCGCATCAAATTTATCTTTTCATTTAGTCAATCATTTTATTGTCTATAATCCTCGATAGACTTTGATTCATAATCCTCATTATCATTTTTACATATAGCGCCATATTTTATGAAAGAACATTGTCAACGTTGACTTTTATTTTTCGGTTCCATCGCATTTCATTCATGACATAATTTATCGAGATCTCTTTATTTACATAAATTTCAGGTACCTGATCAGTTCTGCTGGAACTAAAAAAAATAAATTACGTTAAACTTCTCTTTTGGAATTTTCATATCCTTTGTTTGTGGAACCGACTGCTCTACCACGTTTCAGGCGCAGTTGAGATTCATTTGCAAAATTAGATTATCCAACATGGACATCTATTTCGATATGAGCATTAACAGCTGATATTTTGTTTGCTTAACTTTGCAAATAAAATTATATTTTGAACTTCTGGTTCACACTGATTTATATGAGGATCAAGTTGAGATAATAATAATTTATTTAAAATGATTTCATTTGAACTTATGGTTCATATATTCAGCTGCTTATTCTCTCTCCCTAATATTGGAAAAATAAATTCATCAATTGATAATCAGCTCACTGGGCTGTAAATAAGTCTCCAATTATTGACTCAATATACTTTATAATAGATGGAGATTCATATCAAATATATTTTTCCAATATTCTTTTACAAATCCTCTAAGCGCATTGTATTGAAGCAATTGAATCCTACACAACACATCCAAGAAAATGCTTATATGGAAAATATTAGCCTTATAAACCAGACATCAAATTGCAAATTAGGGGACGATCTGTATATGATAAATTGTTGGCATGATGCGAATCGATGTCTCATAATGCAAGATTTTATATTCCCAAGTACAAATTGAAAGATCTTATCTTATAAGTATTGATTGTACTGTTAACATTAGACGTCTAATGAATGGATCTTCAAGCCCATTTTTAGAAATGAACATATGTTACCGAATGTTCGATATCAATTTCCATATATGCTAAATACTTATCAAATGAGGAAAATGAGATGTTAGTCAAATACTCTCACAAACTTCTGGTTGTGAGTTAACAATAAACATACACGTGACCATAATTGATGCATAAATTAAAATTATAAAATATATACCTCGTCCACATGATTATTATGTGTGTATTGATTCACAAATATCCCCAAATGTGAGACTCATTTCCTCAAGTTATCAACTTTCTTTGGGAATTAGTAATGAACAAAAGTTATTAGATTTGAAGAAACTTTTGGCTCTTCAATAATACACAAAAGTCATGAGACTTGAAGAAGCTTCTGGCTCTTCAATACATATCAAAAAAAAAAATCAACTATTTTTCTTCGCATCATAATATATTCAAGATGACCCAACCGGTCTTGCCAACAACAAACGTAATATGATTTTGTAAACTTCTGGTTTACAATAATATGTGCTTCAATTTCAATAATATAAGTGTAGTACAATTCAAAGGAAAAAAACATGTAACATTTTCACTACACTTATTTTATTTATCCAAAATAAGTCTCGTAATATAGAGATATTCAACATCTTCTTCATTTCTTATTTCAATATGATATCCATTTAAAATGATATCCTTGAAGCTTAATAAATATCTATGAGACTTAGAGGAATATAATGCATTCTCGTTATGTAACTCTATTCCCCCATGTAATGTTATATTGGCTCTTCTAGAGCCTTCAAAAATTTTAATTTATAGTGTCACAAATACTACTAACATTAGTTTCTTGTATAACTAAGTATATTATTTTCTTTTCTAATTGTTTATGTAGTTGCACTATCAACAAGACACATTTAGATAACAAATTAACACTCACCGATAAAAGGACACTTGTGGAAGAGTTGACACATTCAGATACAATTTTTTTTTCATGCACTAGATTTTAGGAATTGAAAACTCGAGTTCTCGATTCAAGGGAACTTTAAATTAGTAAGGGTCTATCGAAGTTCATTGATACAAAATTTTATTAAGATATATCAATGTTGTAGACTCAACAAGAAAAACACAAACCACTCGATGACACATGATGTGTTTTTTCTGCAAAAACTTAAAATGTAACTTATAACAAATGCAAGGATTATATGTATGGACTCATGGATCATATACATAAAACTAGGAAGTAAGCAATTACACTAATGTATAAAGTAATTAACCAAAAGCTCACACACAGAAAGGTAAAACTATGATGATTAAAATATATACTTTTCTTTAAGAAAAAAAAAACTTTCATAAACTCTTTGAAAGTTATCATAATGTTTATGTCATCGGCATATATAACAAAATTATTTCTAAAATTTTTCATAATATAAAGGGACAAATTATGTGGAGCACAAATTATAAGTGTTGAATATGCAAAGAGTACATAGATGTTAATACCTCTAATTTGTATGTCTATTGAGAACTCGTTAGCAATAAAGATCATAATCATCAAAAGTCATGATAATAATCTCTCACTATCTTTACACATATCATATCAATGATAATATCTACTATATCAATTACCATAACCACAACATATATAAAAATAAATAGTATGAACTATTCAATCTAGGACTAAATTTCAATTTAACATGAGAAATTTCACAATTCCAGTCAATAACAACTCTTATGTTCAATCAAAAATGTGTTTACTCATTCAAAATATTCTTGATATTATTTCATACAAAAAATATTCTTAGTGAATATTTTCTAAATTTCGCTACTTCGGGAGCAGATTCAAGGGACAATTTTTTTTTTTTTCAATTTTTTTTTCTGTCGAACTTATACTAGGATCAAATAGATCTTATATATTTCAATTGTGAACAAATATCTAGTTCTTCAATAACTTAACCACAAACATCTATCGACAACGACGAAGGAAAATCACAAATATTATTATTTTTTTTGCGTGCAATCATTCACGAATGCTTGATGTTAATTATTAGTTCTTCTAGAACTATATCTCAAATCTTCATAAACGGTGAAAAAAAAATCATTATTTGAGCAAACCTTCGGGGATGCTTTAATATTACAAGAACAAAATAGTTCTTCAAGAACTATATCACAAAAAAAATCTATATTATTTGAGCAATCCTTCAGGGATCATTCATTGTTGAATTTTTCCGAAATTTAACAAAAATAAAGATATGATAATTATATAAGTAAAAAAAAAAATTCAACAAAATTTATGTGCAAAATAAGAAACATAATCGACAAGACTACTAGTTTCACGAGAAACTAACTACGATACAGTAAAACAAGTATGCCATCGAATAATCATTATGAATGAACTAACAATACCATAAAAGCAGAGCTATCTAAGAAATCGTTTTTGACACACATGTAAACATTAGGTTTTTTTTTCACTTAAGTTTTATAGATACTAAGTGAAAATGGGCCAACAGGGAATACGAAACAGCACAACAACAAAATAACCATCATTAGAAAAGATGCAAGAGGCAATGAAGTATGATAACAATGTATTAAGAGCAATGTATCTATCCATTGTCGCATAATTGTAAAATTTACCTATGACCTTTTTTGTACAACATTGTATGCTCCAAAATTTTGAATTCAGTTGGTCAGAGTTTCGTGCTGATAACGTGTTATAAAATAATATAAAAGGACAAAATCAAAGATGAAGAAGGTGAAAGCTTTGTATATTATTATCTTCAAATGTGTATCTTTACATCAAAACATGAGTCCTATTTATAGGATACAAATAAGCAAGTGAATGATCACATGCAATCAAAGACCACTAGCAATTCATTCACTAATGAGAGTTATAAGAATTTGGAAGATCAAGAATAGACATCCACCAACATTATTATTCATAACAAAATTATAGTTTATTTTAAGGAAAAAACTTTTGGTACAATTTCTTAGGTGCTTTTCGTATGGTTCTTAACTAAATTCACTATGATTTCCTTAAATCCATAATTTTCTCAAAGTTTGTTATATCCAAAAACACCTAAAGAACCATACGAAAAACACCTGAAGAATTGTACATAAGTTTTGTCCTTATTTTAATTCTTAAATACGTGAGACATTATCATTCTAATTTTTAAATGTACAAAAAAAAAATACTTCAATATCTACGAATACATCTTTAGACACTCAATTATCTTATCCTAATTAGTTTTATTCTTAAATATGTCTTCTATTGGTATGTTTTGTTAAAAAATTTGCTAACCCTAAACATTGAAAGATACTTTTCTAATGATTTCAAGGGTTAAATGTATCATTGATTCTTGCAAAATAAAGATCTTTAAGGATGCTTACTACCCATAAAAAAGGATATTTTTTAAGGAAAAACAAACCTAAATTTTGAATTTATTTTTTTTGGAGAAACTTTTTATAATTTTTCAAAACAAAAATTATAGTAAAAAGTTAAGGAAAAACAAAAATTACCCTCAATGTGTGAGTGTGTCCTTAAATACTATAATCATTCATTTAACTAAAATTTTGTTCATAAATATAAATCACATTTTCAAATTACTAGATTTCTTTTTCAAATAAATTTCTAATTAATACGATGAACTGTCTTCAAATATGAAAAATCAAAATTTACTACATACACGCATGTAAATGGTACTTTATATATATTCAAACATAAAATGAATACATTAACTACACTATCAATTTTTTCAGAATAAAAGTGAAAATTTTTTTGTTAACGAGTGCCCCTCAAACACTATTTAAACATTCTAAAATAAACAAATGTCTTGTTAACAAGTGGCATATGGACATTGCTTAAAGAACCCGCAAAAAAAAATTGTCTTGAAAATATAAATCAATCACATATAAAAGTCATAACTACACTTGTTAGCATTTTTCAATAAACAATTATTTTTTTAAGAATGTTAACAAGTGTCTTTAGAACATTGGTTAATGTACTACTAAAATTAATAGATTTAATTAAAAAATTGTGTAATTATTACTTTAACAAAAGTAACAACTTCTATTTCCAAAACAAACTTATTTTAATGAAATTCTTAAAAATGCTATTAAGATACTTGTTATCGCAAGAACTTGATCTTTTAAGATGACTAGGACTTTGACTAAAATAAAACGAATGTTTTTCTTTCTCAAATTTTTTATGCTAAACATTTGTGTCATTCGTCTTCCTCGTAAACTGTTGAGGTTTAAAGCCTGTACTGTACCCTTTTGTCTTGCTAAAACTGAAACCTTTCAAGTTTGAACCATTTCATTCTCTCACTGTAATTCAAATGGGAAGCACCAGGTCTTGGGAGGAAGACATTTATTGGACCCATTTCCAATTCATCCGTTTCACTCAATTTCTTCAAACCACCGATTTCGAACAACAACTTGTAAGTATTCTCTTCTTTCCTTTATCCTTTTTCTTTCCTTCCATCTTCTAAAGTTTTCATATTTGGGTGTTCAGTACATGCACTTCATTTCATCTTCATACTATTTTTCACTTTTTAAAGTTTTTTTTATTCATTATTTTAACTTGCCCACTTTTTAAATTTTGTATATTTTTACAATTCATTTAACTGCAATTAGTTCTTTTGAAGAAAGTTTTTAGATTTTGGTTAAAGTTTCTATTTTTACTGTTAAAGTTTCTATTTTTGCTTTTGAGACCCTTTGTTTTGAGCTTGCATTGCAATTGAATCATGCTAAAAAGGAAAAGATAAGGAAGTGAAAAAGAGATTGTAATGTAAGGGTTTCTTGGTTTATTGTTCTTTTCCTTGTTCTGCAAACATTATGTAAATTGTTGAAAAACTGCCTTAAAATTAGTATCTGAACATCCTGCCAGATTGCGCTGGGCGCAACGCCAGGCATTTGACAGCAGCAGGGGCTGGCTTGGGGCTGCCAATTCGCGCCATGCTGCGCCGGGCGTGTTTTGGCTGCGCAGGATTGCATGTTGAGTCTGTCTTGGGTGCCAGACGCTCCAGGCCGTGCGCCAGGTGCTGGTGTGTGGATCTGGCGTTTCAGTTTTTTCATGTAACCAAGAGTAAGAACCAAAAGAGGGGTAGAGTAAAATTAGGGACTGCTCTTGTTGAGCAATTGAGAATAATTTATTGGTCACTTTTGTAACTTTCGTGAGAGAATGGGAAAGGTAGAAATTAGGGTTTGTTCATGTTGAACATTGTAAGCTATGTTTTTGTAACTCTTTTGTATCTCTTGTTAAGACTTATTGATAGTTGATCAGAGAGTTGGTCTCCCCCCCAGACGTAAGTCAATTTGGTCCGAACTAGATAAACAATCTTAGTGTGTTTGTTCCTCTTCTCTCTTTATCTTGTATGTAATTGGATTGATTGTTTGGATTTGTATTACCCATAGGTTCTAGATTTGTTATTGGTTGAATCTACTGTTGCTTAAGTTGTTTAGTTTTGGTTGCTACTGTTGTTTGTTCCACTGTTCTTGTTGGTTTTTTACAACAAGTGGTTTGAATTCAAACCATAAAGCATGTACTTGGGATGATTAATGGCTGTTTCTCAAGCAAATAATTTTTTTTTGAAGAATCAATCAAATAATTATGTTTAGCTCTTAGGTAGATATATTAGTCTACCAACATCTCTTAGATTCTTCAGCTCAATGTTTCATAGTCTCAAATGGAAATTTATACTTTTATTGCAGGCACTTCCTAAAACATTTTCAGACAATTTAAAGAACAAGTTGCCAGAAAATGTGACCCTTAAAGGTCCCAGTGGAGTTGTGTGGGATATAGGGCTGACAACTAGAGATGATACAGTTTACTCGACGAATGGTTGGCAACAATTCGTGAAAGATCACTCTTTGAAACAAAATGATTTCCTTGTCTTCAAGTACAATGGTGAATCACTCTTTGAGGTTTTAATCTTTCATGGAGAAAGCTTCTGTGAGAAAGCAGCTTCTTATTTTATTCTTGAACGTGGACAAGCTCATACTGAACAAGGGGGTCGCAAGGCAAAGGACACAGACACTTCTGTTGAAGAAGTCAATACTCCTAATGGCGGTGTTGAATGCGGTTTGCCTGAAAAATCATGGGAGGAAGACATTTACTGGACCCATTTCCAATTCATCCATTTCACCCAATTTCTTCGCACCGATTTTGAACAGCAACTTGTTAGTATTCCCTTCATTCTTGTTTCCTTTTTCTCTTTTTCTTGCTTTCATGTTGTAAATAAAATAAAAATAAAACCTTTCTAAAGTGTTCATATTTGGGTGTTGAGTCCATGCACTTCATTTCATGTTCATACTATTTTCAACTTATTTTCCTCTTTCTTTATTATTTTAACTTGCCCACCTTTTAAGTTTTGTATCTATCTACCATTCCTTTAACTTTAGTTAATTCTTTTGAAGAAAGTTTTGATCATTTTGTGCTTGTTTTTAAATAATGGCTTAGGAACTTTGACAATAATTGTATATATGTTTTTTTTCCTTCCCCCCTTTCTAGTGTTTGCTTCTAAGACGCTTTGTTTTGAGCTTGCATTGCAATAGAGGAACCATGCATCTACATTTAAGTAGATTGGTTAAAGGAAAATAAAAGGAAGTGAATAAGGAGATTGATTAATAGCTGTTTTTCAAGCAAATAATTATGTTTAGCTCTTGGGTTATTATTCTTTTCCGGTTCTGCAAACACTATTTATGTAAATCATGTACTGGAGATGATTGATAACTGCTTTTCAAGCAAATAGTTATGTTTAGCTCTTGCGTATGTGTATATTCTACCTATATCTCTTAGGTTCTTCAGCTCAACGTATCTTTTAATCTCAGATGGAAATTTATATTTTAATTGCAGGCACTTCCTAAAACATTCTCAGACAATCTAAAGAAAAAGCTGCCAGAAAATGTGACCCTTAAAGGTCCTAGTGGAGTTGTGTGGAATATAGGGCTGACAACTAGAGATGATAATGTTTACTTCGTGGACGGTTGGAAACGATTCATTAAAGATCACTCTTTGAAAAAGAATGATTTCCTTGTCTTTAAGTTTAACGGTAAATCACTCTTTGAGGTTTTAATCTTTGATGGAGATAGTTTCTGTGAGAAGGCAGCTTCTTATTTTGTTGGAAAATGTGGGAATGCTCAAACCGAACAAGGGGGTAGAAAGGCAAAAGACACAAATAAGTCTGCTTCCCCTAAGCAGTTCATGGCTGATGCAGTTCCCTCCCAAACAAACGGCAAAATGACCAAGAAGAGGCCTGTTAATGAAGTTACACCTGTCCAGACTAAGCGCGGAAGACGACCAAAAGCAGGTAATTATTGTGAGAGAGCTCGTGATTTGGTGGCTTGTAACAAGGAACACTCTGGTTAAAATATTTTTCTTTTCCATTAACTTTTACTATATTAATTCTAAACTATTTAGTAAATAAAACTTTCTGATGTCATGGTTTCTTTGTGCTACACATGATTTGGTATGATGTTTGCAATAGCTTAAGAAGATAACTTCATGTTCATTGTGCAAACTAGTTTTTTCCCCTTTTTATAATGGTCCTAAGCGTGGTTTATGAGTATCTTACGATAGACACGAGTTGTATATCAATTCGATGCTAAACTGAACCCAATTGATAAGAACATCTAATGTGTGTCTATTTGGACATGTATCTCATCTTGGACATGTAACTCTAATGAATCAGTAACTAAACTTAGAGTAGCCAACCACTTTTTTGTCAAATTTGTATTACCAACCACTTTTCTTTTGTCATTTGATTTATGGCTTCAATCAAGAATCATTTTGAAGTTCATATAAAATGTATCGGCATATACTTCTGTTATGTCACATGTTTTTAGTTGAATAGGACATACTTTGTGCAGTGCCTTAACTTTAGCAGATGACTTGAGCTTGAGTGACAAAGGGAATAAACTCAAAGTATGGAGATTTTATGTAAGGAGAAACTACAAAAGAGAGAACGATGAGGTGGCAAGGAGGGAAAATGAGAATTAGTTGGGTAGTTTGGGATTTGGTTATATGAGGTGGTAGTTGTGGAGAGATAGAGGGTATCATGCAGGAATCGTTGTTTTGTTTGGCCAGAGAATTGTGTGTTTTCTCTGTGTAGAGCATTGCTCTGTGTAGTTAGGCATTTATCATCAATAAACACTCACATTTCATTTGCAATTCTAGGATTCTCTTTAATTTCTTGCTTCTGTTATTTCTGGTTTGCAACAAATTAGTCCGACCTTCCGGATTAGTGGAAAGGAATTGCAAGGTTTGCAATAAATTTGGCACCTTCCACGTCAAAGCTTTTCTTGTGATTTTGCTCAATGGGAGCACTCACAAGTTTGCCTTCAAGCTTACATGTTTCCTGCAAAAGTTCAAACACGTATTTCCTTTGACAGATCAAAATGTCTTGCTTTGAGTAGGCCACCTCAATTTTCAAGAAATGCTTGAGTTTTCTGAGGTCCTTCATCTCAAGCTTTATTTTTCCTTTAATAAATGTGATAGGACCCATTAAGGGAAAGATCCAAATGGAGAGGAGAGTGCTTAGTTGTCAACTTAGTTAGAGAGAGGGAGTGAAATACACGTGGAAGAGGGGAATATATTGAGAGGCAGTGTCATGAGGAGTTCATGATAATTGTTTCTATTCTGTTTTACAGTTTTAGTTCTGATTCTTGATTTTCCAGCATTAGCTGTTCGACTGAGTTCCCCACCTGTGTTCCAAATCTTCTAATCATGGCAATGGAAAATGATTCTCAGTCAACATCTCTGCACACCAATAATAAGACCAAAGCGTTGTTTCTTCGCCCTTGATGCTCTTTCAACCCATCCAACAGGATCTTTCCCTTAAAATCCGGTGACTTTCGTAGCCCACATGTCGTCCATCGTCACTGGTTTCCCTCTTGTATCTGGCAGGTCAGACCAATTGATAGAGACTCAAAAACGTAATAGTATAGAATAAGTGTGTTATTTACTAACATAAAATGATTACATGAGTTTCCTCCTATAATCCCTAAAGCAAAGCTCTTTCAGAGGATGAATACCAATACCCTCTGCCCAGTAGAAATTGTAAAATAGAATACAGACAACTCAAGATAAAGAAGGAAAGTTAAAATTGCAATATTGTTCAAGAAGGAAATATTAAACTGTCTCTGAAGTTATCTCCTGTAATCATAATATCATCATCATACACAAAAGTACAATTTCCTCCTTGTGAATGTTTGAAGAAAAGATTGTGATTTCCTTGACTTTGCTTATAGCCTAAACACACAATTGCCTTTGATTTTATTTTGGGTCTAAAAAATATGTATTAAAACTCATCTGATCTTCCCTAGCAAACTGATACTTGTCTAGGAAAGAGTATTTTGCATTCAAATCCTTATATTTATGCCAAAGCTTATTATTTTATTTAAAACTCATGATTGAACTGTTCAATTCCACAGAGGCAGCACTGTCAAAGTTATCATCAGCGCATGTTGAGAAAAAGATAGCCGAATCATTTACCTCCTCTTTTCCATATTTTGTTAAAATGATCAAAACGTTCAATGTTGATGGTCCACGTATTCTGGTGAGTTTTTTCCTTTTGTAATTCATAATTTTCCTCCCAAATAATGTTGTTTTATCTCTCCGCCCTTATCTCTAAGTAACCTTATGTAGTGTTTCATTTGCTTGACAAACTGATCTTGTTAGAGTATATTAATTTTTACCGAAACTCATTTGCTTGACAAACTGATCTTGTTGGAGTATATTATTTTTTACCGAAACAGTATTTCTCCTTTTATGTATGGAGGATGGTTAACTTGGTAAGCATAGCTTAAAGCATTTAAGATGTATTTTATAAAGAAAAAGAAGAAGCATTTAAGAATACATTACCCGTAAAAAATGATCTCAGTGAAAATTCCATCCACAATTCCATAGTGATATGAGTCCTAATTAATGAGTCAATCTTGGTAGATTTGAACTATTATTGTACTTGCACTTCAATGAATTTTGGAGTGATATTTCATTTCAATACTTAGTGAAATGCTGCTTGACAAACTTCTCAATTACTGCTGAGATTTACAAATTGAATTCTAACAATTGGTACTTCTTGGAGAAATACAACATAGTAATTGCTTATTGTTATCATAGTTTTCTTTCCTTAAAAGTTTGTATTGAACATTATTGCAATTTTAACTTTCCTTAAATATTTCCTATTTTAAGTTTATTAGTCGTATTATTTGTTATGTAAAGTTTTCTTCCTATTCACTGTGCTTGCCATTATCATTGAAGCTCTTGTTGATAGTGATTTATAATTGATATAATACAGAATGTACCCCATCAATTCTCAATGGCACATCTTCCAAACCGCAAGATAAAGATTATTCTTCATAATTTGAAGGGAGAACAATGGACTGTTAATTCTGTTCCAACAACTAGAGTGAATACAGATCACACTCTATGTGGAGGATGGGTGAATTTTGTTCGTGGCAACAACATAAAAGTTGGAGATGTCTGCATTTTCGAACTTATACATGAGTGTGAATTACGTGTTCGCATCGCTGTAGTTGGAAAAGATGATTCTAGGTTGGAAAACTAGCTTTTAGTATGCTTAGTGCAAAGACATGACGTCGCTTGCCATGACACTTCTAGTATGGCAAAGAATCCTAAAGTCAGCTCAAAGTGCAGAAACAAAGTTGATTAGTGTGTTTAGTACTGCTGATGTAGAAATTGTATTGGGTGGTAGTTATTTTTAATTTAGTAACTGATGTTCAGTTTACAAATATGTTGTTTTTGGTAGTTATTGGCAGTTATTGTTTTTATGAACCAATTGTTGTCTTTGTTGAGTTGTTTTCAGACAGCATATATGTACTGTAACTTTTCTAATGTTCATTAACATTGTTCTTTTCCATTATTGTCTCTACGTTATTTTTCTATTCTTGTTCAATCAACAACAAATCGGTATCTATAACCCTATTCCTAAGGATACGGTGTGCAAGTTTAACATCATGGAATCTGAAGCAAGTTTCTCCGGAATCACTCTGACAGTGTTCAACGAAAGAAACTGTCAACTTTAGACAATGTGTATGGAGGTGTATTTGGAAGCTTTGGATAAGTGGGAAGGAGTGAAGAATGTTATGAAATCCCTGTACTTACAAACGATTCTGCCATGGCACAAATAAAAGTGCAAAAGCAAAAGACACAGAAAGCAAAATCAAAGGTCTACTTGTTTGCTGCTAACTCAACCGCTATTTTCACAAGAATCATGTCCTTGAAATCAGCAAAGGAGTTATGGGATTATCTCAAGAAAGAATATGAAGAAGATGAAAGAATTAAAGGCATGCAAGTCCTCAACTTGATCCGAGAATTCAATGTTCAAAGAATGAAGGATTTTGAGATGATTCAAAATTACTCTGACAAGCATGTCAATATTGCAAACAATGTGAGACGTCTAGGATTAGAATTTACTGAGTCTAGAATTGTTGAAAAAATTCTTGTAACGGTACACGTAAGATAGGAAGTAACCATCACTACCTTTGAGAATACCAAGAATTTCTCAAAAAATTCTTTGGCAAAATAGCTTAATGCATTGAAGACACAAGAATGGATAAGACTGATGAGAGAGAGAGAGAGAGAGAGAGAGAGAGAACATGTGAAGCAGCTTTAGCAACCAAGCAAAAAAATGTGGGCAAATTCAAGAAGGATTTTGGTGAAGTTGAAGTAGACTCAATGTCAGCCAATGCAAAAGAAAATAATGAAATTCGAAGAAAATCTTCACTGCCTTGTCAACACTCTGGAAAAAAAGGCCATCCACCTAGAGGTTGATAAGACCTGATGTTAAGCGCACTAAGTGTAATGAAATGGGACATGAAGCTATTATATGTGAACAAGAAGAAGAGAAGGGTCACTTGTTCATTGCGACATGTTTCTCTGGCATTGAATCAAGTGAGAATTGATTGATTGACAATGGGTGTAATAACCATATGAACCATAACAAGGATCTATTCAGGAAACTAAGCAATGCAAGTTCATAAAAAATTCGAGTTGGAAATGGAAACTACATTGCCGTGTGAAAGAAAAAGGAACAATAGCAGCCGCAGTCTATTATTCTGGTACAAAGTTCATTTATGTGTTGTACGTCTTTGAAATTGATCAAAGTGTGTTAACTATTGGGAAATTAATTGAAAAGGGATATAAAGTTTTGTTTGAAAATGAAAGCTGTTCAATTAAAGATAGTGATGGCAAAGGTATTTTCAAAGTAAAAATGAGAGGAAAAAGTTGCTCTAAATCCATTGGAGGAGGATGGGCAAATTGGTTTACAAATGAAAGAAAATGTCACATATTTGTGGCATAAAAGGCTCGGGCATTATCATCATCAGGGGATGATGCATTTAAATTCCAAGGAGATGGAAAATGACCTTGCATAACTTGATGACCACATTTCAAATTGCAAGGCTTGTCAATTTGGAAAGCAAAGCATAAAGCCATTTTCAAAGACAACATGCAGAGCGACAAAGAAGCTGTAATTAATTTATACTTACATTGCATGTCCACAAAGAACACCTTCTTTGCATGGTAGTCATTATTATGTTATATTCATCGATGATTTTAGTTGTATGTGTTGGATCTTCTTTCTAAAGCACAAGTCAGACATAGCACAAGTATTTTAGAAATTCAAAATCTGGAGTGGAGAATGAGAATGGTTGTAAAATTGAAACTCTTAGATCTGATAACGGCAAAGAGTATATTCTGAAGCATTTGATCGATTTTGTGATGAGGTTAGGATTCAACATCAGTGGGCGGTTCGATACATTCCACAGCATAGTAGAGTCAGTGAAAGAAGAAACAAATTTATATTGGAGATGAACCAATGTATGTTACATGATAAGAACTTGCCCAAGAAATTTTGGGCAGAATCGGCAAACACGTTGTTTATTTGCAAAATAGGCTTCCTACAAGAGCAATAAATTATATGACACCATTTGGGGGCCGGTATGATTACAAACCCTCCCTAAATTTCCTTAAAATATTTAGACGCTTATGTTTCGCTCATGTTCTACATATCATATCAAGAGAGATAAACTAGACAAAAGAGCCCTTCTATGCATTTTTTCGCCTACAACTCTGTTGCAAAAGCTTATAAAAATTTCTAGCCACAAAATGGTAAAATTATTATAGGCAGATATGTGAATTTTATGGAAGATTAAAAGTGGAATTGGTATGACACAATTGGGATAAAAGCAATTTTCAAAGAGCCAAAAATCCAGTCTTACAAAATAGAAGAAAGCAATGAAGATAGGGAAATTGAAATGGTAGATGGACATTCCTGTGAGAGGCACAAGACTACTTTTGGATGTTTGTCGAAGATGCAATATCGTTGTTTGTGAGCCTGCTGGTTTTGAAGAAGCAAAACTTGATCAAAACTGGATAGTTTCAATGAAGAAGGAGTTACACATGATTGAGAAAAATAATACATGGCAACTTGTTGACAAACCTCGTGATAGAAATATTCACAAGAGTTTTGCAAATAAGTTATTTATTTATTTTTCAAATGTGATTCACTTGATTATGATCCAATGATTCAAAGAGTTTTGTAAGATTGAAATTCGGGCTGCATTTTCTAATAGCAGCTATAATTTAAATGAAAAGCTGCACAGTACATAACATCAAAATGAATTAGGATTTGAATGCAAAAGATTACATGTACATGCCTTTATATAGGCTATTTAGGCTAAGAGAAGCTTAAAAATAGCAACTAACTTATCTTCTAATAAGTAATAACAAACTTAGTCTAACAAACTTTGAGATAGAAACAAATTAATAACTAATTTACAGTTATGCGGCTATGGATATATCCAGATAACTGAGATCATCAATTGACCTGGGATGAGTTTGAATGTATGATTGAGTGATGAAAACAATCCCTTAATTAGAGAAATGGTGTTTCGAGTAGTGAAATATGCCCTAGGTTGCTTATTCTAGAGGTTTTAGTATAGGAGAGAAGGTTTGTATGCCATGGGCTGGCCATATAGTAGCCTCTAATCTTGGTATCAGGATGTTAGTTTGAAGCCCTAGTTCTAGTATAAATTAGTATAGAATCACGTGGCTTGTGATTGTCATGTAGGATATGATTCCAAGGACTAGAAATGATAATTAGGTTGAATGTTTGTTTAGTACTACTTAAACATAATCTTTTGTTACTAAGTTGTCTTTTGTTATTAGTTTGATACTCAAAAGTGTCTTCTAGTAGTATGTTTTATAACAAAAATTGCTAACCCCTTTGAACTCCAGGCCATTTTACCAAATAAATAAAGGTTCTGCTAACTTTATAATGAAACTAAAACATTCGAAATAAAAAAAATTTAATGGAAAATGTTAATGAGTGCCCCCAGACACTCTTAAAGACCCTTTAATAATAAATTTTTACGAAAATCTATATAATTAGTGCATTAGAATTTGAAATATTTGATTTTTTGAAGAAATACTTTATAAATTTGAGATCCTTAAAGATTGTTCCGGGAACACTCGTTAACAAGACCCTTTTTTAATTTGTAATAAGTTGAATTCATCATTTTTCACCATATTCCAACAAAATATAAATTGCTAACCCCTAAACATTAAAAGATATTTTATAGTTTCAACGCATTCAATACGGTCGTTGAAAATCATGTATTCAACGCGTCAAAATACTTTGAATCAAGACTATATGGTGTTAGTTTTAAATAAACTTTTAGTTTTTTTTTTAATAACTAAATTTTGGATTTTAAAATCTAGGCCAATCGATTTCAATCCAACGATCACCGACACGGTAAATGTGTGAATGCATTTAAGATACTAGAAATGGACTAAAATCAATGTTTCTCTACACTTTCTTACGTTACTAACCGTTGCGAAAGAAAACGGTTTTCACCATATTCCAACAAAATATTTCTATTTTTGTTCCTTTAACTAATACCCCATGGATACTCTTGCATTTCCCAATAAATATAAATTGTTAACCCATAAACATTAAAAAATGTTTTATAGTTTGAACGCACTCAATACAGTCGTTGAAAATCATATATAAAACGCTTTAAAATACGTTGGATCAAGACTACAAGGTGTTTTTTTTAAATAAACTTTCAATTTTTTAATAAATAAATTATGACGGTTCAAATCTAAGCGAGTCAATTTCAATCCAACGATCACCGACATAGTAAACGTGTGAACGCATTTAAGATGAGCATGAAATGGACTAAAATCAATGTTTCTATACATTTTCATACATTACTAACCGTTGTGAAATTAATCATTTTTTTACCTTTTACCTTCCTTATGACCTGTACTTTTCTTTTTTTCTTGACTAGAGCCTATACTGTACTTTACCTCTCTTCTTGAACTAGACCCTGTCTTTGTACTTTGCAACTTTGAACCATTTCACTCTCTGCTTCTGTTTCAAATGGAAGATAGCAGCAGATCTTGGGAAGAAGACATTTACTGGAACCATTTCCAGTTCATCCATTTCACCCAATTTCTCCACACCACTGATTTTGAACAGCAACTTGTAAGTATTATTTACTTCCATGTTCTAAATGAAAGAAAAATGAAATCTTTATAAAGTTTTCATATGTGGGTGGTGTTAAGTACATGTACTTCATGTTCATGCTCATGCTACTTTTCAGGTTCTTTTATTTTGTTCTTTTTCTTCATTATTTTAACTTGCCCATCTTTTAAATTTTGCATCTTTCTACAATTCTTGTAATTGCTGTGAGTTCTTTTGAAGAAAGCTTTGAGCTTTGAGCTTTGACATATACATATTGATATTGATATGCTTGTTTTTAAATAATAGCTTAGGAATAAGCATGGCAATGGGGCAGAGACTGTTTTTGCCTTCCCCCCCAAACCTGATGGGATTCGGGTTTAGGTATGCCTTTGCCGTCCCCGAATTCAACAGGGTGAAAGAAAAAAAATCTCAGCTTGGTATCTGATAGGGTTCAAGCATCCCCGCCCCATTCCCACCCTGACATGAACTTGGACCGCATTTTGGTACTTTTTTCTTATAAAAGGTCCAAAACTACGCTGTTTCAACAATCTGTTTTTATTAAACAAAAAAAGCAAGACTCACCTTAAAAATAAAAATAATATTTGCATATAATTTCAGAGTTTGTTTAAGGGCTTTTTAATTTAAGAGGTGAAAATGTAATTTTGATACAAGCAAGACAGGATCGGGGATGGATATCAGTGTCCCCAATACCCATTCGCGTCCGTGCTATATTTTGAAATCGGGAAAAACTTGAACCTAGTAAACTTGGGTTTCCCCATCAAAGTCGGGGCGGGTTCATGTTGGTACCCACAGGTTTATGTTTTTATTGCCATGCTTACTTAAGTACTGTGATATTAGTTGTAGTCTTGTAGATATGTAGTTTTTTCCTTTCAATCTTTCTAGTTTTGCTTTTGAGACAATTTGTTCTTGCATTCACCCTAATAAATTCATGCTTTTGTGGCTTAAAGGAAATGAATAAGGAGATTGTAGTGTAGTTTTTAAATAATGGATTGATTTTATTTTTCCATGTTCTGCAAACACTATGTATAACATATTTGATCCATGTCATAAAAATTCGACAAAGTTTTACGTTGGTTGTTTAATGCTAACACATCCCTCTCCTTTTATCGAGTTGGGGTTTAGGCTTGTGATGATGCAGTCACTAACATAGGCAGGATTAGCCTTGGTTGTTGACTTTGCAAACACTATGTAAATCATGTGCTTGTGATGATTAATAGCGGTTTTTCAAGCAAATAATTATGTTGAGTTCAATGTTTCATAATCTCAAATGGAAATTTATAATTTTATTGCAGGCACTTCCTAGAACATTCTCAGACAATTTAAAGAAGAAGTTGCCAGAAAACGTGACCCTTAAAGGTCCTAGTGGAGTTGAATGGAATGTAGGGCTGAAAACTAGAGATCATACTGTTTACTTCGTGGACGGTTGGTATCAGTTTGCTAAAGATCACTCTCTGAAAGAGAATGATTTCCTTGTCTTCAAGTACAATGGTGAATCATTCTTTGATGTTTTAATCTTTCTTGGAGAAAGCTTTTGTGAGAAAGCGACTTCCTATTTTGTGGGAAAATGTGGGAATTCTCAAACTGAACAAGAGGGTATCAAGGAAAAGGACACAAACAAGTCTGTTGAAGAAGTCAATACTGTTCTTAATGCTGGTGTTGAGTCTGCTTCCCCTGAGCAGTTCATGGCTAATGCAGTCACTATAGTGCTTCCCTCCCAATCAACTGGCAAAAGGACCAAGCAGCCTGTTAATGAGGTTACACCTGTCCAGACTAAGAAGCGAGGAAGACCACCGAAAAAAGCTAATTATTCTTTTGAGAGAGAAGCGCATGATTATGATTTGGTGGCTTGCAACAAGGAACACTCAGGTTAAAATATTTCTTTATTTTTCATTAACTTTTACTATCTTGATTTTGGCTTTTCCCTTAATGGGTCCTTTTATACTCTCTCTCAGTCAAGTAATCTCATGTAACCATAATATCATCAACATAAACAAAAAATGCAATTAGTTTTCCTCCTTCTGAATATTTGAAGAAAAGATTGTGATTTTCTTGACTTTGCTCATAGCCCTTTGATTTCATTCTAGGTCTCAAAACTATGGATTAAAACTCATCTGATCTTCTTTAGCGAACTGATACTTGTCTAGGAAAGAGTATTTTGCATTCAAATCCTTATACTTATATTTACGCCAGAGCTTATCCTTATATTTAAAACTCATGATTGAACTGTTCAATTCCACACAGAGGCATCCAGCAGTGGGAAGGAAGATGAGAAAAAGATAGCCCACTCATTTACCTCCTCTTTGCCATATTTTGTTATGATAATGAAATCATGCAATATCAGTGGTTCACGTACTCTGGTGAGTTCTTCCCTTTTGTGATGCTTTATTTTACTCCCAAATAATGTTGTTTTATCTCTTTGCCCCTATCTTTCAGTAACTTATGTAGTGTTTCATCTGCTTGAGAAACTAATCTAGTTGGAGTATAAAATTGAATACTTGTTACATTGTAGAGAATCCCATATCATTTCTCTGCTGCACATCTCCCTGCCTGCAGAACAGAAGTTACGCTTCGCAATGCAAGAGGCGAATGTTGGACTGTGAACTCCGTCCCAGGTTCTCATGCGGGAGCGACACACACCTTTTGTGGGGGATGGATGGCCTTTGTTCGTGACAATGGCATCAATCTTGGCGACACATGCATTTTTGAGCTCGTTTCTGGTTTTGAAATGCA
The DNA here is from genome assembly GCA_018208015.1 of Medicago ruthenica. NCBI lineage: Eukaryota > Viridiplantae > Streptophyta > Magnoliopsida > Fabales > Fabaceae > Medicago > Medicago ruthenica. Next base: position 107,637,945 of record CM031371.1, on the reverse strand, counting down.
GGTTTATATATATGGGGTTGGAAAAGAAGGTCTTGACAATCAAAATGGGAATGTGAAACTTAATAGCTAGTTACATCTACCTGCCAATGTGCTTGTTTGTGAGACAGATAAATCAATCTTAGATGAAGATTTTTTGTGGCATGAGTTGCCAAGACTTGATACATTTTATAGATGATGATTTTTTGTGGCATGAGTTGCCAAGACTTGATACATTTTATACATGATGATTTTTTGTTATGCTGCTGCATTTTAGTTCATGTCATTGCGAAATGTTGGTGATACGACTCAATTTGAGGAGGGATCACACTTCTGAATTTAGGGAGAGAAGTTAGAACGAAAAAGAGGAATTTGATTATGTTTTTCATTGATTTTAATCATGAGACAATACAATGCTTATATAAGCTAGTGCATACTCGTAGTAAGATAACTACATCAATCACACAATATCACTATTACCAAACAAACCAATAAAGTATGCATAAAAGATCCCTTCTAGAATAAATAATTATGAGTTGTCATTCTCTTATTTTAAGGGTTGTAAAAGAATGGTCTCAAACACATCATGACCACAAAAGCTACGTGCACATATTCATAGATTTATACAAATCATTGCATCATTGTTTTCAAGGCAATTTACTACATCAATGTATGCAAGGGAAGCTCTATCTAGGAGCATTTTTTTCAGTCAATGCCTTTCCAAGTGTTGCACCATACGGCGGAACTTTGTCACACTCACCACCCCACAATTGCCAAACAATAAAAATATCTTAAACCATTATCATTTGCAACCCAATTAGCATTGAACTATCTGCCTTAAATCCTTGAAAAACTATTTGTTTTGCATAGTGTTGATTCACAGTTTCTCAAGCAAAGCAACAGTCTTAGGAAGTTGAGCTCCTTTGCCTTTCAGCTAAAGACACTTTCTTCCTGATTGTAGCCTTGGATAAAGAAATGGACATATAATAATGAGGTTCCAATATTAAAGGTGTCTATGGCTGGTTCCTGGAAATATTTACCTTTACAGTGCCATGCTTGAACACATAATTCACACTTTTCACCACATTAAAAACAAGATGCTCCATGTAGTCAAATACATGAAAATCTTTACTTATAAATTCAATCGAACTCGTCAAATTACCAATACTTGAGAAACCAAGGGCAGTACTCACAATAGCTCTTGCCCTCATTCACTTGCCTTCCATTGTTGTGACCCAAAAGAACTTATCTGCAACCTCATCGATACAATTACCAAGAGTAGCACATTGATCTCCCTCTAGTGATAGTTGAACTTATCTGCAAGGTTCGGATTATCAGGTCTGACTTCATCAATGACACAAACTTAGTGTACCAAAACTCCATTGGATCAACAACTTCACTTAAAATTAGCGAGAAAACAACATCAACAATTGATTGAACCTCTGTAGTAGTTGAAGTTGTACCCTCTCTGAATTGTGATTGCACAAGTTGATCATTTTCGCATCATAACGCGATAAAATTGGTGCAATGAATTGTCCTCTAAGTATAGTATACAATAGGGGGTATACCGGAGACAAAGCAGGCTTGAGAGAACCGTTGGCTTTGATTGTCAAGTTTCATAAAATAAAGAAGGGGTTAAACAACATTAGCTATTGGATAAGTCCCGCATCGCTTAGTGTGGTGAAGCAAGGGGAAGACCAATACTATACATTGGATCTAGGTTCTTTGTTTTTAGATGCACCAGTCAATAGTACTTTAAACTTATATATGACTTACTCTAATATTCACATAGTAATAATTCTCTGGTTGTCGGTTTAGACAACGGTCGTGATTTTTTCTCCGGTAATAATTCTCTGGTTGGCGGTTTAGACAACAATCGTGGTTTTTTCTCCGATTTTTGGAGTTTCCACGTTAGTTTTTTCTCCGATTTTTGAAGTTTCCACGTTATATTCTTGTGTTGTGATTGTGCTTATTTTTCTTCAACTCTATTATTTCCTAACAAGAACATGCATTGCTATCTTCTATGTATGGTACAGATTAATAACTAGAGAGAACATGCATTGTTATCTTATATGTGTGGTTAAATTGCTATCTTCCATTTAAGGAGTTGACATCTCCCAACAAATATTTTTCCTTAATCACCAGTGAGGAATCGGACCCTAAACCAAATGGTTAGGAGAAATAAAAATGAAGTGTTCACTTAGTAAATAAAAGTGATCATTATTAACGGGTCGTTTGTTTTACGGTTGAGAATTTCACTCCCAAGAATAATTTTCGTGAGAAATAATCATTAACATCTTATTCTCGGGTATAATTCAAAAGATATATCTGATTAATAATTGTCGCATTCATGATAATTATTAGTATATTACTCTTATGAGTAATGTTAGCAACACACATTTTAACACATACTTTTCAACACAATATCTTTTATTGGTTAAAATTTACAAGAGCCCCACCAAATTTAGTATTTAACCACACATACAAATTTAACCACTCAATGTAGATATTAATTTATGAAAAATGCTAACAATTGTCCTTAGAGCATTGTTTAAGCATATAAAAATAGTAAATTTTACATTAAAAATTGTGTGATTATGACTTTTACATATATTTGACTTGTATTTTCAAGATAAAATTTCTTTTTGTGGGTTCCTTAAATAATGTCCTTAGGACACTTGTTACTTTGTTAGCAAGACTTTTAATTTTTCATTGCATCCAATATTAATTTAACCACACATATAAATTTGTGCCGCACATACAAAATTAACCACTCAACTTCCATATAGCAACACACATTTTCTAACACACTCACTTTGATTGGTTAAATTTGATTGTGTTGAAAAATATGTGTTAAAATGTGTTTGTTAACATTACTCATAAGAGTAACATACTAATAATTCTCATGAATGTGACAATTATTAATTGAATATCTTTTGAAATATACCTGAGAATAAGATGTTAATGATTATTACTCAGAAAAATTATTCTTGTGAGTGAAATTATCAACCGTGAAACAAATGACCCCTTAATATTGATCACTTTTATTTACTAAGTTAACACTTCATTTTTATTTCCCCTAACCATTTGGTTCAGGGTTCGATTTCTGATCGGTGATTAAGGAAAAATATTTGTTGGGAGATGTCAACCATTTAAATGGATTTCAGATATCTCAACGAGGTTACTCTTCACTGTTGTTGGCGGATAATATCTTTGGCTTATCAAAAAAGTAACACTTACTAATGATCACCGCTAGGGTTTGGGGAATTTGAATCTAAACTCTAAATAAATTAAATTTAATTCATTTGAATTGAATTTAACAAAAATGGTTGATTAACTTGAATCAAAATAACTATATTTTAACAAATGAATCAAACTAACTTGATCACATCGTGATTGGTTAAGGGGAAAAATGATCCTTTAAGATTATGAACGAATCAAATCCTCAAATTCAGTTTTGTATATAGTGAAAGTTTTGCGCCCACGAAAGGGGAGCAAAACAACCAAGAGAACAGTCATAATTTAAGACAACCATTAATTAATTAGGGACATAGAGGGAAAAACCAAATGTCATCTCAAACACCGCGTTTGAGAAATCAATGACGAAAAAAAAAAGAGAGAGTAAGAGAAATGCCAAAATTGAAAGAGAAATTGAAATTGAAGTAGACTATAGAGGGTGCAAGATCCATTCTTTACATTTTGAGCACTCAAATAGAACCACGAGAGTAACACGTTGTCATTATCCACTACTAGAAATTAAGAAAATAACCCTTTCATATTATTTATGAATTGAATTCTCAAATGCAGTGCTCCACCCGCGGTAGGAAAAACAAGAGAAACAACAAAATTGAGAGAGAAATGCAAACATAGATGTTTCTTTTTCGCAGACTTTGAATCATACATGTATTGGCATGTGGCGTATTTGTTCTAGCAAAAACTATGAGTTTTTCTCCGGTATGTCCCGGCTCTATTGGTGAAGTGTTGGGTTTGTTGGTTAAGTGACATGCAGATGGATATTGTCGATTTTGTGGTGGATTTCAAAATAACCAATGATGCTTTACATTCTAACAAGTATGATGTCTCAGGAATTCAGTCATATCATCTCAGAGTGCAAACGACTTTTCACTTCCCACTTTACAAACTCTCGTGAGAGAGAAATTGAAAACAAAGAAGAATGAGAAGTAAACCGTAAAGATGTGAAATTCATTTTTCAACAAATTGTTTATGATATTTAAGTTTATCAAAATTACGTAAACTACTCTAAATAATCTTTTGCTACTGAATTACAAAATTACAAACTTAGTTTTAGAATTTTTAGTTTATCAAAATTATGTAATCTACTCTAGAATTAGTGGATCCCTGACCGGCAATGTAATATTACCTTTTGTCCCAAAAATTACGAACTACAAAAATGGTAAGTTTTGCTAATGAGATGACTCAGACATTGACTAAACTAAAAACGTTTCTCACATTTTCTTACATTATTAAAACTTTGTACCATTGTGAAATTTGTATTTTTACTCTTTACAAAATTAATAAAATAAAAAATGCTTGTGTTGAGTATGACTTATAGGCATAAAAGAGGGGTAATGAGGCGGGGGAGACGAGCTAGCGAAGCTCCCTCTGCCTCCTACGCTTGACTCAAACATGTATTAGGTTCAACCGTTTGTTAGGGGTGACGATTGAGGATGCAATGTCTATTGAATTATTGTATTATGGTTTATAATATTGTAAACTCTAAATTAACTCAAATAATATACCCCCTCTATCCTAAATTATAATTAAAAAAAATCTCATTTACTTTGTCATGAAATTTAAGCAAAAAAGACCAATTTTTATCCTACTATTACGTTGTTTTAAAAAAATCATCTTTTTCAAAGTAAAATTAAATGCAAATTGCATTCAATTTGTTTTCCTTTCTATTTTATCCATTATCAATAACCAATGAGAATTGTTTTTACATCTTCGAAGAAACTTATATTAAGGAGAACACAAAACATTATACCTTAAATCATTATCTTTTAGTTTTCTTAGTAAATGTGAATTGATTTTTTTTGTTTATAAATTGTGACGGAGGGATTACAAAACTATGAGTGCTTTACAATTGAAGAGGTTGACACAGTTAATCGAATCGCGAAAATAAAAGATCATTTGGAAAATAAAAATTGTCTCAAATAATTAACTCATTTCACTATTTAATGTGATATTAATTATTATTATTTTCAATTATAACTCTAATTAATATTAGTTTCATCACTCTTAATTTAAGTATATTCTAATTTACATTTATGATAATAGAGAATGCATCAATACTTGACAAGACATTGTAAAAAATCTTATACACTATTTCTTAATAAATGTAAATGTGAAATGAACAAAAAATGAGTAATATCTTTCCTACAAAATATTGTTTTCAAATAAAATATAAACAAAAATGGTACTTGATGAAATGATAGAAATAAAGTTAAGGCAGTTAAAGGATTTAAAGCAGCCTGGAACTTTCTTTCCTTTCTCTTGACTGGAGAGCAGTCGGCTACAACAAAACAAACTGACTGTTTGAAATGGGAGGACAAAACTGGGATGGAGGCAGATCTTGGAAGGAAGATATTTACTGGAACCATTTCCAGTTTATCCATTTCACCCTATTTCTTAGAAGTACAGATTTTCAACAACAACAACTTGTAAGTACTTCTTCCATGTACTATTTTTCATTGTTTTAACTAGCCCACCTTTTCAATTTTTTTATCTTTTTACAATTTCTTTAACTGCAATTAGTTTTTTTGTAGAAAGTTCTGAGCTTTTTGATTTTTTTATATGTTGTTAAAGTTTTTTTTTTTGCATGATTTTTTATATTTTATAGATAGATACAGATATGCTTGTTTTTAAATAATGGCTTAGGAACTGTGGTGACGGTAGTTGTAGATCTGCTTTTGAGTTTGCATTGCAATAATTAAGTAGATTAAAGAAAAGGAATTGAATAAGGAGTTTGATTAATACCCGTTTTTCAAGCAAATAGTTATGTTTAGCTTTTGGTTTATTATTGTTGAGTGGACTAAATTATACTTTTGGTCCCTTAAGTTAATTTTAGGTTTCTCTTTAGCCCCTTAAGTTTTTTTCATTTCATTTTGATCCTTTAAATTATAAACGTTAAGAAATTTTGGTCGTTTTTTTTTTTGTTTTGTTTGGTCACTTAACCTGCAAATAGCCTATTATACACTTTGATCATTTAATTACAAACCTTAGACACTTTAGTCCTTCCTATCAGGAACCAAAATGTCTTAATATTTGAAACTTAAGGGACCAAAGTGTCCAACGTTCATAACTTATTGGACCAAAATGAAATGAAAAAACTTAAGCGAGCAAATTGTATAATGTTTGTAACTTTGAGTGACCAAAGTGAAACAAAACGGATTTAAAGGACCAAAGCGAAACCTAAAAATAACTGAAGGACCAAAAGTGTAATTTACCCTTGTTGAGTGTGACTTAAAATCTCACCATGTATCAAGAGAAGGAGGAAAGAATCATGAAAGAGGGTTTTGGTTCTGCCTCGCGCGCTAGGCATGTGAAGTTTGTGTGCTAGGCGCTTGGTTTGTGTTTTTGGCAGAATTTTGATTCTGCCTCATGTGGAGGCGTGTGGCCAGCTGTCAGTTTTGTGCTATACGTGTCCAATCATGTGCTAGACACGTGCCACGGGTTTTGGACCTCGATTTAAAGATTTTTTCCACTCTTGTGTAATCTCATGGAACCAAAGAATGCAACTTTTAGGAACCTTAGGACCCGTTTGGTGTGTAGGATATGATAGAGACATGAAATAATAGAGAGTTGGATAAGAATAAGATATGATAGTGATAAGATGGACTTTTTCCTATCATATGTTTGGATGTACACATGATAAGAAATATGATAGACAACTAAATGATGATCCTACCCCAACAAACACAATCATACAATCCGTTATAGCCATTTAGAGCTTGAGGGTCTTTGGGTGAGACTCTTGGGTTGGGAAACATTGTAAACACCTCACGTGAATGAAAATCTTTGAGTTTCTTGTTCATGGGAAGAGATTGGGAAATGAGTAGAAATTAGGTTGTTCTTGGAGAACTTATTGAAGTTAATTACTTGTTTCTCTTTTGTATATCTTTGTAAGAATCTCATTGATAGTGAATTGGAGAGCTCTCCCCCCCAAACATAGGTCATTGTTGGGCCGAACTGGGTAATCAAACTGTAGAGTGTTTGTTCCTCTACTTTCTTTATCTTGTTGCTCTTGCTTTGATTGAGGTTTTGATTTACACTTGGTTGCTAGATCTAGATATGTTGTTGTTGCTTGAGACTATTTGGTTATTGGTTGCCATTGATACTTGCTCCACGCATCTAAGTTTATTGATGTGAGATTTGAGTCTGAATTCACAACAATTATTCTTTTCCTTGTTTTGCAAATAGTAAATCATGCACTTTTATTTAAATAAATTGGGGAAGAGGTAAATTTTTATCAATTAAATTGACATTGATGACCATTTTAAATTTGTCCCCGATAAGATTTGAACACTGTACGTTGAGGTTACAAGACTAAGCTCTTACGTTAAGCTAGCACCTCAAGTGTATGCAAATCCATGTACTTTTTTTATCAATATGTAAATCATGTACTAGAGATGATTAATAGCTGTTTTTCAAGCAAATAATACTCCAGGCAAATAATTATCTTCAGCTCAATGTATCTTTTAATTTCAGATTAAAATTTATATTTTAATTGCAGGCACTTCCTAAAACATTTTCAGACAATTTAAAGAAGAAGTTGCCAGAAAATGTGACTCTTAAAGGTCCTAGTGGAGTTGTGTGGAATATAGGACTGACAACTAGAGATGATACTGTTTACTTCGTGGACGGTTGGCAACAATTCGTGAACGATCACTCTTTGAAAGAGAATGATTTCCTTGTCTTTAAGTACAATGGTGAATCACTCTTTGAGGTTTTAATCTTTGATGGAAATAGTTTTTGTGAGAAGGCAACTTCTTATTTTGTCGGAAAATGCGGACATGCTCAATTTGAACAAGGGGATAGCAAGGCAAAGGACAATAACACTTCTGCCTTTAACGCTGGTGTTGAGTCTGCTTCCCCTGAGCAGTTCATGGCTGATGCAGTCACTAAGACCACGCCTGCTGCTGTTCCATCTCAAACAACCAGCAAAAGGACCAAGAAGATGCCTGTTATTGAAGTTACGCCTGTCCAGACTAAGAAGCGAGGAAGACCACCAAAATCAGATGATTCTGGTGAGAAGCTACTACGTGATTTGGTGGCTTGTAACAAGGAAGACTCAGGTTCAAATATTTATTCCTTTTTCATTAACCTTTACTATATTTTACAAATTATTTAGTAACTATACCTAACATGTATATCTCTCCCTCTCTCTAACTAACTTGCCAACAAGCACTCTCCTCTGTATTTTGTCCGTTCCCTTAATGTGTTCTATTAAACTCTCTCTCTCTCTCTCTCTCTGTCAGTCAAGTAATCTCCTGTGACCATAATATCTTCAACATAAACAAGTACAATTAGTTTTCCTCCTTGTGAATGTCGGAAGAAAAGATTGTGGTTTCCTTGAATTCCCAAGCTCGCCATTGCCTTTGATTTCATTCTAGGTCTCAATATTAATAACATGTATTAAAACTCATCTGATCTTCCCTAGCAAACTGATACTTTTCTAGAAAAGAGTATTTTGCATTCAAATCCTTATATTTATGCCAGGGCTTATCCTTTTATTTAAAACTCATGATTGAACTGTTCAATTCCTCAGAGGCATCCACCCTGGATAGAATCAGGAAGGAAGATGAGAAAAAGATAGCTGAATCATTTACCTCCTCTTTTCCATATTTTGTTAAAATACTTAAAGCCGGCAATGTCGGTGGTTCCCGTACTCTGGTGAGGTTTTTTTTTTTTTTTTTATCTCTCCACACTTATCTTTAAGTAACTTGTTCCGTGTTTCATCTGCTTGACAAACTGATCTGGTTGGAGTATAATATGGAATACTTGTTACATTGTAGAGAATCCCATATCATTTCTCTGCTGCACATCTGCCTGACTTCAAAATAGAAGTTACGCTTCGCAATTCAAGAGGCGAATGTTGGACTGTGAACTCCGTCCCATGTGCTAAAGGGAAAATAATTCACTCCTTTTGTGGGGGTTGGATGGCCTTTGTTCGTGATAATGGCGTCAATTTTGGCGACACGTGCATTTTTGAGCTCGTTACTAATTATGTGATGCAGGTTTATATATTTGGGGTTGGAAAGGAAGGTGTTGATAATCAAAATGGACATGTGAAAGTTGATAGCATGTAGCTAGCTACTGTTCCATTTACATGCTAACGTTCTTGTTTGTGAGAGACATGTGCATCTTATGCATGGCAGTAGATTCATGTTGTCTCTTAGTATATGTTTTAGAGGTCACCACTCACATCCCAATTAGCTGTATCATCACTAATCAAGATCATAGAATATATTAATTATCTATTACGACACTGTTTTTTTTATTTCATATCATTGTGAATTTGTGATTGTATATAACATTTAGTAGTAGTAGTGTATCTAGGACCCTAGCCAAGGGATACAAGATATTTAAGTAAAATTAATAATTATAATCATATATGTTAAATAATCTTGAATTGTTGGGAAGAGGCTGCTGCACTTGAAACCTGAAATGATTAATGGTTATGCACGAAAACTCAAAGCGTATGGGGTTGCCACACTAACCTTTAGGTTCGATTCGCCCCCACCAATAACTTTATATTGGATGCAATAGGAATGTCCAGCGAATCCCCTTCAGGATACTATGAGTTCCTTGATGTGTATTGCACAATCACACCAAGCGTATCTCCTAACAATATTTGACAGAAATATGTTTCCAACAATTCACTCATGCATTAGAGAATTGATGGATGATTTAGAGTATGAGAATGAGGGAGAAATTGGCTGTAATTGATGTCAAAAACGTGCTACTTCTGATACACAAATGCCATGCATTTATAGTGCATCATATGCCCCTTCATATGAGAGAATGCAACTTTTAATCAAAAGTTACAACCATATACATTCGACTTTTGGCTTGAATCAATGCAATGATTCATGATTTATCAGTAAATGATAACTTCCCAATGTATACAAGTCATTCCCATGAAGAGTTACAACTTTTGGAACCCAAAACTATGAGAAAAAGTGCAGAAAAAAACACATCCAGTCCCGTGGTAATCGATTACCATATGCAGGTAATCGATTACCCAAAGTCTCTGTCTACCGTTTGCAAATTTTGCTTGATGTAATCGATTACATCAATATGGTAATCGATTACCATGTGTAATTTTCTGTTTTTCAGTTTTTTCTCACCTATTTTGGAAATCTCCAACAATCCCCCACCATTTTCAAAATACTAAATCCCATAAAACTGGAAATTCCATGGTTTCAGATAATGGTATCTCACGATTTGAACCATTACTTAGTAAATTAAGTTTTCGCTCATTCCCAAATAGTATGGTAGGCAAGCTTTGAACCAACTATTCATTAGAACAAGTGTACATAATTTACACATAGAATCTCAATATCATTAATAAAGAGAACTGTAAGATGACACATTAATAAGGCCTTGTGTCATATATCCCTTTTCATGAAAACTTAAGAGTCAAGCCCTTGAACTCCGTGAAGCGGCCAAACTTCATTCTCACATAGGTAGACTATATCGGAAATGCCCCATAAGTATGCATTTCAGCAAATGTATGCTATATGTCCATTAAGAGAAAAATCTCAACCTACCATTTTTTAATCTTATGGTCCAAGTACTTTTAACCTTGGGATGTATCTATTAACAAGTACTTCAATTACTCTAATAATGTACTTTCACCATTGAACCCAAGACTTGATGTTACTCAAGTGTGGGTTGAGTTTCCATTATTGGTAATCAATTAGATATGGGCTTGAGTCCCATCCCCAATGATGTCTTCAACACCATGTCTCTTGTCAAACCTTTCGTCAAAGGATCTGCAAGATTCTTTTCTGTTCTTACGAACATGATGGATATTACTCCATTAGAGATCAAGTCTCTTACATAGCTATGTCTTAAACCAATATGCCTTGATTTCCCATTGTATACTTGACTATAGGCCTTTGATAGTGTGGATTGACTATCACAATGTATGGATACTGGTGCCATTGGCTTTTGCCAGACTGGTATCTCATACAACAAATTCCTTAGCCATTCTGCCTCTTTACTTCCTGCAGCCAATGCAATAAATTCTGCAGCCATGGTGGAGTCGGCAATGCATGTCTGTTTCTTTGAACCCCAAGAAACTGCACCTCCACCAAGGTTGAAGATCCATCCACTTGTGGAAGCATGATCCTCAACATAAGTTACCCAACTAGCATCTGTGTATCCTTCCAAAACTGAAGGGTCTCCACTATACGTTAAACAATAATTCATTGTTCCTTTCAAGTATTTTAATACTCGTTTCACAGCATGCCAATGTTCTTTACTTGGATTGCTAGTATACCGACTTAACCTTCCAACAGCATATGCTATATCAGGTCTTGTACAGGTCATGGCATACATCAAGCATCCGATTACTTTTGCATATTCAAGTTGTGCCACCGGACAACCTTTGTTTGGTTGCAAACTAACAGTTTGGTCAAATGGGGTAGAGACCGGATTACAATCTAAATGATTGAATTTCTGAAGCACCTTTTCTATATAATGAGATTGGGATAAACCAATGTGGTTACCATCTCTTATGATTTTAATTCCTAAAATCACATCTGCTTCGCCTAAATCTTTCATATCAAAATTTTTGGATAAGAAAGCTTTAGTCTTTTCTACCTCATCTAAACTTGTGCCAAAAATTAACATATCATCTACATATAAACAAATCATGACACCTTTTCCATTGTGGAATTTACTGTAAATACACTTGTCAGATTCATTTATAATGTATCCATTGGCTAACACAACTTGATCAAATTTTTGGTGCCATTGTTTGGGTGCTTGTTTCAACCCATATAAAGACTTAGTTAATTTACACACTTTATCTTCTTGACCTTTGATCACAAACCCTTCTGGTTGTTTCATATATACCTCTTCATCCAACTCTCCATTTAGGAAAACAGTTTTAACATCCATTTGATGGATAACAAACTTATGGATGGATGCTAGTGCAATTAGCACTCTAATTGATGCAATTCTTGCAACAGGTGCATATGTATCAAAATAATCAATTCCTTCTTTTTGTGTAAACCCTTTGGCAACTAGTCTAGCCTTGAATTTATCAATGGTACCATCAACTTTCATTTTCCTTTTAAAGATCCATTTACAACCTATTGGTTTGGATCCGGGTGGGAGATCTACTACTTTCCAAGTTTTATTACCCATAATTGAATCCATTTCTTCCTGGATAGCTTCTTTCCAAAAGGCTGAATCTTGAGACTTTATAGCCTCTTCATATGTCACTGGATCACTCTCAAGGTTAAAGCAAATTGGTCCATAACTATTTATGGATGTACCAGTTCCTTCTATAAGAAACATGAAGAAGTCAGATCCAAAATCTTTTTCTTTTCGGATCCTCTTACTCCTTCTAAGTTCTGAACCATCCAATGTATCTACATTTGATTCATTGTTTTCTAAATTTGGTACATTAGAATGAACAATGTCCTTGGGATAAGAGAATGATTTAAATCTATCTTCTTGAAAAATTGCATCTCTTGACTCAATTACTGTATTGACAGAATATGAGTCATTCGATTCAATAACCAAGAATCTGTATGCTTTGCTATTTTCTGCATAGCCTAAGAATACACATTCAATTCCTCTTTCACCCAACTTCTTTCTTTTTGGTTCAGGCACTTTCACAATTGCTCTACAACCCCAAAATTTTAAATAATTAAGATTTGGCTTCCTTTGTTTCCAAAGTTCATATGGGGTTATTTTGTTCCTTTTGTTTGGAACCCTATTGAGGATATAACATGCTGTAAGCATTGCTTCACCCCAATATCCTTTAGATAATCCAGAATAGGACAACATGGCATTAACCATTTCTACCAAAGTCCTATTCTTCCTTTCTGCTATTCCATTTTGTTGTGGGGTGTATGGTGCAGTAACTTGATGCACAATACCGGTGGATTCAAAATAACTCGGATGATAGAATTCTCCTCCCCTATCGCTTCTAAAGCATTTAATGAAAGTTTCATGTTGAAGTTCTACTTGTGCTTTAAACATTTTGAATTTATCTAAGACTTCATCTTTTGAATGCATTAAATAAACATAACAAAATCGAGTGCAATCATCAATGAAAGTAACAAAGTACTTTTTACCACCAATGGTGGGCCAACCATGTAAATCACATACATCTGAATGAATTAAATCTAGCACCCTAGAACTTCTTTTAACACTTTTAAAAGGTTGTCTTGTAATTTTAGTCAACATGCAAGTAGTACATGAATCAAAGTTTTTATCAAGATTAGGAATTAGATTTGATTTCATCATATCCTCCAATTTTCTAAAATTAACATGTCCCAATCGCATATGCCATAAATCACAAGACTCAACAATATAAGCAGAAATCATATCATTATTATTAATATTTGCAATATTACATTTGAACATATTCTCACACAAATATCCCTTTCCTACAAACATACCCCCTTTTGAGAGGATAAATTTATCTCCCTCAAATACAGATTTGAACCCATTCTTATTAAGTAATGGTACAGAAATCAAGTTCTTCCTAACTTCAGGAACATAAAATACATCTTTAAGAGTAAGTGTCTTTCCAGAAGTGAATTCAATCTCTATGGTCCCTTTTCCTTGGACTTGCACAGTTGAAGCATTTCCCATGTACAAAACACTCCCATCTTCATTGATGGTCTTAAACAATTCCTTGTTTTTGCACACATGACGAGTAGCACCAGAGTCTATCCACCAAGAATCAACATCTTCAATCATGTTGATTTCAGAAATGACCGCAACAAGATCATCATTTGTTGCACTTGAATTTTTTTCTTTGTTCTTCTTTTTCAAGAACCTGCACTCATGCTTAAAGTGTCCTTCTTTCCCACAAAAATAACATTTACCTTTCTTTTTCTTTTTAATGTTATTACCATTGTGGTTTTGAGACTCATCATTTTCATGATTTCTCTTTTTGGAAGTCTTACTTGATTTTCCCTCTTCCACAACATGCACCTTCTCTTGAGTAATTTGATTTTTAATACCTTCTTGTTTTCGGTATTCTTCTTCTAAACGAAGGTGATTTCCAAATTGCTCAAGAGAGATATCTTCCTTCTTATGTTTCATGGATCGTTTAAAATCTTTCCATGAAGGAGGGAGTTTGTCAATTATGGATGACACAATGATAGTTTCATCCATATGCATGTTATGTTGTTTGTAGTTGTTAAGAATATGTTCAATATCATATAATTGTTCCATAACAGGCTTACCATCTACCATTTTGTAATTATTAAATTGTGAGACAAGGAATTTCTTACTTGTAGCGTCTTCACGCATGTATCTGGTTTCCAATTTGTCCCACAAATCCTTTGCCGATGGGCTGCTCTGGTAGATATCGAACAGAGAATCAGACATACCATTCAAGATATGTCCCAAGCATATGTAGTCATCGTTGTCCCACTTCTGTCTCTCTCTGGTCTCAGCAATGGTTTCATCATCTTTCTCCACGGGCCTTGCCATGTTCAGAACGTAAGCCACCTTCAATGTTGTGAGAAGAAACTTCATTTTCTTCTGCCAACGGATGAAGTTTCCTCCATCAAACTTTTCCAACTTAACAAAGTCAGAGGTCATTTCTTTCAATGAAGCAGCCATAGAATCGAACCTAAAGATTGTTAACAATCTTGAGTTGTTGGGAAGAGGCTGCTGCACTTGAAACCTGAAATGATTAATGGTTATGCACGAAAACTCAAAGCGTATGGGGTTGCCACACTAACCTTTAGGTTCGATTCGCCCCCACCAATAACTTTATATTGGATGCAATAGGAATGTCCAGCGAATCCCCTTCAGGATACTATGAGTTCCTTGATGTGTATTGCACAATCACACCAAGCGTATCTCCTAACAATATTTGACAGAAATATGTTTCCAACAATTCACTCATGCATTAGAGAATTGATGGATGATTTAGAGTATGAGAATGAGGGAGAAATTGGCTGTAATTGATGTCAAAAACGTGCTACTTCTGATACACAAATGCCATGCATTTATAGTGCATCATATGCCCCTTCATATGAGAGAATGCAACTTTTAATCAAAAGTTACAACCATATACATTCAACTTTTGGCTTGAATCAATGCAATGATTCATGATTTATCAGTAAATGATAACTTCCCAATGTATACAAGTCATTCCCATGAAGAGTTACAACTTTTGGAACCCAAAACTATGAGAAAAAGTGCAGAAAAAAACACATCCAGTCCCGTGGTAATCGATTACCATATGCAGGTAATCGATTACCCAAAGTCTCTGTCTACCGTTTGCAAATTTTGCTTGATGTAATCGATTACATCAATATGGTAATCGATTACCATGTGTAATTTTCTGTTTTTCAGTTTTTTCTCACCTATTTTGGAAATCTCCAACAATATATATATATATATATATATATATATATATATATATATTTGCATAATATAGTTATGCAATTATATAATTACTCTCTCAGACCTTAATTTTAAGCAAAAGTATCTTAAAGAAATATGATACATTTGGTCCAAAATTCTAACCAACTGCATCAATTTTGTTTTACCTACTTTTGCTTATAATTAAGGTCAGGAGTATATTACTAGCTTATAATTTTATTTTTTTTGTTGCATACTATAGTTATTTCTAGGCTTAATTTCAGGTCGGAAAATGGAGGCATAAGTAAAGAGGATAAAAGAACCGGTAAAAATTGCACTTTTATACCCTCGTAGACTATAACAAACCGGTTGAAATACCAAACTACAATGTTCAAGCAAAAAGGTAAGAAGGGAGTGTGAAAGTGAAGATGGGAGTGGGGGTTTTGAGGAAAAAGAAGAAGGATTGGGTGGAGTGGATTTCCTTTTTTTTTTTTTAAAAAGCCAAAAAAAGAAATATATTAAACACAAACAATTAAAGCACGATTTGATTGAAAGGATACAAAAGTAAAGGATATTTATCATTTAATCTTTTTTTTTAATTCTTTTAATTTATGTTTTCATACCATTAATAAAGGATATTTTTGTAAAATATTCATAATTACTCTTTTCTATACAACATTAATTATATTTCTTTCCTTCAAAAAATTACTACTACCACGTCCTTAAATATAAGACTCTTTTGGTCAAATCACAAGAATTAAGAAAGTTGGTAGTAGTATTAAATTTGTTTGTAATTAATATTGTTTTTACAATTTTATCCTTTAAGAGAAAATTAGTTTATGTTTTCAACATAATATGTTTATTGTTGATTGAAGAAAAAATGTAAAATAAATAGGGGTGTGTTGGTAAAGAAATAAGTAGTGTAGTTGAAAATACTAAAAAAATCTTATAAAAATGGACAAAAAAATTTCTTGAAAGGATCTTATACGGGGTATATTTCTTACTACCTCCGTTACTTTTTAATTGTCACATTTTGACATTTTACACAAACCAAGACAAACTATAAATGTCACTACTTTTGATACAATAATTTATATTTTTACTATAATAACCTTATTCATTTAATATATCATCTCATATATTTCTCTCTCCGTAATAAATAACTAAGGATAATATTGGTAAAACAATATTTAAAGTTGCATTGAACTTTGAAAGTGACAGTTAAAAAGGAACAAAAAATTTCTTCAAAAGTGACAATTAAAAAGGAACGGAGGGAGTAATTAGTGTAAAATTGTTAATGTAACATATACTTTAGGACGGGGATAATATTTACTAATCTAACGGGATAGTATTTACTAATCTATCATTCATGATAATAATTTTCATTGGAACTATGCACTTATATTAGGGTTGAAAATGAGTCGAACTTGCTTCCGCTCGGCTCGACAAAATTTAGTTTGGCTCAAAATTCGACTTGAGTTCGTTACAAACCATTTTTTTAGTTCGAACTCGACGCGATTCGAACTCACAAACAACTCGATTCAGCTCAATAGGTTCAGTTCAATAATCAAATGAACAAAAAAAAACTATTTTAGCAAGGTGTTTAGTAAAACTAAAGACCTATTGTATAGGGAAATAAAAAATGGCACAACTTTCTTAGTTGATAAAGCCTTCGGTAAACCTTCTTTTATAACAACAGTGCAATTGGTAGTACTTTCTTTCAGGCGATGTGGAACTAAAACAAAAGTGCGGTTTTCTTGTTTTTGCTCTTTTCTTATTCTATTGTTTTTTTTTACGTAATTCTTTCTTTCGATAATTAAGGTTTTGTTAACGAGCGCTCTTATAGTACTCTTTAAGCATTTTAAATTAAGTAATTATTCATTAAAAATGTCAAAATTTTCAATTTTCAACGCACTTTATTACACAAACTTTTATAAAAAGTTATCATTTAAAGTTTTTAACTAGTGCTCCAGAGGCATTAGTTAACATTTCTCTTTAATTAACAGTATCTTGGTTTTAGCTTTGTGAATGTAATCTCAATCTTCCGTCAGAAAAGAACTGCAATCCAAATCTTCTTCTTTTTTAATTAATTAATTATTTTACGATATCAAACCTTCTATGCTGGTACATATACATGCAATAATAATAATTCAATAATAATATCGGGGAGAGTTTTTATTGTTAAATTTCTAAGTGTTAAATATAACTAAAAATTAATTACAAAGTATATATATATATATATATATAACGAGCTGGTTGATGAACCAAACGAGTCGAACTATATATAGTTCATGTTCAACTCATTTATTTAACGAACTTAATTTTCAACTCAAGTTCGACTCATTTGGTTCATGAACTAAGTTCAACGAATTAATTACTGATTCGAGTCTCGAACTATTTTCGAGCTGGTTCGGTTCATTATCAACCCTAACTTATATCCCTAACTTATATAGAAGGTAGAAGAATTAATAAAGGCATTTTTGAACTAATGATATTAAAGAGAGTTATATTTGATAAATTTTACTCCATTATTAAAGAAAGTTGAGTATACAAAAATCAATCTATCTTATTCAAAATTTAAATCAAATACATTAATTTTTGTTGATCTAACTTTCTTATAGTATCCGAAGAAGTACTTATATCGAAGATCAAGAAGTTATATTGACTTTTGTTTATAAAATTAGATCAACTAAAATGAATGACATGGACTAAAATTCAAAAACTTTGGTTTATATACCTTTATAAAATGAGTGACATGGACTAAAATGAATGTTTCTTATACTAAAAGTACATAAACAAAATTTTGTACTGTTCTGAATCATTTATACCTTGCATTTTCCTCTTGTACTGTTAAGGGTTTAAAGTCATATACCCTTCTTTTCTTTTTCTTGACTTGAGCATGCAACTTTGAACCATTTCACTCTCTGCTTTTGTTTCAAATGGAAGAAGATGGAAGCAGATCTTGGGAAGAAGATATTTACTGGAACCATTTTCAATTCATCCATTTCACTCTATTTCTTAGCACCTTTGATTTTCAACAACAACTTGTAAGTTCTACATGAAAGAAAAAATAAAAATGAAACCTTTCTTAAGTATTCATACTAATTTTCAACTTATTTTATTTTTTCTTTAATAATTTAACTTGCCCACCTTTTAAATTTTGTTCCTTTTTACAATTCATTTAACTGCAGTTAGTTCTATTAAAGAAAGTTTTGAGCTTTTGATTTTTGGATATATGCTTTTATAGTTTTCTTTTTTTGCCATGACTTTTTATATTTTGTACACATAGATATGCTAGAATGGAATGGCTTAGGAACTTTGACAATAGTTCTAGATCTGTATGCTTTGCAAACACTTTGTTTAGAGCTTGCATTGCAATAATTAAGTAGATTGTTTAAAGGAAATGAAAAGGAATTGAATAAGGCGATTGATTATTAAAAGGTCCCGAGTTCGAATCCTAGCAAAGGAGAAAATCGTACCAACTAATGTACTAACATTTGGCATTAATTTTGAGTCTGGCAAGGGAGAAAATATTAACATAACTACTAACATACTAACACTTGTCATTAAAAAGAATATTAAAACGGTCTTGAGGAGATTTGAACTCTCTAATATAAGGTTACAAGGCTAAAATCTTACCTCTGAGCTGACACCTCAAGTGTATGTAAATCATATACTTGAGATGATTAATAGCTGTTTTATAAGCAAATAGTTATGAGAAACTCTTAGGCATATGTATATTCTACCAAGATCTCTTGGACTCTTCAAGCTCAATGTATCTTAATATCAGATGGAAATTTATGTTTTAATTGCAGGCACTTCCTAAAACATTTTCAGACAATTTAAAGAAGAAGTTGCCAGAAAATGTGACCATTAAAGGTCCTAGTGGAGTTGTGTGGAATATAGGACTGGCAACTAGAAAGGATACTGTTTACTTCACGGACGGTTGGGAACGATTCGTTAAAGATCACTCTTTGAAAGAGAATGATTTCCTTGTCTTTAAGTACAATGGTGAATCACTCTTTGAGGTTTTAATCTTTGATGGAGATAATTTTTGTGAAAAGGCAACTTCTTATTTTGTCGGAAAATGCAGACATGCTCAAACTAAACATAGGGGTAGCAGCGCAAAGGACAATAACACTTCTGCTTTTAATGCTGGTGTTGAGTCTGCTTCCCCTGAACAGTTCATGGCTGATGCAGTCACTAAGACCACACCTGCTGTAGTTCCCTCCCAAACAACCAGCAAAAGGACGAAGAAGAAACCTGTTAAAGAAGTTACACCTGTCCAGACTAAGAAGCGAGGAAGACGACCAAAAGCAGCTAATTCTTTTGAGAGATCACACGATTTGGTGGTTTGTAACAAGGAACTCTCAGGTTAAAATATTTCTCTCTTTTTCATTAACTTTTTCGTGAACTATAACTAACATGTATTTCTCGCCCTCTTTCTAACTAACTTGCCAACAAGCACTCTCCTTTATTTTGGCCTTTCCCTTAATGTGTCCTATTAAACTCTCTAGAGTGAAGTAGTCTCATGTAACCATAACATCTTCAACATAAACAAGTACAATTATTTTTCCTCCTTGCGAATGTTTGAAGAAAAGATTGTGATTTCCTTGACTTCCCAAGCACGCCATTGCCTTTGATTTCATTCTAGGTCTCAATAACATGTATTAAAACTCATTTGATCTTCCCTAGCAAACTGATACTTGTCTAGGAAAGAGTATTTTGCATTCAAATCCTTATGTCAGAGCTTATCCTTTTATTTAAAACTCATGATTGAACTGTTCAATTCCTCACAGAGGCATCCATCGTGAAGAGAAAAAGGAAGGAAGATGAGAAAAAGATAGCCCAATCATTTACATCTTTTCCATATTTTGTTAAAATACTTAAAAACGAAAATGTCGGTGGATCGCGTACTCTGGTGAGTTGTTTCCTTTTTATCCTTAAGTAACATGTGTAGTGTTTCATCTGCTTGACAAACTGATCGTTTGGAGTATAATATTGAATACTTGTTACATTGTAGAGAATCCCGTATCATTTCTCTGTTGCACATCTCCCCGACGACAAAACAGAAGTCACGCTTCGAAATTCAAGAGGTGAATGTTGGACTGTGAACTCGGTCCCATATGCTAAACGGGGAATGATTCATACCTTTTGTGGGGGATGGATGTCCTTTGTTCGTGATAATGGCATCAATTTTGGTGACACATGCATTTTTGAGCTCGTTTCTGATTATGTGATGCAGGTTCATATATCTGGGGTTGGAAAGGAAGGTGTTGACAGTCAAAATGGACATATGAAAGTTGATAGCATGTAGCTAGCTACTGTTCCATTTACATGCTAACGTTCTTGTTTGTGAGACATGTGCATCTTATGCATGGCAGTAGATTCATGTTGTCTCTTAGCATATGTTTTAGACGTCACCACTCACATCCCAATTAGCTGTATCATCACTAATCAAGATCATAGAATGTATTAATTATCTATTACTCCTCTCTTTTAATTTCTTATCATTGGTGTATCCAGTAGCAGTAATTAATTACATAATGTAGCTATTTCTATTTTGTATTAAATGGCAGAGTCACATTGAACATAATAATGATACAATAGCTATTCCAGAGTTCGAACGTTATACATGATTCTTCACTGAAGAACATGTATAATACAAAAATAGAATTACACAGTATAATTATTGTCTTGCCTTGAAAGCACATAAGCTTTGTGAATGAAACTCACAAATACTCTAGTACAAGGGACAATTTTATTTGAGGTTGATCGAACAACGAGGGCAATGTATCATTGACAAAAAATCATTTCTTGAGTGTGGAATTAGCGACCCTTTCACAAGACCAAGTTATTGAATTTGAAAAGTACAGAACTGATATAACAACCGTTACCAACACATACTCTCATACAATTAGGAGTGGGAGGTTAGAGAGTTCAACCGGTTTGACCTAAAAGTTAAAGAGTTGAAGGTTACTAGTTAAAACCCACATAAAAGATATTAATCTAATAACTAATTATTAACATTTGTCATTAAATAAAACTCACATACCATTATGAAATTCTATCTCCATTAAGTTCATGAATAAAATTAGGTTTGCTCTCATGTACCTAAAAACAAAAATAAGTTTGCTCACAACATTTAAGTTGTTTCGAGTTCATCAAGATTTTTTTTTATACCTCAACTGAACTGATATGATTCAATTCAGCATAAACTTTTCATTTTCTTAACAACACAATTTTTCCCGCTGGATTGGTTCATATTGGTCAATTCATGGGATTAACACCATCCCTACTATTAAGTGAAATTTCACCAATTTAAAGTAGAAATATTATTTATTAGACAATTTAATTTTCACAGATTCTATAAAAGGAGAATTAGGTGTTTTAATACTTTATTTTTTATTGTTAGATTAATTTTTTTGGGTTTCGTCTGGATTTGAATCCGAGATTTTCAATTCTTTAATCTTATCTTAAACCAGCTGAACTATTCAACTCCTTATGTGCAAAAAATTTTAATTTTAATTTGTCAATGATTATTATAAATAAATCATAAACTTCACCATTTTCATGGTGAAAACAGAAAAGGGCAGAAGCTAAAAGGAAGGAGGAGAGAAAATGTGAGAAAATCTAAGATTCATTCAATTGAATTGAGTTAGTTACAAGGAAGCTATATATAGTACAACAGAACTCTAACGAACTGTAACTAACTTCTATCTAAGGTAAGAATCTTCTAGGGCTAGTACATGGTAAGGAAACTTGAGATGCAAGCTAACTTGCTCTGCAAGTTATCTAAGGAGAGCATAGACAGACTCTGACTCAGAACCTAACCAGTTCAGAAGCTGAACCTCAGACTCTGGTTTCAGACTCAGAAGCAGAACCTCAGACGCAGGTTCAGAAGCTGAACCTCAGACTCTGGTTTCAGACTCAGAAGCAGAACCTCAGACTCTGGTTTCAGACTCAAGTCAGAGTATATAGTTTAACACCCTCCCTCAAGCTTAGCATGGTACAAGTCAAGCATGTTAAGCTTGGATAGAAAAGAGTGAAAACTCTTAGGTGGTAATGGCTTGTTGAAGAAATCAGCAAGTTGTGACTGAGACTTAATGGGAAGTAATTTGAAGAGACCATGTTGCAGCTTCTCTCTAACAAAATGACAGTCTATCTCCAGGTGTTTTGTTCTTTCATGGAACACAGGGTTTCCTGCTATGTGAATGGTGCTTTGATTGTCACAATACAAAACTGGTAACTTGCAGCATGTCACGTTCAAATCCTGAAGAAGGTAGAGAAGCCATTGTAATTCACAACTAGCAAAAGAAAGAGCTCTATATTCTGCTTCAGACGAACTTCCGGCAACTGTGTGTTGTTTCTTTGCTCTCCATGAAATCAGAGAAGAACCAAGAAAAAAACAATATCATGAGGTTAATCTTCTAGAATCAACACATCCTGCCCAATCTGCATCTGTGAACCCAAGTAGTTGTAAAGTGGAATCTCTTCTGAAAAGCAATCCTTGACCAGGTGTACCTTTGAGGTATTTAACCACCCTGCAAGCTGTGTCATAGTGAGTAATAGTTGGAGCAGTTAAGAATTGACTCAATTGTTGAGTTACAAAAGCTATATCAGGTATGGTAGTAGTAAGGTACAAGAGTTTTCCCACAAGTCTTCTGTAGCTTAGTATGTCCTCAAAAGGCTTTGAAGTATCATGATGTAATTTGACAGAAGGATCAAGAGGTGTTGGAACAGGTTTGGCACCAAGCAACCCAGTATCATGCAAGAGATCAAGACAATATTTTCTTTGGCAAATACTGATTCCAATTATGGAATGAGCTACTTCTATGCCAAAGAAATATTTGAGCTTTCCAAGATCCTTGATCTTAAACTCTGCATCAAGTGCTCCTTTAATTCTATTTATCTCAGTCGTGGAATCTCCTGTCAAGATGACATCATCCACATATACAAGGAGAGCAATAAAGGTGGAATCAGTATGCAAAGTGAAAAGAGAATGATCTGAAGTAGATTGCTTGTAACCTTGATTGAGTAAGAATCCTGTCAATTTTTCATACCACTTTCTACTGGCCTGTTTCAAACCATAAAGGGATTTTAACAACTTGCAAACCTGATTTGGCTTGGGACTAGTAACACCTTGTGGAACAGACATATAAACCTCTTCAGTCAAATCTCCATGCAGGAAAGCATTGTTCACATCTAGTTGATTTAAGTGCCATGAATTGATAGATGCTAAAGCAATGAGAGTTCTGACAGTGGTTATTTTAGCTACAGGTGAAAAAGTATCAAAGAAATCAAGTCCTTCAACTTGATTGTACCCTTTGGCTACCAGTCTAGCCTTGTATCTTTCTATAGTCCCATCTGATTTGTGCTTTATCTTATAAACCCATTTACTTCCTATAGGTTTGATATTTGGTGGAGTGTCCACAAAAATCCATGTCTTGTTTTGCTTTAATGCACTCAGTTCAGATTCCATGGCTTTCACCCAACAATCTTGATTGCTTGCTTCTTTGTAACTACTGGGTTCTGAAGCATTTATAATTGCCAAAGCAAACTTCTGGTGGGATTCAGAAACATTGTTGAGTGAATGAAAAT
The DNA here is from genome assembly GCA_018208015.1 of Medicago ruthenica. Lineage (NCBI taxonomy): Eukaryota > Viridiplantae > Streptophyta > Magnoliopsida > Fabales > Fabaceae > Medicago > Medicago ruthenica. The sequence goes on along the minus strand of CM031371.1, from coordinate 107,613,777 downwards.
GTTTAATGGGATAAAGTATACATGAAGATGCTTGCTTGACTGATTCTTTTGAAAGATTGCACACATAGTCAGATAAGTGTTTGGGTTTCTGTACATGTCTGGTGGACTTTCTAAGGACAATATCTTGAGATTCAGGTAAGACAGGATGAGGTAGTTGCAGATTATTGTCATCAGTAGCAGTAACTTGTATCTCAGGTTCATAAATGTTAGGGTTTGGCTCTTTATGTATGTTAGGTTCATGGCTAGCAGGTGTCTGTGTAGGTGGTGATGGGAGCTCAGTAGTAGGAGTGATGGGATGATTGGAGTAGTATTGCCATTGAAAAGGTTGATTAGGGTTAGAGTAAGGAAGAATATGTTCATGATAGGTTACATTTCTAGAAGCAAAAATAGTTCTATTATTCAGATCAAATAATATGGCACCTTTGACACCTTGCTTGTAACCTAAGAAAACAGACTTCTTAGCTCTAAGATCCAATTTAGTTCTATGATTTTGTAAAGTTGAAGCATAACAAAGGCAACCAAAAACCTTAAAATCATTAAGATCAGGATGGTGACCATATCTAAGAAAATAAGGAGATTTGTTTTGCAATAGAGGAGTGGGAATACGATTGATGATGTATATAGCATGTAGAACAGAATAAGACCAAAATTGTTTAGGTAATTTGGACTAGAAGAGCAAGGCTCTGGCAACATTCAATATGTGTTGATGTTTTCTTTCAACCCTCCCATTTTGCTGGGGAGTTTCCACACAACTTGTTTGATGTTCTCTGCCCTTAGAAGAATAAAAACCAGGCATAAGAAATTCAGGACCATTATCAGTCCTTACAATTTTAACTTTGCAAGCAAACTGGTTTTCTATCATAAGAATGAAATTTTGAACAGATTTTGAACTTCGGATTTGGTTTTACAAAGCATGATCCAAGTAAAACGACTATAGTCATCTAAAGCTGTGATGAAATACTTATGACCATGAATTGACTGAGTAGAAACATGACCCTATATGTCAAAATGAATCAATTCATAACAATGACTAGCTTTATTCGTAATGAGCTGAAAAGGTAATTTCTTATGTCTAGAGTAATGACAAATATCACACACTGAATTTTCATCAACTTTTATACAAGGAAAGGATTGCTGCATACTAAGCAGCCTATGATTGGATAGGTGTCCTAGTCTAAAGTGCCATAGGGCTGCTTGAGGTAAAGGAGAGTTATGCAGGTTGGCTTGAGATGAAGCTATAACAGGTTGAGGTTGTGGAGAAGCTTGTGTGGCAAGAAAGTACAATCCTTCAATCAAATCAGCCGAACCAATCATCTTCAAGCTCCTCCTTTCCTGTATTAAACATTTATCGTTATCAAAAGAAACTATCAACCATTATCAACACATAGTTTTGGCACAGAAAGCAGATTAAGATTGAATTCTGCTACATGTAAAACATTCTTAGCAACTAGTCCTGATGAAAGTTGTATAGTGCCTGAGTACTTAGCTATAGCCATATTGCCATTGGGTAACTTGATATGAACAGGTGTAATAGGGTTATATGAATCAAAATTATTGACACAAGAGCATATGTGATCACTGGCACCAGAATCAACTATCCAGGATCCAATATTGGAGTGATTTAGAGAGTAAGAAACTCTGGATATACCTGAAGTCACATGATTTGTGACATGATTCACCTTGCTAGAAGAACCTTGCTGAGTCTGTAACAGGTTGACAAGGTGATCATATTGCTCTTTGGTAAAACCAAAAGAGTCATTGCCTTTGCATCTCTTTGAATCTTCCAAATCCTCCCTTTCTTCATTTATCTCAAGAGAAGAATTATTAACAGACTTTTACCAAAATGTGGAGGAAAACCATGTTTCATATAGCAAGTTTCCACAGTGTGGCCATTTCTCCCACAAAAGGAACAAACACGTTTATTGCCAGGTGTGAATGAAGAACCATCACTGTAACCACCATTACCACGCCCTCTTCCTTGAGATTTACCCACTGAATTGATCAAAATCTTGGAATCATCTACAGGAAGAGAAATTTTGAACTGACGTTCATGTTGCATTACCATTGAAAAAATCTTGTTCAATGTTGGTAATGGATTCATCAGCAAAATCTATGAACGTACAAGATCAAAAGAATCATTAAGACCAGTAAGAAAATGAATGGAACATGTGATTTCATGCTGATGTTTTGCATTCATCACACCAGTAACACACATACAACGATGTGGACAAGCACAAATGAGAGTAGGAAGATAAGCTTCAAGTTCTTCCCATAAAACCTTCAATGCGGTAAAAAACTCTGAAATAGAACGTGAATCTTGCTTCAACCCAAAGATCTCACACTGCAGTTTAGAAATGCAAATGAAGTCTCCTTGAGAAAAGCATTCTTTGAGCTCGTTTCATACGTCTATAGCATTTTCCAGAAAAACGATGCTTTGAGCAATTGAATCTTCTACATAATTCATGATCCAAGAGTGTACAAGCATGTTACAACGATTCCACGCCTTGAAACTAGGATCAAATTCCGTTGGAACTGGAATTGATCCATCCACAAAATCAAATTTGTTCTTTCCTCCTAAGGTTCTTCGCATTGAACGCGCCCATGAATGATAATTGGAATTGCTAAGAACTGGAGTAATTGCGACGGAAGAAGGTCCATCGGAAGCATGAACATAGTAAACATTGTCAGGTTGTTGAGACGGATCGAGAATCAGTGGAACAACGCCTCCACCAGTAGCGCCACCGTTAGCGGCGGTGTGGCCAGTGTGTGCCATCGGAGAAGAAGAGCAAAAACAGAAAACAAAATGAAAAAAATGAAACGATACGCAGCAGATCTCAGAAGAGCTCTGATACCATCATAAACTTCACCATTTTCATGGTGAAAACAGAAAAGGGCAGAAGCTAAAAGGAAGAAGGAGGAGAGAAAATGTGAGAAAATCTAAGATTCATTCAATTGAATTGAGTTAGTTACAAGGAAGCTATATATAGTACAACAGAACTCTAACAAACTGTAACTAACTTCTATCTAAGGTAAGAATCTTCTAGAGCTAGTACATGGTAAGGAAACTTGAGATGCAAGCTAACTTGCTCTGCAAGTTATCTAAGGAAAGCATAGACAGACTCTGACTCAGAACCTAACCAGTTCATAAGCTGAACCTCAGACTCTGGTTTCAGACTCAGAAGCAGAACCTCAGACTCTGGTTTCAGACTCAGAAGCAGAACCTCAGACTCTGGTTTCAGACTTAAGTCAGAGTATATAGTTTAACAATAAAAACAATATTATAAAATTATAAGAGATTTTGGAATATTTTTGGGTAGTATTCATGCTTCACATGTAGTGGTTAGAGGAGGGTTGAGATGGTGTGTGGAAAATGGGAAGAAGATCAGTGTGTGGAAGGATGCTTGGAATTATGATAAATTCAAGTTTGCAAAATTTGTATGCCTCTGATCATATCGAATCAGATAGGAAAGAGTGGAGGAAGAGATTCATTGAGGAAAATTTCAATGCTAGGGATGCTCTTAGTATTTTGTCAATACTGCTTTACGAGGAGGACCAAGAAGATATAGCAAGCTGGAAGTTTAGTCCTACCAAAATTTATAGTGTAAAGTCTGGATATTACTACGCTATGGAACACTTGATGGACAATAGCGAATACCGAAAGGAAAACAATTGGAAAAAGCTATGGGGTTTGAAAATACCTCAGAAGGAAGGTTTTTCTTTGGAGGGCAGCAAAATGAGTGTTACCTACTTGACAAAGACTTCAACATAGAGAGGTACAATGCATGTATAAATGCGTCTTTTGTGAGTATAATTATGAGAATGATTGACATGTGTTTCTTTGGATATAGGAAAGTGCAAGAGATATGGATAGGAATGGGTCTTTGGATGATCATAAATGACTGAATGCATAGGGCAAATGAATTTAATTTATCTCTTGGAATTGTTGTCATATAATCAATCGAACATATTTGTTATAGCATTATGGTGTATTTGGAAGAGAAGGAATGAGAAGTTATGCGAAGAGGTTGATACTCGTCAAGCAATATCTCTACCCTTAGTTAGGGATCACTTTGCACTAATGGATGGCTGTCCGAAAACATTATAGCGTATGCACAGGGCAGTAAGAAAGGTCTGTCACAATTGAAAACACAATTGCAGTGGCAAAACCGAATAGCAACAACAACATAACTTGATGAAAATGGAGGGAGTGTGTCGTGTGCATTACAACATAGTTGGACAGTTTTCGGTGAGAGGTGAAGTCAAGTGTAACATGGATCAGGCGATCTTCAAAGACAATTGTTTTAGTGTCGGTATGTGTGTTAGGAACGAAAAAATGTCAATTCATTTGTGCTCAAACAGTGTGGAAAAATGGTCAACGAACACTTCAAGAAGCATAAGCATAGGCCTACGACAAGTGCTTTTTTGAATTTCAGTTTTACTGAAGTGGCGTTAGAACTAGATAGCAAGCTACTGGTTGACAACATTTCGAGTAAAATTGTTCACGATTCAGAATCCGGTGCTATTTTAAATGCTTGTTGGAGTTTTCTTTACCAAACTTTAATTAAATTTTATTCGATGGAAAACCAACAATATTGCTTATTTGTTCGCTAGAATGACATTGTCTTATGTTAGTATTCATTTTTTTTTATTTTTGATGAATAAAATAAATTAAGTTTGCTTCTGTAAAAAAAAAAAAAACTATTCTGCAAAAAATAAATGTGTCAAAATTATTTAAACATAATATTGTTACTAAGTTATCTTTTTTTTTTTAATTTGTTTGATTTTTAAACATGTCACTATTAATAAGTTTTGTCCCAAAAAATGTAAACCCAAAATATTGAATGAAAGATATTTTTGTAATTTTTTTTTTATAATGGATCTTTGAATAAGTGTCATCGGTGTATTTGTTTAAAAGTTACAAAAAAGAAATACTCATTAATTAAAAAAATTTAAAGTTTTATGAAAGCAAAATCAAATATACTCCCTCCGTCCCAAAATGTAAGAAAAAAAATCACTTTCTGTCTCAATGTAAGCAAAAAAAGACAAATTTTTATCCTATTTAATCTTTTTTTTTAAAAAAACCATATTTTCCAAGAAAAACTTTTGTTTATTCTCATGAAATTAAATGCATTGCATTCAATTTTTTCTCTCTTTCCATTTTCTCCATAATCAATAGCCAATAAAAATTATTTTTACATCTTCCTATAAAACTTATTCTAAAGAAAATTCTTATGTTTTAATTTTCTTAATAAGTGTGATTTGATTTTTTTTTTCTTGCAATTTGGGACGAAGAGAGTACTTGTCAGAGTTTTTTATTTTTTTAAAAAGTGTACTCGTTAGAATCAATTTTACATCTTTGAAATATTTATGACCTTACATTAAGTTGACTAAAACATAGACTAAAATGAATGTTTCTTCTCTTACATGAATGAATAAAATTTTGTAACTAGGACATTTCTACCTTTCATCTTTCCTCGTGAACTGTTAAAGGGTTTAAAGCCCTACTGTAGCTTTGTACCTTTGAACCCTTTCACTCTCTGCTTCTCTTTGAAATGGTAGGAAGCATCAAATCTTGGGAGGAAGAGATTTACTGGAACCATTTTCAGTTCATCCATTTCACCCTATTTCTTCAAACCACCACCAATTTTCAACAACAACTTGTAAGTACTTCTTTTTCTCTTTTCTTTCCTACCATGTTCAAAAATAAAAATGAAACCTTTCTAAAGTGTTCATCTTTCGATTTGGATGTTGAGTACATGCACTTATTCATACTGTTTTTTAATTTTTTTTCTTGAATATTTTAACTTGCCCACCTTTTAAATTTTGTTTCTTTTTACAATTCTTTTAATTGCAGTTAGATGTATTGAAGAAAGTTTTCATTTTTTGCCATGATTTTTTATATTTTATACACATAGATATGCTTGTTTTTTACATTAGTTGTAGATCTGTTTTCTTTTTTCTTTCTTGTGTTTGCTTTTGAGATACTTTGTTTTGATAATTAAGTAAATTGTTTAAGGTTCTGTTTTGGAGTTTGCGGAGTTTGCAAGGAGGATATAAGGAAGTATAATGAGATTGATTAATAGCTGTTTATTATTCTTTTCCTGGTTCTGCAAACACTATCTGTGTAAATGTACTTTTTCTAAAATAAAATAAAATTGAGGAATGTTAAAAAAATTGTTAATTGACGTGGCAGGACACTCCTCGGATTAGACGTGTCGTGTCGTATCTGACTCCGAACGACACCGACACATATAATTACACTGCATTATGTGATTTTCTCAAATAATTAGCGGTGTCGCATGTCAGTGTCTGTGTCCGGTGTCCGTTTCCACGCTTCATAGCTAATGACTATATTACAACTGTCCGTGAGGGAATTTGAACTTTGTACCTTGAGGTTACAAAGCTAAGCCCTTGCCACTGAGCTAGCACCTCAAGTGTATGTAAATCATGTACATGAGATGATTATTAATAGCTGTTTTTCAAGCAAATAATTATGTTTAGCTCTTAGGTATATTCTACCAACATCTGTTGCGCTCTTCAGCTCAATGTATCTTTTAATCTCAGATGGAAATTTGTATTTTAATTGCAGGCACTTCCTAAAACATTTTCAGACAATTTAAAGAAGAAGTTGCCAGAAAATGTGACCCTTAAAGGTCCTAGTGGAGTTGTGTGGAATGTAGTATTGACAACTAGAGATGATATTGTTTACTTCGTGGATGGTTGGCAACGATTCGTGAAAGACCACTCTTTGAAAGATAATGATTTCCTTGTCTTTAAGTACAACGGTAAATCACTCTTTGAGGTTTTAATCTTTGATGGATGTAGTTTCTGTGAGAAGGCAGCTTCTTATTTTGTTGGAAAATGTGGACATGCTCAAACCGAACAAGGGGGTAGCAAGGCAAAGGATACAAGCAAGTCTGTGGAAGAAATCAATACTGCTTTTGATGCGGGTGTTGAGTCTGCTTCCCCTGAGCAGTTCATGGCTGATGCAGTCACTAAGACCACTCCTATTGCAGCTCCCTCCCAATCAACCGGCAAAAGGATCAAGAGGCCTGTTAATAAATTTACGATTGTCCTCGGATTACCAAAAGCAACTAGTTCTCGTAAGAGAGCACATGATTTGGTGGCTTGTAACAAAGAACACTCAGGTTAAAATATTTCCTTCTTTTTCATTTTTTTTTTTTGTTGAAAACTCGGTATCCGGCTCAAGGACCGACTAATCCGAGGGGTCCAATACTGTCGTCCACTTGCGGGAGTCCCATTTAAAAGTCAGAGCAAAGCTTTGTATGGACTAGCCCACCAAAGTTGGCATCGGGGGGAATCAAACCCGAGACCTTGAGAGGAGCACACTCCAAAGTCCCAAGTTTTTCCCTTCCTTTTACTATATTGATTATAAATTATTTTGTAACTATAACTAACATGTATTTCTCTCCATCTCTCTAACTAACCTGCCAACAAGCACTCTCCTCTCCATTTTAACTTTTCCCTTCATTCTGGGTCTCAAAAAAATGTATTAAAACTTAACTGATCTTCCCTAGCAAACTGATAGTTGTCTAAGAAAGAGTATTTTGCATTCAAATCCTTATATTTATGTCAGAGCTTATCCTTTTATTTAAAACTGATGATTAAACTGTTCAATTTCTCACAGAGGCATCCATCGTGCATAGAAGTGGGAAGGAAGATGAGAAAAAGATAGCCCAATCATTTACCTCCTCTTTTCCATATTTTGTTAAAATATTTAAAACCGGCGATATCAATGTTTCACGTACTATGGTGAGTTGTTCCCTTTTGTAATTCTTTATTTACCTCTCAACAATGTTGTTTTATCTCTCTGCCCTTATCTTTAAGTAATTTTTGTAGTGTTTCATGTGCTTGAGAAACTGATCCTGTTGGAGTATAATATTGAATACTTGTTACATTGTAGAAAATCCCATATCATTTCTCTGCTGCACATCTCCCTGACTGCAAAACAGAAGTTACGCTTCGCAATTCAAGAGGCGAATGTTGGACTGTGAACTCCATTCCATATGTTAAAGGGAGAACAGTTCACACCAACCCATATGCTAAACGGAGACCAGTTCACACCTTTTGTGGGGGTTGGGTGGCCTTTGTTCGTGATAATAACATCAAATTTGGTGACACGTGCATTTTTGAGCTCGTTTCTGATTATGTGATGCAAGTTCATATATCTGGGGTTGGAAAGGAAGGTCTTGACCATCAAAATGGGGATGTGAAACTTAATAGCATGTAGCAAGCTAGTGTTCCATTTACCTGCTAACGTTCTTGTTTGTGAGACAGAAATCAATTTTCAATGAAGATTTTTATGGTAAGAGTCACAAAAGACTTGTGTATTATATGCATGTTAGTAAATTCATGCTGTCTCTTCACTAATCAAGATCATATAATGTATTAATTATTTATTACACCGCTGCATTTCAGTTCATGTCGTTGCAAAATGTTGGTGATACGATCCAATTCGAGTTAGATTTAGAATGTGGGGTAAAAATTATACTGTCATAAAAAATACTTTATATAAAAAATTCTTGCATACTTTCAAATCGATTTTTGCACTTCAAATTTTTCACATTCAAATTCTCCACAGATCTAATCTTAGTAGGACTTTTGCAAGGTAGTCAAATACTAATTTTAGTTGAAAAATTCCTACAAACTAAAACTATTCCAAACTGGAATTATAGGAGAAAACAAGGGCACCTAAAGACACTTTTCATTATCTTCTTTGACAACCTTGAAAATTTTGGCAATGATTTGTTGCCTTTCATTCATATTCAGCTTCCTAACATCAAACTTCCTTGTGTTGCATTCTGTTTCCTTGCTGGGGTTGAAAAGTTTGCATGATACTTGTTCGGTGCCTTGTTCTGGAAAAAAAAAAGTGAGTTGAAACCAAGTTAGGAGGAAAACTTGGGGAGGACAAACATAAGGGTTGTGTTTTATTTTTTATTTTAGGAAAATGCCAACGAGTGTCCTAAGTGTACTCTTTAAGGACTTTAAATAGTAATTTTTTATGAAAAATTGTGCATTCAATGCATCGGAAATTGAAGTGTTATACTTTTTCAAAGAATACTTTCTTAATTGAAAAACCTTAAAGAGTGCCTTAAGAGCACTCGTTCGCAAGATCCTTATTTTATTTTTACAAGGTGTTTTATTGCTTCTAATCATGCAAGTTTGAAGAAAACCAAAATTATCATTTACTGTATTTTGATTTCTTGGTTTTCCATCCATATTTCCAGAAAGTTAAGATGGAACAGAAAAACAAAGACCAAATTCAGTATTGTAATTAACTCGCTAATTATAGTTGTCTGATATGATTTTCTTGTGTAAGTGTAAGCAAAATTCAATTGTAAAGGAGATAAACTTCTTTTTATTCTAAAAGATAAACATTAGGGTAGGGTCTGATTTGGATCTTTCTACGTGTACTTATTGTTCCTTTCAAGTACAATTTGGATCTTCTTCACAATTTCATGTCACCGAAGTATCCATCTAGTAGAACTTCCAAACATATCACCATTTCACTTCAACAGCCTGCACACGGACTACCACCATCCATGAGCTTCAACGATTTGCATCCCATAACCTCTTCATATGAGCACCCCACGCAACAACAAAAACAATGCAATTCACAAAATCACAACAACAAAAGCAACAATCACAAAAAAATGTTGGGCAAAAATTATTTTTTTGGATGTGCAAAGTCAAAAATATATAGGGGTATGTTTGCATTTTTCATAAGCTTAAATGCTTAATGTGCATAGGTGCACACCCTCGGGAACCACTTGTGTGACATTGTGGTGGAAATGTTACATAACATTGTCCAACCACAGTATGACATGTGACTTTCTTATCTTAAATTAAAACAAAAAATCTTGTGAAAGAGAAGAAACCAAAAAAATTATGCGTCACATTGTGGTTGGGCAATGTCATGTGACATTTCCACCACAATGTCACACAAGTGGTTCCCGTACACCCTCGGTCCTACACAGGGACGGATCCAAAAACCAATCAAATGGGGGGATAAAAAAAATTGACATATCTATTTTTTTTTAATTTTAGTTCCGATCAATTTTTAGTCTCTTTTTTTTTTATAAAAGCATGTACTTTTGAAAACATATTTTTTTTAGTCCTTAACTTTTATAGAAGCAGTTATTTTTTTTTATCCCTTTTTAGGACTAAAATATTCATTTTTATGAAAAGTAGACAAAAAATTTAAAGAGACTAAACTTGAAAGGTCCGTAATTTTATAGATTAAAATACTTATTTAACCGTAAAATGATTTACTATAATTATTTTTGTAAGAAAAAAAAACTAGTTATGATATAATAATATATAGGTGATTATGCAATAATATGTAATGTCAATATTTTCTTTATTTCAAAAAAATGTAATGTCAATATTATATATTAAGCATAGCTAGACTCACAAGTAGAGGTGTACATAAATTATGAGGGGGGAGGGAGGGGCTGCAGCCCATGGTTGCCCCCTCTAGATCCATCATTGGTCCTACATATATCAGCCCCGTTCAATATACTCGTGAAATGTTGGTATCAGATTGTTGCAAATTGGATCATCTCAATATCTTTTCTTTCATTCCCTCTCGTAATTCTATATCTCTCTCTTAATCTCACTCTCTGTCTCTTCATTAAAAAAATAAAAATATAATCAAGAGAGAGTGAAATTAATAGAGAGAGGGAGTTATGAGAGAAAAGAAAAAAGAAAAGATGGAGATGATCCACATCCACTCTTAATTTTTGTTTGATAGAATCACATCCACTCCTAATAATACTAGTAGTTAATGAAATACTGTCAAGATACATTAACAAACAAAAAAGAGTTGAAATTACACGGTTTTTTTTGTTGATAAATTGAAATTACACTCTTAACGTGAATATATGACAACTCCCTCTTTTAAAATGAAAAATAATATAAGACTACAAAAAATTAACATGTATGATACAAATATGAAATTACACGGTTTTTTTTTTATAAATTGAAATTTTATTAATAAAAAAGTCTAAATTCAACATCATAGTATTTAAATTATTATACTTACTATTTTTTATAATATTTATTTAAATCATTAATTAAAAAATTAGTTATATCACATATTTTTTCAGTAAACATGATGAATGAAGATATCTTTGTAAAACAAATGAGAACACTCTACCCACTTTTTATGAATAGTTTCATGATTATGAAGAACACACAATTATATGATAGAAGCCGGACAAAAACACCTTACAAAGTTTATACAAGAAATAAGTGCCTCAAGCATGATTGGCACTACCACCTAAGCAAACAACACCCAATATTAACACATATCCAACACACTCTACTAATCAATTCAACAAATTAACACTAATTCTAACAAAAAAGCCTTTACAACACCAAAATTGCCTCACGATTTCCCCACACCTAAACTACCGTGTGACTTTAACTTCTCAATTATGTCTTGCATACTACTATAATTATCTTTTTTATCACACCTTTTTTTTTTATAAAATCTTTTTTAACACACCTTTTGGTACTTTGAATAGACTCGTAGAATAGAGAGGTAAACTATTGAGAAATAAGAACTGACTTCACAAGCACCAGCCTACCACATATTGATAACATCAGCTTAGCCTTCCTTCCAAGTAGATGGTTTTTGACTTTTTTCTGTATGTACTATGTACTGTAGAATAGGGCTCCATGTTGATAGTGTATTTTGGTCTAAATAGCATCATTTCACAAGTAGGGCTGAGCATCGGACGGGTTCAGACGGTTTCGGGGCAAAAATCCCAAACCTGAACAAAACCGAAGAGGAGAATATCACAACCATTCCCGACCGATTGTGGCAGCGGATTAGTCGGGTGGCGGTTTATGCGGTTGAGCGGATTTACGGTCGGTTTTGAACGGTCTGTAGTAATCAAACAAAAAAAATTAAAGAACAAGAAGTGAAAAAAGAATATAAAAAAAATTCCAAAGCAAAGCCAACCAGGCATGATGACAATCTTAGCATAATACAAACAAACAACAACCTGTGTGGGGGCATTATATCATAGCAAACTCAAACAATTCCATTTAAACATCAGAACCAAAACACAAGTTTTAAACATCGATCAATCAGATCTCCCTCTATCATGGATGTGTTGCATATTACTACAATCATGACTAAAGGTTTGATCTTGGAAAGATCTAGCACAACTTGGATAATGGGTAGTCCCGAAACAAGTAGCTAGCTGGCCAGATCTGAAGAAAAGGTTGCTGCATGTTGAGGTGAAGTGCTCGCATACGATGGAAATAGGATGCGAGGCAAAGATGCAATGAAAAAGGGAGAGATTGATGTGAGTGGAGACGCTGAGGACAAGTCTTAGCCCACAAATGGAGGGATATATGCTTAGAGGGAAGAGATATAGATAAACAGGGCGAGTGGAATTCTGAGAAGATAAAAAAATGATACTTCAGAGGCGCTGAGTGATGAAAGAAAGTGTTTTATACTAGATTTATAGACTGGCGGTCGGGTTCGGTTAGACCATATGATTTTTTTTTCAAAACCAGGCCCGACCGTTAAAACCCATATGAAATCGTTTCAGTTGTGGATGTGACCCGCATAACCCATTCAAACCCGTCCGTAACACAAAATGCAGATCCGGTTTTATCGGGTTCGGTTGGGTTCGGATCTTGTGCTCAGCCCTACAATAGAGGGTCGAACTAGCGACCCTTTCACTAAAGAGCATCCTTCCACAAGACCAACTTTATTCGATTTGAGTAGTACACATCAAACATAATTTTTTTTGGTGTTGTTTAGGAGTGCTTCCCGATCACTCTTTAAGTATCCTAAATTTAAAAAGTATTTTTTAAAAAGTCAAATGTTACAAATTCCAATGCATTGGTTACATAGATTTTCATAAAAACTTATTATTAAAGGTGCTTAAAGAATGTCCGAGGGCACTCGTTAACGTTCCTTTTTTTTCTTCGTATTTTCTTTTTTTTGACAAAAACAAAACGATATTCATTCATTCAAATTGAGAGTACATCAGATGTACAATAACATGTTCAACATCGCTAAAAATGTAAAAGGTGAATCTGCGAACAAACTCACGGGACCCAAGTTAATAGCATATAACGACAAAATGCCTACAAATAATATAATAAATTCTAAGTCACCGAAATATCCATGCTTCCGGATCTGCAACATTGACGCCCAAATCATTTATTGAATCAGTAATTGACTGAAGTTGATCTTTCAATAGGAACCAACCGAACACCGCAACAATACACGAAATCAAACGCCGCACAAGACGACGAACAACACAACGCCGCACTCAGACGACAAAATCACAAAAAAACACAAAATGAAAAACTTGATATGTGTGAAAACCACTTATTTAAATTGAAATAAAGGGAAGAAAACTTAGAGAGAAAGTGGAGGGGGTGATTCTAGGTCAAAAAAATGACCTAAAACCACCCCTCATCGATGAATGAAGGAGGAAGAAAACTTAGAGAGAAAGTGTAGTTTCTCACACTAAAAAACTATGGCACGTATTTTCATTTCACCCATCATGAAATATTATCACCATTAACTTCATGAATAAAATTAGGTTTGCTCTCATGTACTTCAAAAAATGTTGTACCTATAAAATTTTCAAATTTTGCTTTTACTCCCAATACATTTTTCTTTAATTTTTGGTCTTTTAAATATTTTATGTATCACTTTTAGTCCTTGTTTTTAAGTCAAGTCATTTGTATCATTCAATTTTTCTTTTTATGCAATCATGTTTGGTATATTATAGAATTTTCTCTTGTGAAAGTTTAGAATTTTCAACAAATGATGTATTAAATATGAATTTTTATGTTTTTGGTGCTTAAAAGTTAATATTTAATTAATGTTTTGTTAAAAAATTCTACATATTTTTGGTGAAGATTCTTACGGTATTCTAAAGATTCATGAAAAAACTCATTTAAAAATATGAAATGTACACATGACCTGACTTAAAAGTAAGGATAAAAAAAGGTGACGAAAAAAATATTTGGATGACCAAAAATTGAAGAAAAATTTTAGACTGACTAAAAAAAAATTAAAATTTATAGGGATCAAAAACTTATTTAACTCGTAATAAAAGTTGATCACAATGATTAGGTTGTTTCGAGTTCATCAGGTATTTTTTATCCGATACCTAAAATTTTCATTTAAATTGGAAATATCATATTAGATAATATATTCATTCAACTAGTATGATTCAATTTAACATAAATTTTGAAAGAAAGTTGGGTTAACTCTTGAGTGAAGAGTATACATATAAAGTGTGTTTGATATGATAAAAAAACAAGAGATTGAACATGACAATTTAAGTTGTACTGTTTTGATTTTAAAATTATTCTTTTGGAATTGAACATATTGGAGGAAAGAGATTGGACAAAAACTAAATGTTTTGTTTCTCGCTAAACCACAAATCAACTTTTTATCTCAAATACAAGTTGTACAAAATATTAAATTAATCTTTTCTCCACTAAACATCATGCAAGATAGAAGTTGTTTAATACCTTAAAAGTTTATATTATTCTGTCTTGAGGTGTTACTTACTTTTTAACAGATCAAACACACTCATAAAGGTAGGAGGGTAACCTCTTTCCCTATTATGCACGGGATCCTTTACGGAGGTCATTTAGCTAGGCAACTACTTTGGTTTTGCCGAGTTAAGAAGGAATGTGACCGAGTTGGTAAGAAGTGTGGTATAGTTGTGCTTTTTCAAATAGTATCGTTGATTGATATCATAATAAAGTGGACCTAACTTGATGAGTTCGAATTGAGTGTAGCTCAAGTAAGATCAATATTTTTTTTGGTAGAAAATTTTTAAAAAATATCTCTCTTATTCGTAAGGGTTAAATATATTTTTTATCCATATAAATAAATATCTCTCTTATTCGTAAGGGTTAAATATATTTTTGATCCATATAAATATTGCAAGTTTTTGGTTTAGTTTCCTAAAAATTTTGTAAAACTTTTAAGAAAGTAAAAGTAAAAAAACAATAGGGAAATTAAATAAAAAAATGTAAATATTTATAAAAATAAAAAGGTGACAACTTGGGTACCCATCTGTCGTACCTCAATTTTTGACCCAATTTTACTCGTTTAAATCATCTTTTTAAAGCCGAGAATTTTCGTCGTTTCAGACGAAATTTCGGCAGGGAGGTATTTTAAAATACCTCATTTAGAGTTTCAAAAGCGATAGTCTTAATTTTATGGTTATTTTATTTTTACTTTAGTTTTTTATTATTATTTTATTAATTTCGTTTTTTTTATTGTTGCTATTAATTATATTCTGTTTTATTTTATTTTGTATTTTTATGCTTTTTGTTTTTATCATTTTATTTATTTAATTAATTAACAAACAGCTTGCACATCACTTTCTCCATCAGAATTGCATCAGATCCATCATTTTCTCATCAGTTTTTTTGTCCATTTTTGCTTGGTTTCTTGCCATTTTTCTGATTGAACCAAAGATCCAATCTCAACAGCTCTGTGCCCATCTCCTTTTGTCCATCCATTTTCAATAAAAACACAGCAGAGAGATAGAGAGGATAACAGAACATAACAGCAAAAACACTACACAAAAAACCCAGCAAGCACAACACAGAACCACAACACAAAAGCAACTCAGCAGCAAAAAAAAATACTCCTCCCCCTCACCACCAAACCCACACAAAAACCAACTGCAACAAAAAAAAAAAAGATCACTTCTTCCCCCAACACATCCCACACGACCCACACCCCAAAACGCGCGCAACACCCAACTTAACAGCACCATATACGGCCAGCAAACAAAATCCAAAACAACACACGCATAAAAAGCCATAACCGAACCACACAACACTCCTAAACAGCAGCACACACGCCTAAACAGCAGCACAGAACACTCCTAAACAGTCTAAACCGCAACACAACACAACAACACAACTCAGCCATAACTCACAACACAGCACACGCACGGCCTTAGCATAAAAAAAAAAAACACACGCAAGCAAACACGAACCTATACACCGAACCAACACAAAACTGAACCAAAAGGAAAGAAAAGGTAGTTTCTCAATTTTTTTTTTTAAGTTTAGATCTAGGGTTTTTGTTTGAGATTTTCGAAAATCCGTGTTCGGATTCGTAACGAGAGAGAAAAAGGAACCTAAAAAACGTAAAAAAAAATTGAAAAGAGGTGAGGTAGTACTCCGGCGCGGCGGCGCCGCCCTCTGGGCTGGCCGGCCACCGCGCCGGGATTCCTTTGGCCGGCGAAGGGGATGAGAGAAGAGAGAGCAAGGGAGAAAAGGAAGAGAGAAGGAGAGGGAAAGAGAGAGAAAGTTTTAGAAAAATGGAGATAAAACCGGCCTTGGGGCTTATATAGAGGAACTGAACCGGTTCGGTTCTCCTAGACCGAACCGGTCTATTTTCTTTCTTTCTCTGGCCCGTTGGACTACTGCCCAGCCCACTCTCAATTTCCCTTTCCCTCTTCAGACTACTCTCTACACCCCCTGTTTACTCCTGCACCCCCTTTTCTTTTGTCTTTTAATTTCTTTGTTTTCTTTGTTATTTCTTGCATTTTTATTATTTCATTTACTTTCTTTTCACATTTTTTTTGCTTATTTGTTTTTATTATTTTAGGTCATTTCACTTTGCTCCATTTATTTACTTTTATTTGTTTTCTTTATTATTTTTGTCATTTTTCTTTATAGCTTAGATTTATGTTAATGCATTTTCCTTTTTAGTATAGTTTATTTTCATTATTTTTTTGCACTATTATTCAAATATCCAGCACACCATGCATTTTTACTTTTATTCTTTTATCTATTTATGCAACTTATTTATTTAGTGCCTTGCATAACATGCATTTTTGTTATTATTATTATTTTTATGCAACATATTTATTTTATGTCCAACACTTCATGCATTTTTATTGTTTTCTTTTTACTTTATGCAACGTGTTTATTTAATGTAAAATCCATCTCATGCATTTTTTTATTTTTGATTTAGTTTTGTGTATTTTGCATATTTATCTACTTTTATGCACTTGCAATTTATTTTTCTTTATTGGATGCTTTATTATTCTTGTTTTATTGGTACTTAGAATGTATTTTAGGAACAATGTAACACAAATGAAAATAAGTATTAAGAGTTCAATCGACCTGAAAAAGGAAAACTTGGGTAGACACCCGACGCTTCCCCGAATGCGGAATGCGAGATCCCCGTCTCGGTCATATTCAAAGCATTCGTCGTTCGATTAAACTCTTAATAAAACAAAAATAATAAAAACATTTTTCTTTTGTGAGCGAAAAAGGAAACTTGGGTAGACACCCGACGCTTCCCCGAATATTCGAAAACGAGGTAGACACTTCACTTTTCGGATATTCGTCCTCCGCTTAAAATCAATCTCAACCCACTTAACTTTACTTTTTTTCACGCCCATGCGCGTTTTCAAACGGATGTCATCGCCCAAGCGCGAGTCCGCTCTTTTATCCAAACTTCTTTCACGCCCATGTGCGTTTTTAAATGATACTTTTGCCCAAGCGCGGATCCGTCTTTTTTCTAAAACAAACTTTTTCGCCCAAGTGCGACTAAAACATTTTCATAAATAAAATCAATCAACACACAAATATTTTCTACCAAAGAACTACGTAGCTTTGAATTCTCCATCGCACCGGGAGATACGTAGGAGCAAGATCAAACTATTGTCAAGCACCCTAATAAAAAACTCATTTTTAGTCTTTAAATCATTTTTTTTCTCTTCCATTCTTTACAAACATTTTTTCATGAAACTAACACATTTTGAAAGCTAATTAATTAATGGTTCCCGTTGAGTACAACGGATGTGAGGGGTGCTAATACCTTCCCCTCGCATAACCGATTCCCGAACCCGAATTTGGTTGCGATGACCTTATTCTTGTTCTCAAAGGGGTTTATCGACGTTCCCCTTTTCAAAAATAAAACATCGGTGGCGACTTTACTGTCTAGCGAGCGTTTTTCGCCCGCGCATTTTCCCCGCCGCTTCACCATCAATAAAAGGTGGGTAACACAACCCATGCTGAGTTGACACCAATCAAAGTTATTTGTTTGTTTTCTATTATTTTTAATGTTATATAAATACATTGTTTTGATTGGGCCAACTCAACATGGGTAGTATTACCCACCTTTTATTGACGGGTAAACAAGAATTTTCCAAATAAAAAACATACTATTTAACTCTCTAATTTCAACCCATTCAAATTCTTCTACACCTAGGTTGACCTATGACATAGACTAAAATGAATGTTTATACTCAACAAAAGTACATTAATAAAATGTTTGTACTGTTCTGAAACATCTCTCTACCTTTCATCTTCCTCGTGAACCGTTAAAGGGTTTAAAGCCATATACCCTTCTTTTCTTTTTCTTCCTCCAACAAAAACCTTGCAACTTTGAACCATTTTACTCTCTGCTTCTGTTTGAAATGGAAGAAGATGGAAGCAGATCTTGGGAAGAACATATTTACTGGAACCATTTTCAATTCATCCATTTCACTCTATTTCTTCAAACCACAGATTTTCAACAACAACTTGTAAGTACAAACCATGTTAATAAAAATGAAACCTTTATAAAGTGTTCATACTTGGGTGTTGAGTACAATACATACACTTCAATATTTGAACTTGCCCATCTTTTCAGTTTTGTATCTTTTTACAATTCCTTTAACCGCAGTTAGTTCTATTGAAGAAAGTTTTGAGCTTTTGATTATTGGATATGCTGTTGAAGTTTTTTATTTTTTTGCCATATTTTGAACATATGGTATAGATATTGATATGCTTGTTTTTAAATAATGGCTTAGGAACTTTGACATTAGTTGCAGATCTGTTTTGAGACACTTTGTTTTGAGCTTGCATTGAAATAATTAAGTAGATTGTTTAATAGCTGTTTTTCTAGCAATTAATTATGTTTAGCTTTTAGGTTTATTATTCCTTTCCTGCTTCTGCAAACACTATCTATGTAATATGTACTTTTTTTTATAAAAAAAAATTAAGGGGGAAATTTGGATTATGGCCATTTTCAATCGGCCCGAGGGGATTTGAACCTTGAAGCTTGAGGTTACAATGCTAAGTTCTTAACACTGAGCTAGCACCTCAAGTATATGTGAATCATGTACTTGAGATGATTAATAGCTGTTTTTCAAGCAAATTACTAGTATTATCTTTTGGCTCTTCAGCTCAATGTATCTTTTAATCTCAGATGGAAATTTATATTTTAACTGCAGGCACTTCCTAAAACATTTTCGGACAATTTAAAAAAGAAGTTGCCAGAAAATGTGACCCTTAAAGGTCCTAGTGGAGTTGTGTGGAATATAGGACTGACAACTAAAGATGATACTGTTTACTTCGTGAGGGGTTGGGAGCGATTCGTGAAAGATCACTCTTTGAAAGAGAATGATTTCCTTGTCTTTAAGTACAACAGTGAATCTCTCTTTGATGTTTTAATCTTTGATGGAGTTAGTTTCTGTGAGAAGGCAGCTTCTTATTTTGTCAGAAAATGTGGACATGCTCAAACTGAAGAAGGGGGTAGCAAGGTAAAGAACACAAACACATCTGTTGAAGAAGTCAATACTGCTTCTAATGGTGGCGTTGACTGTGGTTCACCTGAGAGATTTCGGCGTCTTGACAGTATAAGAACACCATTAGCTGTACCTGTCAAAACTACTAATAAAATGACTTTAAATGCTTTTTTTGAATCTGCTTCCCCTAAGGAACTCCCCATCTACTTTCCCAAACAACCAACCGGCCAAAGGACCAAGAAGCCAGCTAATGAAGTTACGCCTGGCAAGACTAAGAAGCGAGGAAGACCACCAAAAGAAGCACTTGATTTGAGGGCTTGTAACAAGGAACACTCAGGTTAAAATATTTCTTTCTTTTGCATTAACTTTTACTACGTTGATTCTAACTTATTTAGTATCTATAACTTTCTGATGTCATGTTTTTTTTTGTGCTGCACATGCTTTGCTATGAAGTTTTTAAAAGCTTAAGAAGATAACTCCATGTTCATTGCGCAAACTAGTTTTTTCCCCTTTTTCTAATGGTCTTAAAGTGGTTTATCAGTATCTAATGATATGCAGGAGTCCTATCTTAATTCAATACTAAACTCAACCCAATTGATACGAACATCTAGTGTGTATCTATTTGGACATGAATCTCATTTTGAATCCTGATTCACTATGATGAATTTTGATTAATTCTAATGAATCAATACCTAAACTTAAGAGTAGCCAACCACTTTTTTGTCAAATTTGTATAACCAACCACTTTTCTTTTGTCATTTGATTTATGACTTCAATCAAGAATCATTTTGAAGTTTATATATAATGTATCGGCTTATAATTTTGTTATGTCACTTGTTTTTACTTAAGAATGACATACTTTCTGATAGGGCCTTAACTTTAGCAGATGACATAGGCCTGAGTGACAAAGGGAATAAGCCCAAATTGTAGACAGTTTATGTGAGGAGAAACAGTGACAGAGAGAATGATGAGGTGGCAAGGAGGGAAAGTGAGAACTAGTGGTTTACTTGAGGATTCGGTTATATGAGGTGGGAGTTGTGGAGAGGAAGAGGGCATCGAGGAAAAATCATTGTTTTGTTTGGCCATAGAATAGTGTCTTTTCACTGTGTAGAGCATTGCTCTTTGGGTTGTAGGGATTTATCGTCAATAAACACTCACACTCGCATTCCATTTGCAATTCCCGGTTTCTCTTTAATTTCTCGCTTCTGTTATTATAACTCATCCGATTTTCCCTAGCAAACTGATACTTGTCAAGGAAAGAGTATTTTGCACTCAAATTCGTATATTTATGCCAGAGCTTATCCTTTAATTTAAAACTTCTGATTGAATTGTTCAATTCCACAGAGGCAGCACAGTCAAGGTTATCGACAGCAAAGGATGAGAAAAAGTTAGCCCAGTCATTTACCTCAACTTTTCCATATTTTGTTAAAATAATCAAAACGTTCAATGTCGATGGTCCACGTATTCTGGTGAGTTGTTCCCTTTTGTGATTCTTAATTTACCTCCCAAATAATGTTCTTTTATCTCTCCGTCTCTATCTTTAAGTAACTTGTGTAGTGTTTCATTTGCTTGAGAAACTGATCTTGTTAGATTAAAGCATTTCTCCTTTTATGTGTGGAGGATGGTAAGCATGGATTAAAGTATTTAAGATGTACACATTACCAGTAAAAGAAGATTTCAATGAAAATTCCATCCTAATTTATGAGTCAATCTTGGTAGATTTGAGCTATGCTTGTACTTGCAATTCAATGCATGTTGGAGTGATATTTCAATACTTAGTGTGAAGTTGCTGCTTGACAAAATTCTCAACTACTGCTATGACATTTACAAATTGATTTCTGTGCAATGACTCTGTTGTGTTTCTCCAAGAAGTACCAGTTGTATTTGTTCTTTTTTTGCCTTAAAAGTTAATATTTCCTGTTTTAAGTTTATTGGTCGTATTATTTATGTAAAGTTTTCATCCCATTCACTGTGCTTGGCATTAACACTGAAGCTCTTGCTAATACTGATTTATAATTGATATAATTCAGAATATACCCCATCAATTTTCCATAGCACATCTTCCAAACGGCAAGATTAAGATTATTCTTCGTAATTTGAAGGGAGAACAATGGACTGCTAATTCTGTTCCTAGAAGTAGAGTGCATACAAGTCACACTCTATGTGGAGGATGGATGTCTTTTGTTCGTGCCAATAACATAAAGCTTGGAGATGTCTGCATTTTCGAACTTATAAATGACTGTGAATTACGTGTTCGAGTCGCTGAGGTTGACGAAGATGGGCTAGTCTCCGAGGTTCAAAAGGAAGGTATTGATCATCAATATGGGAGTTTTGAAACTTAATAGCATGTAGCTAGCTACTGTTCAATCTACCTGCTAACGTTCTTGTTTATGAGACAGATGAATCAATCTCCAATGTACCATCATAATTCATGTTATGCATGCAATATGATGATAAGAGTTGCAAAAAGACTTGTGCATTTTATGCATGTCAGTAAATTCATGTTGTATCTTAGTATATGGTTTAGAGGTCACCATTCACATCCCTATTAGCTGTATCATCACTAATCAAGATCATAGAGCGTATTTAATTATCTATATCTATTATGCTACTGATTTTTTAGTTCATATCTATATAACATTCAGTAGGCTCGTGAACTGTTGGCCTCGTAGAGGTAAAACTATACTTGATTTTTGTCTCATTTACTGTCCTTCAGGGATATGCACACATCCTAGAAAATTACATGTCATACTAACTAGTGTCTTAAAGGAACTAGGAACTGCTCAAAGCACTACACAAAGAAGTCAAAAATAGTTAAACCAAAAAACAATAACAATTGTTAAACCAAAAAAAAAAATTGACTACATTATTTGGGTCTTGTTAACCAGTGCCCTAAGAGCATTGGTTAAGAAATCCACTGATAGAAACTTTGTCTTGAAAATATAAGCTTTTACTTTGTCTTAGCAATAATCACACCATTTTTTGATGCAAACTTCCTAATTTTAACACCTTAATTAATGCCTCAATGACACTCATTAGCATAATAATACTCCATAAGACAAACAACAAGTATTCCCTCCATTCTAAATTTAAGGTTTATACCCCCTCCGTCCCTTTTTATAGGAGTAGTTTACAAAAATCACGTGTATTAAGAAAAGTTGTTGGAGTAATAAAGTTGTCTTAAATTAGTGTGACTATTACTAGATTACCCTTAATTAAATATATATTTAATGTTAATTTTTCATATACCAAGACAAATCGATAGTATTAATAAGGGGTATATTTGGAAAAAGAGTAATCAATGTATCTAGGAATTTGTATATGATCTTATATTTAAGGACAAATTTTTTTTGTAAACTACTCTTATAAATTGGGACGGAGGGAGTAATACTTTCTACACAAATATTAAGAAAAACAATAAATTGACTGGCTAATGGACATGGTAATAAATTTAGGGTCATTCTAAGGAATAAAAAACGTTGTGTTGAAAACGACATCTTTTATAGAAGTCACTACCCATTTTGCAAGACATGATTCTTTAACAATGACCCATAATTTTACCAAGTTAAGCCTATTTATTAGTAATAAATATATGTTCGGCAATGTCTTTGGCTAATAAAAAAAGTGCAATTAAAACTAAATGTCTTATAAATAAGTAATGAGGGAAAATTTGAGAAAATATAATTAATGATGCATTAGAATGATAAAACTATACTCCCTCCGTTCCTTTTTAATTGTCACTTTTGCAGAAAATTTTTGTTTCTAATTAACTGTCACTTTCAAAGTTCAATGTAATATTAACTGTTGTTTTTCCTATATTGCCCTTAGTAATTTATTGCAGAGAGAGAAATATACGAAATATGATATTAAATAAATAAGGCTATTATAGGAAAAACATAAATTGTTGTATCAAAAGTAGTAAAATACATTTATTGTCTTGGTTTGTGTAAAAAGTCAAAAAGTGACAATTAAAAAGGAACAGAGGGAGTAGTATTTGGTTTGAATTATTTTTACTTTTGCTGAAACAACTAGTATTAATTTATCAACATGTTGTTGGGTGAGAGTTGGTAATATTACCCTCCCATAAGACAAGAATGTGAGTTCAATTTGAGAGGCAAATCCATATAGAAAAATGAAATAGATATTCTGCAACTTTATAATTAGTCTTATAATGGATTCAAATGACTTAAGTCGAGAAGATACCTTTTAATTACAATAGGTTAGAAAAATAAACAAAACTATTAATTTGGAACTGACCAAGTGGAGTATTTATTTGAAGGATTAGCAATTCATGAGTTAACATTTACACGACCTTTGTTACTGCTGAAGTTTTAAATTGAAATTGAGCATTATAACTAAATTAGAGAATTAAAACTAAGCATAGACCACAAATATTTTAAACATGATAAAGGCCGCAACTCACATGACACAATACCACGACATTAAACGTGGAGAAATGAACCCGACCCACCCACCCCAGCCCTGCCTATTATTAATAACCTTCATGTTGCCAAGTACCATGTCCTAGTCCGCCCTAAAATATAAGCAAAAATTGGTCAACAAAATCAAATACATTAACTTTGGTTGACCAATTTTTGCTTATATTTGGGACGGAGTGAATATGTATTTACTCCCTTCGTCCCTTTTTACAGGAGTAGTTTACAAAAAACACGTGTATTAAGAAAAGTTGTTGGAGTAATAAAGTTGTCTCAAATGTGTGTGACTATTACTAGATTACCGTTAATTAAATACTCCCTCCGTCCCAAATTATAAGCAAAAAAAACTCATTTTCTTTGTCCCAAATTATAAGCAAAAAGACCAATTTTTATCATATTTAATTATGTTATTTCAAAAAAACATCTTTTCCAAAGAGAAATTAAATACAAATTGCATTCATTTTGCTCTTCCTTTCATTTTCTCTATAACTAATAACCAATGAAAATTATTTTTACATCTTTCTATGAAACTTATTCCAAGGATAACACAAGAAACTATGTTACAAATTACTATGTTTTAGTTTTCTTAATAAGGGTGAAATGATTTTTTTTGCTTATAATTTGGGACGGAGGGAGTATATATTTATTGTTAACTTTTCATATATCAAGACAAATTGATAGTATTAATAAGGGGTATATTTGGAAAAAGAGTAATCAATACATCTAGGAATTTGTATATGATCTTATATTTAGGGACAAAACTTTTTTGTAAACTACTCCTATAAATAGGGACGGACGGAGTACAAACAACTTTTTGATCAAATTAAAAAAAAATGTTCTTATGATTAAAACAAAACATAAATTAAATTAACTTTCACTTTATATAAAAGTCTCAACAACTTATTAAAAAAAAAGTCTCAAAAAAATATTTTGGCTAAAAACATAAAGTTCTCTAAAATAAAAACCACATCCGTCTAAATTAGATGTTACTTTACATAAAAATCGTTAAAAAGGGAATATTTACGATCATAAGCAATATAAATTAGTTTCTGTTTTAAGCTTATGTCAATAAGCTCTCCAGAATAATTTATATAAATATCTCATAATTTACATGAAAATATTTAGCCACATTTGTTCCTTGATCATTGAAATAACTTTATACGTAATTCTTTGCTAAAGAAACATGTAGGTGCTATATACAAAAATAAAATTATACAATATAATGTCTTGAAAGTAGGGAAGTTTTTTGAATGAAATTTGCAAATATGCTCATACAAGGAACTGTTGTGTTTAAGGTCGATAAATAACAAGGGAAGTATATCTCTCTAACCCTTTCAATAAAGAGCATGCTTCCACAGTACCAACTTTATTGGGTTTGCTCACATACTCTCGTAACATTATGAAATATTCTCTCCATTAAGTTCGTAACTAAAATTAGGTTGTTTCACAACATTTAGGTCGTTTCGAGTTTATCAAGTTTTTTTATTCAATACCTAAATAAAACCTATCAAATTTGATAAAATGCTAATCGAACCAAATTATATGACAACACAATTATTTTTCTTCTTTAGTTGAATTGGAGAGTTGATTGAAATGGGAATATTATTTATTCACCAATTTAATTTTCATAGATTCTACAAGCAGTGAGTTACTTGAGCAAAAAAAATATAAAGGACAACCAAGTAATTGAAATCAAGTGGTTAGTGAATTTTACTAAATGACGAATCCTTCATAAGAACATGAGTTCTAATCAGGGATTGAACAATTCTCGGTCAGGCTATACATACTTCACGGTCAAGCAAGTACATACCGACATTGCCCGCTAATATTTAAAGAATAATATTGTTACTATTGAAAAATTGAACCCTCGATTGTTCAATTATATGGATCCTAGATGATAAACAATGAAACAACTAGAGTGTTTTTCACACTTGAGTGGACCATTTGTCCCATCCTCATTCTCATACTATTCACAAAGTGAATCCTCGGTACTAATGTTATATGGATAATCAATAACACGCAATTAGAAAAAGATACATATCTTCCTCCTCACATTATTCACAAAGTGAATCCTTGGTACTAGTGTTATATGGATAATCAGTAACACACAATTAGAAAAAGATAAACAGTAAATCAACTAGAGTGTTTTTAACGCTTAAGTGGACCCTCTGCTCCCATCCTCCTCCTCACGTTATTCAGAAAGTGAGTCCTCAGTACTAGTGTTATATGGATAGTCAGTAACACGCAATTAGAAATTAGAAAAAGATAAAAGGAGAGTTACACACGCAGCCGATAAAAACAAACTAGGGTGTTTTAACACTTGAGTTGAGTCATGCAAGTGCATGGTGTCATTGCCCACTAAAAATCAAAGGGAAACGTTTCTATTAGGGCTGGACATAAACCCGCGGTTTCTATCGGCCCAGAAAAAGAGAAACGGGCGGTTTCTATCGGGTCTGCGGGTCCAAAAACGTAGAGATACAGTTTACATCGGGTTTAAACGGGCGGGTCCGGGTGAAATATATGGACCCCTCGGTATCCGAACCCACCCGTGAATGCATAGTACATGAATATTTATGACTCGCCAGAGTTGTTGTGAGTTGTGACAATACCTCATGTGGCAGACTATACATTACCTTTTCAGTCATAGACTCATAGTAGCCCACTATTTTCTTTGACTAGGAATCTAGGATAGTTAATGCATACTATTTTATTTTATAGGACAATTAATTAATAATTAATACATATCAAATATCATAAGAGGTCTAAGTACCTCTGTCAAAAATAATTACTCGATGAATATCTTTTCTTCCAAAAATTAAATTACAATAACAATGCATAAATATATTTGTTTTCTTTTAATATTTTCCTTGAGACATTACAGTACAAATGTTCTCTCCCCCCCTCTCTCTGTTAGTTTTGAAATCTCACCTCCTTCAACTCTTTGCAATACTCCACCGGACCCTTTCTTCTCCTTCTCTTTATCATCTTTTTCTTTTTCTTCTTCTTCTTAAGTCTATCTTTTTCAGTTTCTTTCAAATTTTCATTTTCTGTTGGTTGATGTCTTAATGATACAGATCTGACTTTGTTGATATTGCGTTTCCTTTTCTTGTTGTATTCTGAATCAAGATATTTTTTTTGATTTACTTTGTTAGTTGTTTGAAATGCTACCCGCTTAAACCCGCCCGTTGTACCCGCAACCCGATTGACCCGCAACCCGATTGACCCGAAGGAAAAAATGGGCAGAAATGGGTTTATGATTACCACCCGCGGGTTCGGACGGATTTGACTTTTGGACCCGAATCCGCCCGTTGTCCAGTCCTAGTTTCTATCATATTATTGATAAGCTGGTTCCTCGAGTGTTCCTTGTACGAATCATAGATGGCAGTAAATGACAATTTCAAACAACTAGAGCATTTTAATATTTGAGTGGACTCAAGAAGGTAGTACTCTGGCATTGTCCAGTGTGAAATTAAGGAAAATAATCCTCTCACATTATTCACAAATTAAATCATCAGGAGTAGTGTTACATGGAACCAATAAAAGAAACACAGCCAACCATGATAAAAACAATTGAGACAATTTAACACCCAAATAGAGCCAATCAACTAACACACTCTCGTTACCCACTAGAAATTAGGGGGCAAAACGATCATTTCACATTATTCATTAATTGAATCATTAAATTCAATGCTCTATATGTGGTTGTAAAAACAAGCTAGTTAAGAGAATTGATAAAATTGAAAGAAAATTTGAAAATGACGAAGTGAAAACAAGACTACAAAGATAAAGATGTGAATGATATAAAATAAACTAAAAACACAAGATCAAAGATGAAGAAGATGAAAGTCTTTGTGATTATTCTCTACACAAGTGTGTCTTTACACTAAAATATGAGTCATATTTATAGGACACAGTGTGCAAGTGAATAATCAAAGTAATCAAGGTCCACTAACCATCCATTCACTTTAGGGAGTTATAGGAAGGTGGAAGACTAAGGATGGACATCCACTAAACTAATTATTCATAACACTCCCCCTTGGATGTCCATCAGGATATGCCTCATTAAAACCTTACTAAAAAAAACCCAATGGGAAAAAATTCTAGTGAAGGAAAAAGAGTACATAATCCTTTTACATAATACATTTATTTCTCCCCCTCAACAATACAACCATCTTTGAGTCGACGAAGACCAATTTTTTGTAACAATTGATCAAAAACTCTGCTTCGGAGTGACTTTGTGAAAAGGTCTGCAAGATTATCACAAGAACGAATTTGTTGCATGCTTATATCACCATTCTTCTGAAGATCATGCATGAAAAAGAATTTAGGAGAAATATGTTTTGTTCGATCTCCTTTAATGTAACCTTCTTTCAACTGAGCAATGCATGCAGTATTATCTTCATAAATAGTTGTCGCATTTATTCTCCCGATAGATAAACCACAACTCTCTTGTATGTGTTGAATTAGAGACCTTAACCAAACACATTCTCGACTCGCCTCATGTAGTGCTAAAAGTTCAGCATGATTTGATGATGTTGATGTTATGGTTTGCTTCACAGATCTCCATGAAATGGTTGTACCTCCACATGTAAACAAGTAACCTGTTTGTGATCTTCCATTATGAGGATCTGACAAATAACCTGCATCTGCATAACCTGTTAATTCAAATTTTTGTACTTTTGAATAAAACAAACCCATGTCCATTGTACCTCTAAGGTAACGAAATATATGCTTGACTCCGTTCCAATGTCTCCGTGTGGGTGAAGAACTATATCTTGCTAACAGATTGACAGAAAATGAAATATCAGGACGCGTATAATTAGCAAGGTACATTAGTGCTCTGATTGCACTGAGATATGGTACTTCAAGACCAAGTATTTCTTCACCCTCTTCTCGAGGTCTGAAAGGATCTTTCTCCACATCCAGTGATCGAATAACCATTGGAGTAGACAATGGATGAGATTTGTCCATATAGAAACGTTTTAATACTTTTGCAACATAAGCTTCTTGATGCACAAATATTCCATTATTCAAATGCTCAATTTGTAATCCCAAACAAAACTTTGTCCTTCCCAAGTCCTTTACCTCAAACTCTTTCTTTAAGCAATCTATAGCTTTTGGAAGCTCGTCAGGAGTTCCAATAATATTTATATCAACATACACCGCAATTATTGCAAATTCTTTTCCAGATCTTTTTATAAAAATACATGGACAAATGGAGTCATTTGTATACCCCTCTTTTATTAAATATTCACTAAGGCGATTATACCACATGCGCCCTGATTGTTTTATCCCATATAAAGACTTATTCAATTTGATGAAATAGTCTTCTCGAGATCTAGGACAATCTGTCTCAGGAAAATTAAATCCTTGTGGGAGTTTCATGTAAATGTTACTATCAAGTGATCCATATAAATAAGCTGTAACAACATCCATCATGTGCAATTTGAGCCCTTCATGTGCTACAAGGCTAATTAAGTACCGAAAAGTACATGCATCCACTACAGGTGAATATGTCTCATCAAAGTCAATTCCAGGTCTTTGTGAAAATCCTTGGGCAACAAGCCAAGCTTTGTATCTCACAATTTCACCATTCTCATTTCGTTTTCTCACAAAAACCCACCTATATCCAACTGGTTTCACACCTTCAGGTGTTCGGACTATAGGTCCAAAAACTTTTCGCTTGTAAAGCAAGTTTAATTCAGCTTTAATTGCATCTTTCCATTTTGGCCAATTCTCACTTTGCCTACAATCTTTGATAGACTTTGGTTCATGATCCTCGCTATCATTTATCACATTTAGCGTTATATGATATGCAAAAGCATCGTCAACGTTGACTTTTTGCCGGTTCCATTGTATTCCATTACTGACATAATTTATTGAGATCTCTTTATTTTCATGAATTTCAGGTACCTGATCAGTCTCTTCCGGAACTGAAATATCAATTATGTCTGAAGACTCTTTTAGAGTTTCTATATCCTCACTTGGGCCATCTTTCTTTTTAGCTCCTTTTCTCATTCGAGGATTTTTATCTTTGGAACCGACTGGCCTACCATGCTTCAGGCGTGGTTGAGACTCATTTGCAATATGAGATTGCCCAATTGTGACATCCATTTTTATCGGAGCATTAGCAGCTGGTATATATGATTTTGTCACACTTTTTGGATCAGTGAATGCATTTGGTAATTGATTTGCTAAGCTCTGCAAATGAATTATCTTTTGAACTTCAAGTTCACATTGTTTAGTTCGAGGATCAAGATGAGACAATGATAATTCTTTCCATATGATTTCCTTTTCCAGCTGCTTACTCTCTCCCCCTAATGTTGGGAAATTTGATTCATCAAAATGGCAATCAGCAAATCGGGCTGTAAATAAATCTCTCGTTGTTGGTTCAAGATACTTTATAATAGATCGAGATTCATATCCAACATATATTCCCAACCTTCTTTGAGGACTCATCTTAGTGTGTTGTGGTGGAGAAATATGAACATACACCGCACATATTTCCCAAAGATTCTTAGATGGGAAATATTAGGTTCTTAACCAAAAACTAATTGTAAAGGGGAAGAGTTATGATAACTTGTTGGCCTGATGCGAATAAATGATGCAGCATGCAAAATTGCATGTCCCCAAGTAGAAATTGGAAGTTTGCGTCTCATGAGAAGTGGTCTTACAATTAACTGTAAACGCTTGATAAATGATTATGCAAGTCCATTTTGTGTATGAACATGTGCTACAGGATGTTCAATGTCAACTCCAATGGACATACAATATTCATTAAATGCTTGAGATGAGAACTCGGCGGCATTATCAAGTCGTATTTTCTTGACGGGATAATCAGGGAAGTGCGCTCTTATTCGAATTAATTGAGCTAGCAATCTTGCAAATGCCTGGTTGTGAGTTGACAACAAACAAACATGTGACCATCTAGTGGATGCATCAATTAAAACCATAAAGTATCTAAATGGTCCACATGGCGGGTGTATTGGCCCACAAATATCACCATGTATACGCTCTAAAAAATTTAGAGATTCACTTCCATTTTTTGTTGGTGATGGCATAATTATCAACTTCCCTTGTGAACAAGAGGTGCATGAGAACTTATCAGATTGAAGAATCTACTGGCTCTTCAATTGATGACCACAAGAATTTTCAATTATTTTTCGCATCATTATAGACCCAGGATGGCCCAACCGGTCATGCCAAACAACAAATTTTTTATGATTTGTAAACTTCTGGTTTACGATCACATGTGCTTCAATTGCACTTATAAAATAAAGTAAAAGCACAAGATCAAAGATGAAGAAGATGAAAGCCTTTGTGATTATTCTCTACACAAGTGTGTCTTTACACTAAAATATGAGTCCTATTTATAGGACACAATGTGCAAGTGAATGATCAAAGTAATTAAGGTCCACTAACCATCCATTCACTTAGGGAGTTATAGGAAGGTGGAAGACTAAGGATGAACATCCACTAAACTAATTATTCATAACAGTGAAATCCATTTTTCACATTTATAGTAAAAACTCATTTTGGTCCTTAAATATATGAAACATTGTCATTATAATTTTTTAATTTAGCAACATTACGTAAACATCTAGGGTGTTTTTCACACTTGAGTGGACCATCTGCCCCATCCTCATCCTCATACTATTCACAAAGTGAATCCTCGGTACTAGTGTTATATGGATAATCAGTAACACACAATTGGAAAAAGATACTCATCTTCCTCCTCACATTATTCACAAAATGAATCATTGGTACTAGTGTTATATGGATAATCAGTAACACACAATTAGAAAAAGATAAACAGTAAAGCAACTAGAGTATTTTTAACACTTGAGTGGACCCTCTGCCCCCATCCTCATATTATTCACAAAGTGAATCCTCGGTACTAGTGTTATATGGATAGTCAGTAACACGCAATTAGAAAAAGATAAAAGGAGAGTTACACAAACAACGGATAAAAACAACTGAGGTGTTTTAACACTGCACGCAATTTAAAAAATATAAAAGGAGAGTTACACACGCAACCGATAAAAACAAACTATGGTGTTTTAACACTTGAGTTGAGTCATGCAAGTGCATGCTGGCATTGCCCACTAAAAATCACAGGGAAATGTTTCTATATATTATTAATAAACTGATTCCTCGAGTGTTCCTTGTACGAATCATAGATGACA
Source organism: Medicago ruthenica (assembly GCA_018208015.1). Taxonomy (NCBI): domain Eukaryota; kingdom Viridiplantae; phylum Streptophyta; class Magnoliopsida; order Fabales; family Fabaceae; genus Medicago; species Medicago ruthenica. The sequence continues at coordinate 107,581,596 of CM031371.1, read as the reverse complement.
GTAAACGACAATTTCAAACAACTGGAGCATTTTAATATTGGCTTAATTGATCATCCGGTCCCTTAACTTATTTTATTTTTTCACTTTGGTCCCCTAACTATTAAGTGTTTCAATTTGGTCCCATAAGTCTTACACCGTTTACTAATCTGGTCCCTTCTGTTAGTTTTTTTCAAAAAACGTTAAGTTTAGACAGGTGGCTGTCCAACGTGGCATAACCCTTCCAATTCTGAGAACTTAGAGAGAGAGAGAGAATGAAAACGTAGAGAGATAAGGCTATTGGAAGAAGAAGAAGAAGAAGAAATGAAAGGTTGCTGTAGATTTCAACAAGGTGAAGGATGAAAGCATCTTTTTCAAAAGCTTAACAGGTTTGTTCTTCTTCTTCTTCGAAATTTTTTTAGGGTTTTTGAAGTTGTGGATGATTTTTGTTCTTTTTACTGTTCAGTATGCATGAAAGCGAAATTTATAGGGTTTTTTAATCTCAAAAAGTTTATTTTTGTTTATATGTGTGTTAAAATAGGGTTTTATACATTTGTGTTGTCTGTGGTCCAAAATTTCGGAATTTGTGCATGAATTTTGATTAGGGTTTTTGCTTTTTTAATGGGTTAAAACAGATGGACGAAAGATTTGAGTGTGTCATACATCATGCTGGGGAATTTGAGAATTTTCTTGACCCTGAGTATGTAGGTCCAGAGGAAGTAATTGATTGTGACCCAGATTATTGGCCCTATTTTGAATTGATAGGGAAGTTAAAAGAACTAGGTTATCGTATGCTTAAAGCCCTTTGGTATTTTGATCCTGTTTTGGAAGATGGAATGATAGCATTGAGAGATGATATGGGTGCTAGAAGGATCATGAATATTGCTCTTCAGTTTGATAGGGTCCATTTGTATGCGGTACATCCTATGTCACAACCTGAAATTGTAGAGCTTAACCCATTGATAGAGTATCCATGTATGGAGCCCACTGTAAGGGATGAGAATCAAGAAGGTCCCACTAGTGTAAGTCCCACTGTTGAAGGTCCCACTGCTGAAACTAGTGTAGAAAATGTTAGTGGTCCCATTGTTGAAACTGTTAGTGGTCCCAACTTGGATGTGGATGATAATGGGCCTGACTTGGACTTTGGCTTGGACTTAAATGATGATGGCCCACTGCTGGATGAGAATGTGAATGATAATGGTCCTGATTTGGACTTTGGCTTGGACTTAAATGATGATGGCCCACTGTTGGATGAGAATGTGAATGATAATGGTCCTGAAGTAGAAGATGTTGGACTTAATGGATTAGGAGAGAATCAGAATGAGAATGGGGAAGGAAATGTAGAAAATGTGAATGGGCCTGGATTAGAAGATGATGTGAATCAGAATGAGTTTGGGGTAAGGAATGAAAGTGGGCTTGGAGACTATGATGTGAATGAGAATGAGAATGAGAGTGAAGATGTTGCTTTGGATATACGTTTTGATGACTCAGAAGATGAGGTGTGTATAGGAGGAAACTTAGACAGTGAGGTAGGTAGGAATGGAGTAAATGAAGGCTTAAATGAAATTGAAACTCAAACTGTTGAAACTGAAATTGTTGAAACTCAAACTGTTGTGGGTGAAGGGTCTGAGAGGGTTGAGGGTAACACTGCTGAGAAGGAGAAAAAGAAGAAGGGAGGATCTGCTAGTTGTCGTACCCCAATTTTTGACCCAGTTTTGATTCGTTTTAATCGTCTTTTTTAAGGCCGAGAATTTTCGTCGTTTCAGACGAAATTTCGGCAGGGAGGTATTTTAAAATACCTCATTTAGGGTTTCAAAGGTGATAATTTTAGTTTTATTGTTATTTCATTTTTACTTTAGTTTTTTTTATTATTATTTTATTAATTTCGTTTTTATTTTTTGCTGATTAATTATTTTCTGTTTTGATTTATTTTTATGCTGTCATTTTTATCATTTATTTTAATTATTTAATTAATTAATAAAACAGATCCATCATTTTCTCATCAGATCCATCACTTTCTTCATCAGTTTTTTGTCCCTTTTGCTTGGTTTCTTGCCATTTTTCTGATTAAGCCACAGATCCCTCTCAACAGCTCTGGACACAGCCTCTTTTGTCTATCCAATTTCAATAAAAACAGTGGAGAAGAGAGGATTTGAACAGAACAGAAAAAATCAAGAACATAACAGAAAAAACACTGCACAAAAACACACTTCCAGCAAAAGAGCACAAAAACACACTTCCATCAAAAGAACACAAAAACACAAGAACACACCAACAAAACAGCAACATCCACTCCTCCCCCACTCACCCAAAAACGCGCGCACAACAACCCTCACCCACCCAAACACGCGGCCAAACAGCCACCAAACACCACCATACCCACGCGCATTCCTCCCCACAACCCAACCTACACGCGGCAACACAGCCCACGACACACCCACACACGGCCTCACACCAAGACACACACACACGCACGGACGACCACGCAAGAACCACAACAACACAACCCAAAACAACCACAACAAAAGCGCACGGCACACACACTACACACAACACAAACAGCACCTAACACAGCCCAAAACACCAAGCCATAAACACCAAAACCGAATCAAAAGCTCAAAAGAAAAGGTAGTTTTCAAAAACAATTTAAAACTTTAAGTTTAGATCTACTCATTTTGAAAAAGATTTTGAAAAATCTAGGAGTAGATTTGAGAAGAGGGTGAGGAGAGGAGTTAGAAAAACTAATTTTTTTTGAAAAAAACGGAGTTTTAAAACTCCGGCGCGGTGGCGCCGCCGGCGGCCACCGCGCCGGAATTTTTTCCGGCCACCGGAGGAGAGCAAGGGGGCGGCGCTGGTTTTTAGTAAGAAGGGAGAGAAGAAGTTTAGAGAGAAGGAAGGTTATGAGAGAGAAAGAAAAGAGAAAATGAAAGATTTTGTGAAGAGAAGGGGTATTTATACCCCCCATTAATCCTGTGCGCGTGGGTGCATGCGTTAGCATGCACCATCGCCCCTTTGGCCCTTTGATTCTAAATCAGACGGCTCCAGTTATTTTTCCCTTGTGATCAGATCAGGGCCCTCTGATCAATCAGACGGCCCAGATCAAATCACGCTGGCTCAATGCATTTTGGGCCTATTTGCTTCAAATCTGATTATTTTCTCACTTTCTGCACCTCCTATTTTATTTTTTACACCTCCCTGTTTATTTCTTTTATTTTTTTCTTTGCAATTTTATTTCCTATTATTATTATTTCCTTTTTATTGTTTCTTTTATTTTTCACATCTTATTTATTTACTTATCACATCATATCATGCATTTTATTTTATTTGTCATTTCACTTTGCATTTATCATTTTATTTATTTATATGTCATTAGAATGCATTTAGGGTTTTACTTTGCATTTCACTTTGAGCCAACACCGTAATCTAATCCCTCGTGTTTAGTTTATCGCACTTAATTTCATTTTTGAGTATTAATGCTCTAATCTTTTCACGTTTTTTTATTTATTTATTTTATTTTTATTAGATTATTACCCTATTTTCAATATAACAAAAAACAAAAAACAAAAAAAACAATTTTCTTTTCGCAAATGAAAATAAATATTAAGAGTTCAATCGACCGAAAAAAGGAAAACTTGGGTAGACACCCGACGCTTCCCCGAATGCGGAATGCGAGATCCCCGTCTCGGCCACGTTCAAAGCATTCGTCGTTCGATTAAATTCTTAATAAAACAAAAATAATAAAAAAAACATTTCTCTTTAGTGAGCGAAAAAGGAAAACTTGGGTAGACACCCGACGCTTCCCCGAATATTCGAAAACGAGGTAGACACTTCACTTTTCGGATATTCGTCCTCCACTTAAAATCAATCTCAACCCACTTAACTTTACTTTTTTTTTTACGCCCGTGCGCGTTTTCAAACGGACATCATCGCCCAAGCGCGAGTCCGCTCTTTTATTCAAACTTTTTTTCACGCCCATGTGCGTTTTCAAATGGATATCATCGCCCAAGTGCGGATCCATCTTTTTCTAAAACAATCTTTTTCGCCCAAGTGCGACTAAAATATTTTCATAAATAAAATCAATCAACACACAAATACTTTCTACCAAAGAACTACGTAGCTTTGAATTCTCCATCGCACCAGGAGATACGTAGGAGCAAGATCAAACTCTTGTCAAGCACCCTAATAAAAAATCTTTTTTAGTCTTTAAATCATTTTTCTTTCTTTTCCATTTTTTACAAGCATTTTTATGAAACTAACACATTTTGAAAGCTAATTAATTAATGGTTCCCGTTGAGTACAACGGATGTGAGGGGTGCTAATACCTTCCCCTCGCATAACCGATTCCCGAACCCGAATTTGGTTGCGATGACCTTGTTCTCGTACTCAAAGGGGTTTATCAAAGTTTCCCTTTTCAAAAAAATAAAACTTCGGTGGCGACTTTACTGTCTAGCGAGCGTTTTTCGCCCGCGCATTTTCCCCGCCGCTTCAGCTGGCGACTTCACTGGGGATCCTTAGAGAATCGAACCTAGTTAGTTAGTTAGTTTTTAGTGTTAGTTTCTTTCCTTCATGTTTGTTTATCTTTGGTCTATTTGCTTTATTTTATTTCCGCTTTGTTTATTTTTCGCCTTTTATGTTATTGTGCTATCATATCGGGGTTATTCAAAATATTTTTGAGTGGAGCTCTGTACCCGAGCTTGAAAAACCTAGGTTTAGGATGGTGGTTGCGTAGTATTGGCTTTCGAGATAGACATCTCGTTTGGTCAATATGAAGACCCCGCTTAGAGATGGTCCTCTTCGCGAAAGGTCGTCCGTATAATGGTTAACCCGTTATTATGGCGAAATTCCGAATTGGACCCCTAACTCTAAGGACCTTCTTCTTAGAACCTTTTCAAATCTTGGGTGTTTGTATTAGCTTTCGAGGTAGACACCTCGTTTTGGTTAATGCAAACCCCACCTAGAGGAGACGCATTCGCGAAAGGTTGTCATATAATGGTTAACTCGTTATTCTGGCAAAATTCCGAGATGTTTCTATGACTCTAGGTACCCCTCAAAACAAAAACTTTAGAGCTACCCTCGGTGAGAACCTTGATATAGAAAGCACATAGAACTAAGCCCTCCTAGGGAGCCATCCCTTTAAGTTTTATTTTCCAATTATCCATACCCACACAAAGCATACATGCATTGCATCCACATGCATAAAATCATTTTCTTAATGCACAAGTTTTGTTTCAGGGAATTGCAAAGGCTAAAATTGTGTTGCAAATGTCTAACATAATCTCTTGCAGTCCCCTAAAACTAATCACAAAAAAAAAACTTTTTCACGCATTTGCATTAGCATCATCCATAGCATGCATACATTCGTTTTCATATCCATAATTCATTCCCCTTCTTATTACCAGAAATTCCAACAATCCAAACTGATTCCTCGGCATTCGCATTTCACTCGAAACAACGCACAAAGGATCATGGAGGAAATCGAACATAAGACACCTTGTTTGGGCTACCATTGCTCTCCGAATGCAAGCCTCAACAACTGGACTGCCGTTAAAATCCCAAAGATATTTTCTTTTTCAAAGTAATCATGTTTTTCAAATCCTTTTGCTTTGCCCAAGGCTTAAGGATAACTTTGTAGGGCACCCCTTTATTTCAAATGTTGAATCATCAATAAAAAGCATTTCGTTTTCCATCATTCTTTATTCTTCCATTTCTGCATTTATTTTTCTTAAAAAAAATGATAATCCTTTCCGTTCTTTTGTTTATTTTTGTTTCGTTCACCCTTCTAAAAATAAAATCATCATAAAAACACATGCAGATACCTGAACAAACACATTGATTGTGATACTGCTACAATCCCGCGTAACCTTGAACTCCCCATTAACCAAGCTGAAGAGGATGGTGGAAGTGATTGCGAGCTTCCCGAAGAGTTGGCAAGACTGCTAGAGCGTGAATCTAAAGAGATACAGCCGAATCAAGAGCCTGTGGAGGTAATCAACTTGGGAACTGAGCATGATATAAAAGAGGTCAAGATCGGTTCGTCTTTAAAGGCAAAAGAGCGCGAGAAGTTGGTCGAACTTTTGAGGGAATATGTAGATGTGTTTGCGTGGTCATACCAGGACATGCCAGGGTTGGATACCGAGATAGTTGAGCACAAGCTACCACTCCGGCTAGAATGCCCGCCGATAAAGTAGAAATTGAGAAGGACAAGACCAGACATGTCACTTAAGATCAGGAAAGAAGTCAAGAGGCAATTTGATGCAGGATTCCTAGCCGTGGCAAAGTATCCACAATGGGTTGCTAACATAGTACCGGTACCGAAGAAAGATGGTAAAATACGAATGTGTGTCGATTACCGAGACCTGAACAAAGCAAGCCCTAAGGATGATTTCCCATTACCTCACATCGACGTGTTGGTAGACAATACAGCCCGGTTCGCGGTTTTCTCATTCATGGACGGATTCTCCGGTTACAATCAAATCAAGATGGCTCCGGAAGACATGGAGAAAACCACCTTCATCACCCCATGGGGAACATATTGCTACAAGGTAATGCCTTTCGGCTTGAAGAACGCTGGGGCAACCTATCAAAGAGCAATGATGGCTCTCTTCCACGACATGATGCACAAAGAGCTAGAGGTCTACGTGGATGACATGATTGCCAAATCCGAAACTGAAGAAGACCATGTCCTTCACTTGCAAAAGCTATTCGTACGTTTAAGGAAATACAAACTGTGACTCAATCCAGCTAAGTGCACCTTTGGTGTCAGGTCCGGAAAGTTACTCGGTTTCATCATTAGTCAACGAGGGATCGAGGTCGACCCTGACAAAGTACGTGCGATCCAAGATATGCCAGCTACTCGCACTGAAAAGGAGGTTCGTGGTTTTCTAGGGAGATTGAACTACATCTCTAGGTTCATTTCTCATCTCACGGCTACTTGCGAGCCAATCTTCAAACTGCTACGTAAGGATCAGGCCGTCATATGGAATGAGAATTGTCAAGGGGCATTTGAAAGAATCAAACAATACTTGCAAGAACCACCTATCTTGATACCGCCCGTTCCTGGAAGACCTCTCATCATGTACTTAACAATATTGGAGGAATCCATGGGATGTGTGCTGGGGCAACATGATGAAACTGGTAGGAAGGAGCACGCCATTTATTTTTTGAGCAAGAAATTCACTGATGTCGAAACCAGATACACCCTGCTGGAAAGAACTTGTTGCGCTTTAGCATGGGCCGCGCGCCGGTTGAGGCAATACATGATCTGTCACACGACATGGCTGGTATCAAAGATGGATCCAATCAAATACATCTTCGAAAAACCCGCTCTGACTGGAAGAATTGCCCGTTGGCAAATGCTGTTATCCGAGTATGACATCCTGCATGTGACTCAGAAAGCTATCAAAGGAAGTGTGCTAGTAGACCACTTGGCTCATCAACCGGTGGAAGACTATCAGCCCATACCGTTTGATTTCCCAGATGAAGATACTATGGCTTTGAAGGAAGATGAGGTCATAGGAGATGATGAAGGACCCGAACCAGGGGCTCGATGGAAGCTTGCATTCGATGGTGCATCTAATGCCACGGGGCATGGGATTGGAGCCGTTCTAATATCTCCACAAGGTGGTTATACCCCTTTCACAGCAAGACTATGTTTTGACTGCACGAATAATGCATCTTGGGCCTTGAGGCTGCCATCGATCTAAGAATCAAGATTTTAGAGGTGTATGGAGATTCGGCCCTAGTCATTTACCAAGTAAAAGGAGAATGGGAAACCCGTCATCCCAAGCTGATCCTGTACCATGCTCATGTCTCGAAGCTAATAGAGTTCTTTGATGAAATCACCTTCCATCATATCCCAAGAGAAGAAAATCAAGTAGCAGATGCTTTGGCTACGTTATCCTCAATGTACAAAGTGAAGTTTCACAATGAAGCGCCGCTTATAAAGGTGGAGCGTCGAGACGAGCCTGCATTCTGTTTGTCAATCGAAGAGGTGTCTGACGGCAAGCCATGGTACCATGACATCAAAGTCTACCTCAGAAATCAAGAATATCCTGCAAACATCTCAAGTAGAGATAAAAAGACTCTGAGACGACTATCAGCTAAATTCTTCCTGAATGGTGATGTGCTCTACAAAAGGAACCATGATCTGGTTCTTCTCAGATATGTAGACAAACATGAGGCAGATTTTCTCATCAAAGAAATCCATGAAGGGTCCTTCGGTACCCATGTCAATGGACATGGCTAGAAAAATCCTGAGGGCAGGTTACTATTGGCTGACCATGGAATCTGATTGTTTCAGCTACGCTAGAAAGTGGCACAAGTGCCAAATCTATGCGGATAAGGTGCACGTGCCTCCAGTCCCTTTAAACGTAATGGCGTCACCTTGGCCGTTCTCCATGTGGGGCATCGATATGATTGGGCCCATTGCACCTAAAGCTTCAAATGGACACCGGTTCATCCTAGTCGCCATCGACTACTTCACCAAATGGGTTGAAGCTACCTCATACGCCAATGTAACAAAGCAAGTGGTAGTTCGATTCATCAAAAAGGAGATAATATGTCGCTACGGACTCCCCAACAAAATCATCATCGACAATGGCACCAACTTGAACAACAAAATGATGGAAGATTTGTGTGAAAGTTTCAAGATCGAACACCACAATTCTTCGCCATACCGGCCAAAGATGAATGGAACCGTAGAAGCAGCCAACAAAAACATCAAGAAAATCCTTCAAAAGATGGTGAAAACTTACAAAGATTGGCATGAAATGCTTCCCTTTGCCCTACATGGCTATAGGACCTCGGTTCGCACCTCGACAGGGGCAACCCCATTCTCCCTGGTATATGGCATGGAGGCAGTCCTCCCCATTGAGGTGGAAATTCCCTCAATGAGAGTCTTGATGGAGACGAAACTAGAAGAAGCAGAATGGATTCAAGCAAGGTTTGACCAGCTGAACCTGATCGATGAGAAGCGGATGATAGCCTTATGTCATGGTCAGTTGTATCAAAGCAGGCTCAAGAAGGCGTTCGACAAGAAGATCCGCCCTCGCGAGTTCCAAGTAGGCGACCTAGTGCTCAAAAGGATTTTACCTATACAAAAGGATTCGCGTGGAAAATGGACTCCGAACTACGAAGGCCCTTATGTAGTGAAGAAAGCTTTCTCTGGAGGAGCTTTGATTCTCACAACAATGGACGGCAAGGACTTCCCGCGTCCTGTGAATTCCGATGTAGTCAAGAAATACTATGCCTAATAACAAAAAGAACGCCCGCTAAGTTGAAAACCTGAAAGGGCAACTTAGGCAAAAAGGGGGCATCCCGGTGGACTGAAAACTCGAAAGAGCGGTCCAGGCAAAAGTTAGGGATATAAAAAACAAAAGAAAACCCGCTAAGTCGAAAACCTGAAAAGGCGACTTAGGCAAAAGTTGGGAAAAGAAAAAGGCATGTAACTACATTGGGGCAGTTTACTCCTAACACCGGCTGAAGAACCAATCCTTTCGCCATTCTCAGAAGCATGGTATTGTGGGTTTAGGGTTATTAAGAAAGTAGCAGTCGTCTTGACTCAATGGGAACTTCTAGTGTTTTCCCTCTTCCCATCTTCATTTCTCTTATTTATCTTATGGAGTTACACCTTTAGTGTGCTGTCATTCCATGTACTGATTATGTTTAATCATCAATAAAGCGCATCCTTTTATTTACCTTTTGTCATTCCCTATCGCTAAATGCTATTTTGATGATGCAATTTTGAAATAAAAATAATAACATAAAATCTGTTGAAATCATGATTTACTTTGATTTGAAAATATCATAAAGGAAATTAACGACTTCCGGCGAGGTGTTGTACCTCTCAGAATCCTCAGAGCAACCGCAAGTGATTCCCGTCTATAGCAGAGTCGGCATCTTCATAACATACAAATTGCCCATGCAGGCACGAAATGTCAAAAGCTCCGTCAGCAGCCATCCATCTGAAACTTCAATAGCGATGAGTTTTGCGAATGCCGAAGGATCGAAAACCCCAAACATCGTACCCTAACCATTTTATCCCACGAAATCCCAAAACCAATTCAAATTGGCACTCCCTGCAATTTCCAACCAAAAGTCCAACCATGCTTGGCATCCGATCACAACCAAAGCTCAACACGCCATGTGTCAGCATAGCACATGCATCGTATCAAATTCTTTCATTAGCATGCAGCTCATATTCACATCATACTTCTCCTCACAATTTCTCATGTTCCCCAATGAACCTCAGTCAAATACTCCCCAGTGAGCCATCCTAGTGTTCCCCAGTGAACCTCATTCAAGAACTTCCCCAGTAAGTTTTTCAAAAAGTCCCCTAGCGGATTTCTTCCCAAATTGTCCCATTCCCCGGTGGACCTACTCACAACCACTGAAATTCCCCAGTTAAAACTCCCCCAGCGAGTCAACCATCATAACATATCCTTATCATGTCACCAGCGTCAGACTGGCGACAATCATATCATATCATTATCATTTCACCAGCGTCAGACTGGCGACAATCATATCATATCATTATCATTTCACCAGCGTCAGACTGGCGACAATCATATCATATCATTATCATTTCACCAGCGTCAGACTGGCGATGATCATATCACCCTTTACCATTCCACCAAGACCCGCTTGGCGGTAATCGGTCAAGCATCACTTTCCCCTAGGGATCGACTCTCAGCGTGAGCGGCTGAGTAAGACCACTTTTCCTCAGTGAATCGACTTTCAGCATAAACGGCTGAATAAGATCACTCTTATTCTCAGGGATCTACCTCCAGTGCAGGCGGCTGGATATGATCACATATTTTCTCAGAGATCGACCTTCAGCATAAACGGTTGAATAAGATCACTCTTATCATCAGGGATCTACCTCCAGCGCAGGCGGCTGGATATGATCACATCTTTCCTTAGAGATTGACCTTCAGCGCAAACGGCTGAATAAGATTACTCTATCCTCACGGTCTACCTCTAGCATAAGCGGCTAGATAAGATCACCTATCCTCCTGGATCTGCCTTTAGCATAAGCGGCTAGATGAGATCACCCTTATCCCCAAGGATCTACCTCCAGCGTAGGCGGCCGGATATGATCACTTTTGTCCTTAGAGATCTACCTTCAGCGTAAGCGGCTGGATATGATCAATCTTCCCCAGTGAAACCACGTGATCCCCAGTGGAGTCGGATCCTTTTTCTTTAACAAACTCGAATAGCCTTTTTGTTTTGTTTCGTCCCCAGTCAGGTCATCTTCGTCGCTTTGCATTCATACCTGCATCGCGAGCATTCACAGCATTGCATGCATAGCATCGCATCCATAGCATTTTCCCGTCAAAATTGGTCAAAAATAAGGTACTCTGTATTTAAGTCTCTTCGACCCGTCGAATTAGAACTTCACTTTTAAATCTCCGTAACGAAGAAACTTAAATAGGGGCAGCTGTCGTACCCCAATTTTTGACCCAGTTTTGATTCGTTTTAATCGTCTTTTTTAAGGCCGAGAATTTTCGTCGTTTCAGACGAAATTTCGGCAGGGAGGTATTTTAAAATACCTCATTTAGGGTTTCAAAGGTGATAATTTTAGTTTTATTGTTATTTCATTTTTACTTTAGTTTTTTTTATTATTATTTTATTAATTTCGTTTTTATTTTTTGCTGATTAATTATTTTCTGTTTTGATTTATTTTTATGCTGTCATTTTTATCATTTATTTTAATTATTTAATTAATTAATAAAACAGATCCATCATTTTCTCATCAGATCCATCACTTTCTTCATCAGTTTTTTGTCCCTTTTGCTTGGTTTCTTGCCATTTTTCTGATTAAGCCACAGATCCCTCTCAACAGCTCTGGACACAGCCTCTTTTGTCTATCCAATTTCAATAAAAACAGTGGAGAAGAGAGGATTTGAACAGAACAGAAAAAATCAAGAACATAACAGAAAAAACACTGCACAAAAACACACTTCCAGCAAAAGAGCACAAAAACACACTTCCATCAAAAGAACACAAAAACACAAGAACACACCAACAAAACAGCAACATCCACTCCTCCCCCACTCACCCAAAAACGCGCGCACAACAACCCTCACCCACCCAAACACGCGGCCAAACAGCCACCAAACACCACCATACCCACGCGCATTCCTCCCCACAACCCAACCTACACGCGGCAACACAGCCCACGACACACCCACACACGGCCTCACACCAAGACACACACACACGCACGGACGGCCACGCAAGAACCACAACAACACAACCCAAAACAACCACAACAAAAGCGCACGGCACACACACTACACACAACACAAACAGCACCTAACACAGCCCAAAACACCAAGCCATAAACACCAAAACCGAATCAAAAGCTCAAAAGAAAAGGTAGTTTTCAAAAAAAATTTAAAACTTTAAGTTTAGATCTACTCATTTTGAAAAAGATTTTGAAAAATCTAGGAGTAGATTTGAGAAGAGGGTGAGGAGAGGAGTTAGAAAAACTAATTTTTTTTGAAAAAAACGGAGTTTTAAAACTCCGGCGCGGTGGCGCCGCCGGCGGCCACCGCGCTGGAATTTTTTCCGGCCACCGGAGGAGAGCAAGGGGGCGGCGCTGGTTTTTAGTAAGAAGGGAGAGAAGAAGTTTAGAGAGAAGGAAGGTTATGAGAGAGAAAGAAAAGAGAAAATGAAAGATTTTGTGAAGAGAAGGGGTATTTATACCCCCCATTAATCCTGTGCGCGTGGGTGCATGCGTTAGCATGCACCATCGCCCCTTTGGCCCTTTGATTCTAAATCAGACGGCTCCAGTTATTTTTCCCTTGTGATCAGATCAGGGCCCTCTGATCAATCAGACGGCCCAGATAAAATCACGCTGGCTCAATGCATTTTGGGCCTATTTGCTTCAAATCTGATTATTTTCTCACTTTCTGCACCTCCTATTTTATTTTTTACACCTCCCTGTTTATTTCTTTTATTTTTTTCTTTGCAATTTTATTTCCTATTATTATTATTTCCTTTTTATTGTTTCTTTTATTTTTCACATCTTATTTATTTACTTATCACATCATATCATGTATTTTATTTTATTTGTCATTTCACTTTGCATTTATCATTTTATTTATTTATATGTCATTAGAATGCATTTAGGGTTTTACTTTGCATTTCACTTTGAGCCAACACCGTAATCTAATCCCTCGTGTTTAGTTTATCGCACTTAATTTCATTTTTGAGTATTAATGCTCTAATCTTTTCACGTTTTTTTATTTATTTATTTTATTTTTATTAGATTATTACCCTATTTTCAATATAACAAAAAACAAAAAACAAAAAAAACAATTTTCTTTTCGCAAATGAAAATAAATATTAAGAGTTCAATCGACCGAAAAAAGGAAAACTTGGGTAGACACCCGACGCTTCCCCGAATGCGGAATGCGAGATCCCCATCTCGGCCACGTTCAAAGCATTCGTCGTTCGATTAAATTCTTAATAAAACAAAAATAATAAAAAAACATTTCTCTTTAGTGAGCGAAAAAGGAAAACTTGGGTAGACACCCGACGCTTCCCCGAATATTCGAAAACGAGGTAGACACTTCACTTTTCGGATATTCGTACTCCGCTTAAAATCAATCTCAACCCACTTAACTTTACTTTTTTTTGTACGCCCGTGCGCGTTTTCAAACGGACATCATCGCCCAAGCGCGAGTCCGCTCTTTTTTTTCACGCCCATGTGCGTTTTCAAATGGATATCATCGCCCAAGTGCGGATCCATCTTTTTCTAAAACAATCTTTTTCGCCCAAGTGCGACTAAAATATTTTCATAAATAAAATCAATCAACACACAAATACTTTCTACCAAAGAACTACGTAGCTTTGAATTCTCCATCGCACCAGGAGATACGTAGGAGCAAGATCAAACTCTTGTCAAGCACCCTAATAAAAAATCTTTTTTAGTCTTTAAATCATTTTTCTTTCTTTTCCATTTTTTACAAGCATTTTTATGAAACTAACACATTTTGAAAGCTAATTAATTAATGGTTCCCGTTGAGTACAACGGATGTGAGGGGTGCTAATACCTTCCCCTCGCATAACCGATTCCCGAACCCGAATTTGGTTGCGATGACCTTGTTCTCGTACTCAAAGGGGTTTATCGAAGTTTCCCTTTTCAAAAAAATAAAACTTCGGTGGCGACTTTACTGTCTAGCGAGCGTTTTTCGCCCGCGCATTTTCCCCGCCGCTTCACTAGTCAAAAGAAGGGTAAAACTAGTAAGGGGAAAAAGAGGAGAGGAAGACCCAAGAAAAAACAACCAACAGAAGATCCTGTGTTTGAAGATGACATCATTGAACAACTTCAGAGGTCTGTTAATGGCCAAGGTGAAGCAGGTCAATCAAGTGTTGTTGGGGATCTGGGTTTAAGTGAAAAGGAGATTGGATTCAAGTGAGCTGATGAGAGATAACTCACAAAAGAAGAAAGCTACATATGGCATAAAGTGCAGTAGGTGCAAGGAAAGTGGTCACAACAAGTCTACATGCAAACTACCCCCACCACCACCTCCACCACCTGAAACTGAGACTCAAAATCATACTCAGACTCAGACTCAGACTCAGGCACATGCAACAATTCAGACTCAGGCACAAGCAACAATTCAGACTCATACACAAGCTTCTCAACCCACTGGGGTTCAGAGTCAACAATCTCAGGCACCAGCTTCTCAACCCACTGGAGTTCAAAGTCAACCATCTCAGGCACAAGCTTCTCAGATTCCAGCACCTAAGAAAAGAAAGACTAGAGATCAAGTTGCGTCTACTCAACCAACACAAGCAAAAAAGGTAGGAAAAAAGGGGTCAAAGAAGGGAGGATCTGCTACTCAGCCAATGTGATGAATTAAAATGTGTTCTGATGTAATATTTTGAATGTTTTTTTTTTTATATTTGCTATTAAGCACTAGTATGCTATTAAGCACTTTTGATGTAATATTTAGATTGTGTTTTGGATATGTGCTAGTAAGCACTTTTGATGTGTTTTGGATATGTGCTATTAAGCACTTTTGATAGTACTGTTTTGATGTAAGCTTATGAATTATTATAATGCAAGCTATAATGCAACTTTGAAGCACTAATTATGACATAAAGTTTCTCTTTATTTGCAAACTTAAGTTTCTACTTGAATTAAATTTCATTTGCAAACTTAAGCACTAACCTATGTGCTATAACTTAAGTTTCTGCTTGAATTCTGGTTATGCAATTACTGTCAACACTTTTCAAGAAAATTGCATAACTAGATAAGTACTAACCTAACTGAAACATAACATTAACAAACATATATCAATTTAAACCATTGCATTCATCATACTCAAATCATTACATTCATTCACCAAATCATTACATTCATTCGTCATACTAAAACCAACCATTACATTCATTCATCAAACTCAAACTAAATTTCAAATACAACAATTATTTATTTCAAATAAAATCCACTCAAAATTGATGTGGTTTTGCAAACTAACATTGTTCCTAACACCAACACAATCCCAAAGCATACAAATCCAAAAATTAGCGCCAATATCAACCACTGTCTTGTTCTTGATAACTCAATCTTCAACTTCTTATTCTTTTTCTTCAATTTTTCAATCTTTAATTCTCTATCATCCATATCATCATCTTCATCAACTAACTTAAAAAAAGCTGCATCCTTTGTCACTCGAATTTTTGTAGTTTCTACAACCCCATAATTTCTTCCCACAATTAGGATTCAATGCATCAGTTATAGTTCGAATTACAACTGTTTCTCCACACCTACAATTCGGATTTAAACTTTTTCTCAAACTAGATCCAACAGAACCACATGACTGTTCGTGAACCCACTGAGTTTTTGAGGTCTTGTTCGACATTTCAGATGAAGGTGATGACAACAAAGATGAAGGCTGGTTCGAGAATGAAGAAGAAAAAGAAAAAGAATGGTGGAAGAAGAAGAAAGAAGGGCCACGATGGAGAAGAAGAGAGAAGGAGGAGATAAGAACCCTAATTTTTGCCAATCTATCCCCTTTTATATTGCTGACATTGATATGCCATGTAATCAAATGAACACACCAGTTGGACAGCCACCTGTGCAAACTTAACGTTTTTTGAAAAAAAAAACTAACAGAAGGGACCATATTAGTTAACGGTGGAATACTTATGAGACCAAACTGAAACACTTAATAGTTAGGGGACCAAAGTGAAAAAATAAAATAAGTTAAGGGGTCGGATGATCAATTAAGCCTTTAATATTTGAGTGGAGTCAAGAAGGTAGTACTTTGGCATGGTCCACTGTGAAATAAGGAAAATAATCTTCTCACATTATTCACAAATTAAATCCTCGGAAATTGTGTTACATGGAACCAATAAAAGAAACACATACAACCATGATAAAAACAATTGAGGCAATTGAACACTTGAATAGAGCCAATCAACTAACACACTCTCATTACCCACTCGAAATTAGGGGGCAAAACGATTCTTTCACATTATTCATGAATCGAATCATCAAATTCAATGCTCTATATGTGGTTGTAAAAACAAGAGTTAAGAGAATTGATAAAATTGAGAGAGAATTTGAAAATGACGAAGTGAAAACAAGACTACAAAGATAAAGATGGAAAATCCATCTTTCACATTTATAGTAAAAACTCATTTTGGTCCTTAAATATATGAGACATTGGCATTATAATTTTTTTAATTTAGAAACATTACTTAAACATCTCTAAATGCATCTTTTGTTAATTATAGTCTATTGTTAATATATTTTGGATCAATTTTGTGGTGCAAAAGTGAAATAACTCTTGTATTGTGTCCAAGTTAGTTTTCACCATTGAATCAATAAATCCCACAATTATATCAAATAAGATATGATGCAATATATTGATTAAATGTTAAAAAAAGACACTTGTGAATGATGTAAAATCATTTTACATGTGCATGTTAGACAAAATCCTATGTTTTGTCCTAAAAATTAATGTTAACCCTAAACACTAAAAGATATGACATGGACTAAAATGAATGTTCCTCTCACATTTTCTTACACAATCTAATTACTCAATGTCATATCCAATTTTTATATTAATTTATTTTTAAAAAATTATTGATAAAAAATAAATTCAAATTTTGAATGAATTTTCTCTAGAGAGTGCCACCTATACTCAACAAAAAAATTTACCTTATTAAAACTTGTATTTTTACCTTTTGCAAATATTAAAAGATAGTAATAGAATATAAGTTGAGAAGTGTTAATAACATTTTCTCTAACATCTACTCTATCACTATGTGAAATACACGAGGAGTGTGGATCTCATCACTTAATGCATAATCTCTTTTCAAAATGCGAGTCTTGTATTGATTTCAACTGGCAAAATAGCAAATATTAGAGAGAATGTTAAAAAAAAAAACTTATGTTAGGGTGGGTGCACCGAATCTCGATAATCCATCGTAATTTTTCAAAAGTTACTCTCTATCCATTCTTTAAAACAACAGTGGTTTGTCGTGATTCTGACACAACCAAACATACAAACCATGGTGTTTCTCGCCTTATTTAAACAATTCATCTTCCTCGTGAACTGCCAAAGGTTTTTAGAGTCTGTACCCTTTCTGTTCTTTTCTTGACTGTAACAACTTCAACCTTTCCTTTGATAATACAAAAAGCTTCCAACTTTGAACCATTTCTTTGTCTCTCTGTTTCAAAATGGGAAGTGTGAACCGATCATGGGAGGAAGACATTTACTGAACCCATTTTCAGTTCATCCATTTCACTCAATTTCTTCGCAACACTGATTTTCAGCAACAACTTGTTAGTATTCCCTTCATTCTTCTTTTCTTCCATGTTCTAAAGTTTTCATATTTGAGTATTCATTACATGCACTTCATTTCACGTTCAAACTATTTTGAACTTCTTTTTTTTTTCATTATTTTAACTTGCCCATTTTTTAAATTTTGTATCTTTATACAATTCCTTTAACTGCAGTTAGTTTTTTTGAAGAAAGTTTTGAGCTTTTGATTTTTTGATATGTTGTTAAAGTTTTTTTTTTTTTTGCATGATTATTATATTTATACACTTAGATATGCTTGCATGATTATTATATTTATACACTTAGATTTTTTGAAGAAAGTTTTTTTTTTTTTTTTTTGCATGATTAACTGCATGATTATTTCTTCTTTTGAGACAACATGTTCATGGATTTACCAACAAGCATGGTTTTGTGGATTAAAGGAAAATAAAAGGAAGTGAATAAGGAGATTAAAAATAACTAGTGTAAATTATGTACTTGTGATGATTATTGATTAATGTTTATACATTTATGTTGTGAAAAACGATGTCAAGAACAAAGTATAACGGTAAAGGAATGGGAAAAAACAAGAAGAACAACAATGATTGGTTATAACTGCTATTCTTTACTTTCTCTTTAAAACAAGATTACAAGCGTTACAAGAATAACAAATAACCCTCTCACCCTAAATTAGGATTAGCCGTATTAGGGTTTTCCGTCACGTCTAAGATGAGAGACTAGTATGCTATTTATAATAAACCTAACATACTAACTAATGGGCTTTTTCACAATTACCCATTACAAGCTAACTTAAACAGTTGGACATAACAAACAGGCCCAATTCGATATGCTAACAAACCTAGCAATATCAACTAATGCATGTTAGAACAACTTCGACTACAACACGCACTACTTCGACAGCAGCATGCGAACAATCTTCGACCTCATGCTTCGATCCCTGTCGAACCAGAAGCTACCCTAGAGTTCGTTCCAATATCTCACAAATCTCCACCTTGGAACAAACTCTAATATCAATCGAACCAGCTAGCTTTCTTCATGCAGCTTTACCAACTGCATACAGTGGAAAAACTTGCAACTTGGCAATGTCTTGGTGATCATATCAGCAGCATTGTGATCTGTCGAAACCTTCAGCACTTGGACTTCTCCACGCTCGATTACTCCTCTGACGAAATGCAGCCTCACATCAATGTGCTTCGTTCGCTCATGATAGGCTGAATTCTTCGACAGATGTATTGCACTTTGACTATCACACTTAACAGTGATAATTCGACCTTGAAGTTTCAGCTCCTTAGCAAAACCTTCAAGCCACAATGCTTCTTTCACAGCTTCAGTGAGGGCAATATACTCTGCTTCAGTAGTTGACAATGCTACAACCTTCTGAAGTGTTGCTTTCCAACTAATTGCCGTGCCAAACATAGTGAAAACATATCCAGAAATGGATTTTCTGGAATCCATACAACCTGCATAGTCAGAGTCGACATATCCTTCGATCACTGCTTTACTATCTTCACCCAAGGCTCCACCATAAATCAGAACTCTGTTCAGAGACCCATTTATGTACCTTAGAATCCACTTCAATGCTTGCCAGTGAGCCTTTCCAGGATTCGACATGTACCTGCTTACAAGACTTACTGCATATGCTATGTCAGGTCTAGTACAAACCATAGCATACATCAAAGAACCTACTATGTTAGCATATGGAATGCTATTCATATAAGCTCTTTCGTCATCAGTACTGGGACACTGATCTATACTCAGCTTGAATTGAGGGTTTGTCGGAGTCACAACAGGCTTCGAATTCGACATACCAAATTTGTAGAGAATCTTCCGTAGGTATGCCTCTTGAGATAGGCATAATTTCGACTGCTTTCGATCTCTTCGAATGTCAATCCCAAGAATCCTGGATGCAGCTCCCAGATCCTTCATGTCGAATTCCTTATTGAGTTCAGCCTTCACCCTCATTACATCTTCGACATTGTTGCTTGCTATGAGAATATCATCCACATAGAGCAACAAAATAACAAATGAGTTACCAGGTCGAAATCTGAAGTAAACACAGTGGTCGAACTGACTTCTAATGAAACTTATCCGTGCCATGAACTTGTCGAACCTCCTATTCCACTGTCGAGGAGATTGTTTCAGTCCATATAAAGATCTCTGTAGTTTGCATACATAATCTTCCTTCCCCTTTTCGACATACCCTTCAGGTTGCCTCATCAGGATTGTTTCATCTAGATCACCATACAAGAACGCAGTCTTTACATCCATTTGTTCCAGTTCAAGGTCGAACTGTGCCACCATGGCAAGCAACATTCGAATGGATCTGTGCTTCACAACAGGAGAGAACACATCATTGAAGTCGACACCTTCTTTCTGAGTGAAACCCCTAGCGACCAACCTTGCCTTGTATCTTTTCGACGCCTCTCAAGACTTCCTTCGATCCCTTCATGACTCTAAGGATACTTTTCTCTCCTTTGAAAACATATCCTTTCTTGTCGAATTCACCAAGAGAAATCAAATTCCTCTTCAAATCAGGTACATACCTAACTTCAGTCAATAACCTTATTGACTCATCATGGAGCTTGAATCTCACAGATCCAATACCAGCAATCTTGCAAGCTTTGTTGTTTCCCAGCAATACAGATCCACCGTCTTGTTCACATAGTTCCTCGAACACGTCTTTGTTTGGGGTCATGTGCCAAGTGCAACCTGAATCCATAATCCACTCCTTCGTTGAGTCGCTGCTCGAAACCACAAGGACATCAGATGAGTCGAAATCATCTTGTGCAATGGCTACGTTGCCATTATCCTTACCTCCATGATCCTTCAGGCGTTCAGGGCACACCTTTCTTGTGTGACCCTCCTTCTTACAATGATAGCATCGAATGCCAGATGCCTCGCCACTGTAAGACTTCTGCTGACTTTTACCTTTCTTCTTATCGAACTTACCTTTCGACAAGAATTTTCCCTTGACGGCCAAACCTTCACCAACAGTCGAAGGTTTATGCTCCTTTCGTTCGTTCAAGTCCTTCGAATACAAGGCTGATTGAACTTCTTCAAAGGTCAGGGACTCCCTTCCATACAAGAGAGTTTCTTTGAAGTGAGCATGTGTTCTGGGCAAAGCGCACAACAGCAACAGCGCTTGATCTTCATCTTCGATCTTCACATCAATATTTTCCAGATCAAGAATCAGCTTGTTGAACATATCCAACTGCTCAGCCAACACTTTGTCTTCACTCATCTTGAACGAATACAAAGCCTGCTTCAGGTAGAGTCGATTTACCAGCGATTTGGTCATGTACAAACTTTCAAGTTTCACCCATAACCCTGCTGCCGTCGTCTCCTTTGAAACCTGTCGTAGAACCTTATCACCAAGGCTCAGCAAGATTGCGCTGTGGGCTTTCTCTATCATGGCCGTCTTCTCCTTCTCCGTTAACGCAGCATCCATGGCTGCGACTCCCTTCAACGCTTCTAAACAACCCTGCTGAACCAGGAGGGCTTTCATCTTCAAGCGCCACAGACCAAAATCGTTCACGCCGGTGAACTTTTCAATCTCATACTTTGTTGAAGGCATCTTCTCCACGCTCACCGCACCAATTTGTTGTGAAAAACGATGTCAAGAACAAAGTATAACGGTAAAGGAATGGGAAAAAACAAGAAGAACAACAATGATTGGTTATAACTGCTATTCTTTACTTTCTCTTTAAAACAAGATTACAAGCGTTACAAGAATAACAAATAACCCTCTCACCCTAAATTAGGATTAGCCGTATTAGGGTTTTCCGTCACGTCTAAGATGAGAGACTAGTATGCTATTTATAATAAACCTAACATACTAACTAATGGGCTTTTTCACAATTACCCATTACAAGCTAACTTAAACAGTTGGACATAACAAACAGGCCCAATTCGATATGCTAACAAACCTAGCAATATCAACTAATGCATGTTAGAACAACTTCGACTACAACACGCACTACTTCGACAGCAGCATGCGAACAATCTTCGACCTCATGCTTCGATCCCTGTCGAACCAGAAGCTACCCTAGAGTTCGTTCCAATATCTCACAATTTATTTGCAGGCACTTCCTAAAACATTTTCAGACAATTTAAAGAAGAAGTTGCCTGAAAATGTGACCCTTAAAAGTCCTAGTGGAGTTGTGTGGAATATAGGGCTGATAACTAAAGATGACACTATTTACTTCACAAACGGTTGGCAAGGATTTGTGAATGATCACTCTTTGAAAGAGAGTGATTTCCTTTTCTTCAAGTACAATGGCGAATCGTTGTTTGAAGTTTTAATATTTCATGGCGAGACCTTATGCGAGAAAGCGGACTCTTATTTTGTAAGAAAGTGTGGACAAGGTCATACTGAGCAAGAGGGCAACAAGGCAAAGGTTGCAAAGAATTATGTTGAAGAAGTCAACACTGCTTCTAATGGCGGTGTTGAATGCGGTTCTGAGAAATTTCGGAAGCTTGACGGTATAAGAACACCATTAGCTGTACCTTTCAAAAATACCAATGAAAAGACTTCTAATGCTGGTGTTGAGTCTGCTTCCCCTGAGCAGGTCATGGCTGATGCAGTCACTATTGCGGCTCCCTCCCAAAAAACCGGCAAAAAGACCAAGAAGCATGTTAATGAAGTTACGCCTAGCCAGCCTAAGAAGCGGGGAAGACCAGCAAAAGCAGCTACTTCTGGCGAGAGAGCAATTGTTGATTGGGTGGCTTGTAGCAAGGAAAACTCGGGTTAAAATATTTCTTTCTTTTTCATTAACTTTTAGTACATTGATTCTAAATATTATTTAGTAACTATAACTTTCTAATCTCACGTTTTTATATGTGCTACACATGCTTTGCTATGAAGTTTGTAAAAGCTTAAGAACACAACTCCATGTTCATTGTCCTAACTAGTTTGTTTTCCGGTTTTTATATTGGTCATGAGCATGGTTTTCAGTATCTTGTGATACATGTGAGTCGTACCCCGATTCGATTCTAAACTGAACCCAGTCGATATGAATTCTAGTGTTAATCTATTTGAACATGTATCTAATATCATTTTAATGAATCACTCTACCTAAACTTTGAGTAGCGATCCACCTTTTTTTTTGTCAAATTTGCATAACCAACCACGTTTCTTTTGTCATTTGATTTATGACTTGAATCATGAATTCTTATGAGGTTCATATATGATGTATCAACTTAATTTTAAGTGAAAGTGAGAATCAGTGGGTTAGCTGGGGATTCGGTTAATATGAGGTGGGAGTTGTGGAGTGATAGAGGGTTTCATGGCAGAATCATTGTTTTGTTTTGCCAGAGAATTGTGTGTTTTCTTTGTGTATAGCATTGCTCTTTGGGCAGTAGAGAATTGTGTGTTTTCCTTCTGCATGCCTTTTGACCATCATTAAAATACTAGCGGTCCATTTGCAATTATCGGGTTCTCTTTAATTTCTTGCTTTTGTTATTTCTGGTTTGAAACAAATTAGTCCGCCTGCCGAATTAGTGGAAAGGAAACCCATTATTCAGACCATTAAACTGAAAGGGAGAGTAGAAGGAGTTCATGTTCTCTTGTTGGTGAATAGTGGTGCAACCCACAACTTTATAGCTAAGAAACTTGTCACTGCAATGGGATGGGAAGTACAGGAGACAGTACCAGTGCAGATTGAATTAGCAAGTGGGTATAAAACGAGATCAACGGGAGAATGCAAGCAAGTGATGGTAGAGATAGGTAAGTTGAAATTGGAGATTGATGATCTTGTGTTTGATTTGGATGAAGTGGATATAGTGTTGGGTATGGCTTGGCTAAACTCAATTGGAGGCATGTGGGTCGATTGGCCTCAGTAGATAATGTGTTTCCATTTTAACCAAGAACAGGGAGAGTTGAAAGGAGAGAACAGGAGTGAGAGGGGGAAGATGTCTTTGAAGAGCTTGCTAGGAGGGCCAAAACAGTGGGAGAAAGGTTGTTTAATGGTTACTGAAGGGTTTCCTTTGGTTCCTAAATCTGATAGGGTTGCTGTTGCAGAAATCACAGGTAAACAAGTGCAGGAGTTGCAAAAAGTCCTTGATGAATTTCTTGAATGTAGAGAATAATTTTGATATATTTCAAAGTTGTGAATAGGATACAAGAGCTAATTCGTTTAAATAGACTCTTCTAAACCTAATGGGCTTGAGATTTGAACTCTTTCCCTCGAGATTATGAAGTTAAGCTCTTTTCAATTGAGCTGATTAATGAGCCGAATACAGCTGTTTACAACACCCCCTCCAGCTGGTGAAGGAAAATCTATCATTCCCTGCTTGCAAGTAAGTTGGTCAAATCGTTTTGATGGCAGGCCCTTTTCCAACACATCTGCTAATTGATGCCTAAAAAGAATGTATGTTGTAGTTATCAAACCACTGTCCAACTTTTCTTTAATGAAGTGTCGATCAATTTCGATATGTTTTGTCCTGTCATGCTGAATAAGATTATGAGCAATGCTGATTGTTAATTTATCATACAACACAACTTCATTGGTCCTTCACATTGTATCTTCAAATCATTCAGTACCATCTTCATCCATAGGAGCTCACATATTCCTTGTGCCATAGGTCTAAATTTATTCTTAATGCTGTATCAAGCCACTACATTATGCTTCTTACTCCTCCAAGCAACACGATTTTCGCATAGGAAAGTGCAGTAGATGGAAATAGATCTTTTATCCCTCACTGAACCTGCATAATCAACATCAATGTATTCCTCCATAGTTAGTCTTCCTCCTAATTTAGATTAGAGTCATCTCCCTAGGGTGTCTTAGAGATATCGTAGAATATGGTCTACAACTCGCAAATGCCTCACCCTTGGACCATTAATGAATTGACTCACCACACTAACTACACAAGCCAAGTTTGAACTTATGTGTACCAAATAAATCAATTTTCCCCTTAGTAGCTTGCCAATTTTGGCACTTCCCTCCCCAAAACTTGTCTTGTGATTGGGAATACTTGCAGATAATTGTGTGTTTTCTCTGAGTAGAGCATTGCTCTTTGGGTGGTAGAGATGGATCCCTTCTGCATGTCCTTTTAACCATCAATAAATGCTCACATTCCATTTGCAATTTTTGGTTTCTCTTTAATTTCATGCTTCGGTTATTTCTGGTTTGCAACACTTTTATCGCTAATGTATTTTATGAAATTCATAATAAGATTTGATTCGTGATTCGAAAAATAGGTCTTTCAATTCACAATTTGAATATCGATTTGATAACCCTGGTCCTAAGTTAAACTCAGGTATGAGTTGATGTCTTAACTGTAGTCTTTGACTGAGTATACTATGAAGGTGAGAAAAACACAAGAAGGGGGGTTGAATTGTGTTGGCCTTTTTCTTTCTCAAAAACTTAGGTTAGTTCAGAGTCTGATGTTGATCAGAGTCTGAAGCTAATTTCAGAGTTATGTTGCAGCGGATATAAAGTAAATGAGAGAGAGAGAGAGAAGGACACAAGCAATTATCCTGGTTCCTTCCACAACCCGGAAGTAGTCCAGTCCCCTTGTTACTTACAAGAGATTTTTCACTATAATCCAAATAGTTACAAATGCTCAAGCACACAAGCAAGAGACTTCCAAATGCTCAAACACACAGTAGGAGACTTCTAGTTGCTCAAGCACACAAGCAAGAGACTTCTAATTGCTCAAGCACACAAGCAAGAGACTTCTAATTGCTCAAGCTCACAAGCAAGAGACTTCTGACTGCTCAAGCACACAAGCAAGAGACTTCTGGTTGCTCAAGCACAAAAGCAAGAGACTTCTGATTGCTCAAGCACACAAGCAAGAGACTTCTGATTGCTCAAGCACACAAGCAAGAGACTTCTAATCAAACAGAGTTACAAATAAAAATGTTTGAGTTGAACACTTGATATACTATCAGTGGTGTTCACAGAATACAACATAGTTTTTCAGACTCTATACTTAAGAAATTCTAAGATGAGAAAGTTTGAAAGAATTTCTAAGTTATTGATGAGTATCGAATTTGACAAAGTATTGGCACTTTCAAAATTGTAAAGTCTTGTGTTTTCTTCTTCAAGTCTTCAGTCCTTTTATAGAGGGATAGAGAGACGTTGAGAAGGTGTCAGATCATCAATAGAGTCGTTTGAATTGAAGCTTAATCCAACGTTGATTTCTTCCTTGATATGGATTGCGTACTAGAAGAATAATGTTTGAATTGTTTCCTTAAAAAGAATTGGATGTTCTGTCTAAGGAGACAAAGTTGCAGAGGTCTTGTCGTACAGTGACAGCAGTTGACTTCTGAGT
The DNA here is from genome assembly GCA_018208015.1 of Medicago ruthenica. Taxonomy (NCBI): domain Eukaryota; kingdom Viridiplantae; phylum Streptophyta; class Magnoliopsida; order Fabales; family Fabaceae; genus Medicago; species Medicago ruthenica. The sequence continues at coordinate 107,555,536 of CM031371.1, read as the reverse complement.
TTCCTTCAGACTTCAGACTCCCAGTTTTCAGACACTGTTCTTCAGACTTTGATCTTCAGACACTGTTCTTCAGATGTTGTTCTTCAGACACTGTTCTTCAGACGCTGTTCTTCAGACACTGTTCTTCAGATGTTGTTCTTCAGACACTGTTCTTCAGACTCTGTTCTTCAGATCCTGAATGTCTTCAGACTTGCAACACAAGCTTCAAAAATTTTCTTCGCTCTTAACTTGTTCTTTCAGAACCACTGTTAGATATATAATTTTCAAGTATATGGTCCTGCACACTAGAACAAATATTAGCGTATCCAATTTTCTTTTTAACACTTTGTTATCATCAAAACTCAAAAGGGACTTGTTCATACATTTTGTTCCAACATACTAAGATTGTACAAAGCCTATTTCCAAATTTTTGTTACCTACCAATCTGCTGATGGAAGGCCCTTATCCAGGTATGAAACAGATTGGATGCAGGACGTATCAAGTCATAATAAGTATATTGAATAACACATTATAGGAAGTACCACACATGTGTAGCTTTACCAATATGCATGAGCAATGCCTTATCTTACATTGAATGGGGAAAACTGTTTTTAGTTGGAAAAAAAATGCAAACTTGGTGCTTTCCATGATCTCTCATGGCTCAAATCGTTTTGCTTTATTTAGATTACTCACCATTTTTTTCTTCATTTCTCATAATTTCAGGGAGCAAAGAGAAAGATGCTGATGATCGCGAAGATCGTGAAATTGAAGGTGGAAGCTGACTTCGTTTCGGTTATGAATTTATGTTCTTTCAGAATAGAAGGTTATGTTCTCTTGTAAAAAAAAAACAGAGAGAAGATGAAGCTTATGTTCCTTCAGAATAGTTTGTGCTATCTGATTTTTCTGCAAATATGTAACTCTATTTCTTAGTAGTATATGCATGGATGTCGCAGTACGGAAGCAAGGATTAACAAGCGTTAAGCCTAAAATATAAACAGACAGGTTGCAAGCGACAAACCTATCAAAATAAGGGTTTCCGGAATCCACCATGTTGAGTATTTTGGTGTTGGCTGCATATTTTGACAAAACCAATGTGTTGAATAGTAGCACCTCCATGGCTAGAACAAATCTTTAGTTGCAAGGTTTTCATTTTGAAGCCATTCAGAAGCTGGAAATTCCATCAGAAGCTGAAAGTTACTTCAGAAGCACTGTAGCTGTTCAGAAGCTGTATTCAGAGTCTGATGCCAGCGTTGACTTTGGTTGACTTCATCAGAAGCTGGTCTTTTTCAAGTTATTTCTACGCGAATCTTTGAGAGATATGTTAAGGTTTTATTATGGATTAATGCTTCTAGAATGCTGATTGATTTGTGGAAGATCTAATGAAGATTTGGCTCGTATTTATGAAGATCATATTTTCAGAAGAAATCTTTGATGAGATACATTGCAGAATTATATGTTTCCTAATTGAGCCTTGCATAGATTAGAAACATATCAATTCAGAAGATTTGAACCAGTTTAATTCTGATTGTTGGAGGTTATAAAAGGAGGAGTGCTGTTGCTTTCAAGACTTACGCATAATTGGAGAAATTCAGAAAAAAAGAGTCTTAGAGTTTTTAAGCTGTTAAGTTTTATTTGTGCACCACTCATTGTTTGAGTTGGTTTAGAGTTTTATTGAGTTGTAATTCATTCTAAGCCTTTAGGTACGAATGAAGTTTTGTTATTGAAGTTGTTCTTAAAAACAGGGTAGTTTTCAGAACTGGGTTTAGTTCAAGGGTTGTTCAAGTAACTGGGCAGTTACTTGGATAGGAAGTTAGAGGTTCTCTAATACTCAATGTGTTGGGTAGAATTCAAGACTAGGAGGAAGTTAATTGCTTAGGCTGGGAACTGGGAGTCAGTGTCTTGAGTCATAAGGATTAATTCCTATAGTGGAATTCCTTCCTGGATTGGTATCCCCCAGAGTAGGAGGTGTTTACTCCGAACTGGGTTAACAAACCTCTGTGTCTTTTACTTTCCTGCACTTGTTATTTTGCTGCTTCTGATTGTTTTTGCTTGTGCTCTGTTTTTACAATCTTTGTGTCCTGTTATCAAGTTCTGATCAGTATTCAGAACCTGATCTGTCCAGCCAGAATTTCACACCAGAATTTGAGAAAAGTCTCGATAATTTTATTAAATGAAAAGGTGCCTCTCTAGGCTGCCAAGATGTGTTTAAATACTAGAGAAAATAACAAACCCCCATGGGCCGAAAATATAACAAACTGAAATAAAAACGAAAAATATCAAAATAACAAGATATGCTAAAATATTAAAATCCGGATTTGGGCTTCCTGGCGACTTCGAATGGCTAAATTCACCCCTACGTCATGGTAAAGCGATGAGTCTTGTTCGTGAGGTCCGGGGCTTTCCGAAAAGGTATATTTCGAGTCATTCTGACACCGGATGCAAAATCTGCGCTATTCCGAGTGATCCTTTCTTGCGCGCCACTTCTTCTTTGATACGCGCTGCTAATTTGCCTACATCAATGGACTAGAGGAAATGAAATGGTGACAAACTCCTCAAATAGTTTATGTGATATATCCATCCTTTGAGAACAATATATTGCCTAGTTAATGGTTGATTATGTGTTGTTATTATCTTTATTAGTAATCCTATTATGTGAACTTTCTTTGAGTGTCATAAAATTTATTTTTTGTTAAAAGTTAAGGTAAAGAGTTGTGCCACTAGAATAAGAAACATCACACAATGTTGCTACAGCAAAAAATATGCTCTTGGCTATCACAACATATTTGCTTATAGTGGAAGTTATACCTAGAAACTGAAAGTACTTCGGTACAATGTTTAAATATTGTCAATAGAGGAAAGGAATAGAGTAATCACATACTTTCATATTTATTTTTTTTTGGTATAAATATCAATCAACATAATTTACTAGGGTAGTTGCTCAATTGCTCTTGCAGTGAAACCACTTTATGATGGAAAACGCGACTTTGGGACGCAAATCCAAACATAGGATGTTGTAAGTGAATCTATCAGTTTTTCTTAGGAGGCAATGAAAATTATAGCAGCATATAAATCAATCAAGTATACAAATGTTGGCAACTAAATGGAAAATTTAAAAAGCCTAGATATATCTTCTTAAATAACAACACTTCAATCAAACCAAATTCATTTGTAGCTAAGCAATGCTCCTTACAATGTCTGCATTATGAAATCCATTATATAATCATGTATGTTTTGTTTAGATAAAATGGAGCACCCAAATAGATTTATTCATACAGATTTCATTATCATACATGATAACAGATTGCACATTTTCTCTAACAAAAAAAACAGATTGCACATTACAACTATACCCCAACAATTAAAATTGTACCGTTACAACTTCAATGGACAGTGACAACTTAGTATTATCCCAAAAATACTCCTTTCAAATTTTAACAGATTTTTGCACTTACCCGTTAAAGATGATTTATACGACATAAAAATCATCTGAAATAAATTTTACTTTGAAGGAAAATATGAATAGTAACCTTTTTATGGTATTACTATTTTGAAAAATATTTATCGCAAAAGTTACTTTTTGGATAATATCGTAGTCTATAGAAAAGAGAAGATAAATAACTAGTCTTGGTGGAAAAATAAGAATTTATCATTGGAAGGTCGTTTGGTTCAGCTTAAATTTGTCATGTCTTCACTATCAATCTACTTTATTTTCTTTTTGGAAGCTCCTTCAAATTTAATCTCCTCTATTGTGCTAGTAGCTAGGTATGGAAAATAGGAGGGGAGGGTGAAGGGGGGAGGCCGAGTTAGGTCTATGTGGTGGAAGGACATCGTCACTTTTGAAGAGGTGTTGGTTTAAGGAGCTGGTTTGATGATAATTTAGTGAGTGTGGTGGGTGATGGGACCAAGACCCTCTTTTGGATAGATCACTGGCTAGAGGGTTGTGTGTTGAGGGACAAGTTTAGAAGGTTGTATGATTTATCAGAAAACAAGTCGGTGAAGGTAGTAGAGATGTGTTCATTTGGGTGGGCAGAGGGCGATGATGGTTGGAAGTGGCGGCGTAGGCTGTTGGTGTGGGAGGAGGAACAAATGGAGGAGTGTAGCTTGTTATTGTCTAGTATTTTCTTGCAGGAGGGTGTGGAAGATAAATGAGATTGAAGTCTTGATCCTGACAAAAGGCACTCTGTTCGAGTGGCTTATTATTCACTCTGTTCTGTGATGCAAGATGTATCGAAAATACTATGACATGATGTGGAAGAAAGAGACACCTTTGAAAGTTTCGTTACTGGCTTGGAGGTTATTACTAAATCAACTTTCCTACGAAAGATAATCTGATACATCGTGAAATCATTCTACAAACATCATGTCAGTGTGCGAGTGGATGTAGTCAATCTGAAAGTGCAAATCATCTATTTGTGGGTTGTGCAACTTGTGCTTTCTATGAGGGCATTTGGATGCATATTCGTAGGTGGCTTGGTATACAAGCATATGACATGTTACCAGTTTTTCATAGTTTCCACCATTTTACTTACTTAGCGGGTAACTATTAAAATTTATGCGTTGTTCTTCATGTGATTTGGTTATCGACTGTTTGGACTATTTGAAAAGATAGGAATAATTGTATCTTCCAACATACATATCAATATTTACAACAACTGATGGATAATGCGAAACTCTCTTCTTTCAGATGGTTACAAGCAAATATTAGTAATTTAACATTAATTCATCACTAGTGGACCAATCTCATTCAGTGTATTACCATGATTCTTAGTTAAGCCTTTTGTATCAAGCAAGTAGCGGTTTGTGCCCCTTGTTAGTTGATTGTAACTTATGTAACTTTTCTTGAATTCTAGTCTCACACTTCTTGTGTTGGTGTGCCTCTCCGTTGATTATTATATTCCATTTTTTTTTGTTAAAAAAAGCCTTTGTGAAACATACTTTTGCTGTGCATTTTAAACATCAATCATATTTTACCTGTGCACAATTTTCTAGCTAATGACCATTGTAAATTTATAGTTTACGTGCATATTCTTTGAAAAGTTTTTACAATAAACTTCAAATTTACGGTATACATATTTATCGATGGAGCTAGAAGGGAGATCAACAGTGGCCACGGTTTCCTATAGATTTTTATAATATTTTTTTTAAATATAGTAGTATGCTATTATATTTTTTGGTTACTATATTTATTTTATGTGAATTTTATACGATATTGTATAATAAACTTTTTTGACTCAATATATTTAGTATTAAACATTTAAGTTTCTAAGCTTAATTGCATTAATCATTAACTAGAATGCATAAAAATAAAAAATAAAGTGAAGTCTTGTTTGTAATTTACGGAAAAACCTTAATCTTTAACGAATATCGTTTATGATTCTTTGTTGCAATTTCGTTCAAATTTTTTGACTGATTGCATGTAGTTTTTTTTTTGAAGGACTATTGCATGTAGTTTTATTTGCGCACTCTCATACCCAGGATTCAATGCTCGTGATTTGACCTTGAATCTATCCTCCTACCTTTGCATTTTGTTGTTTTATGTTTTCTTTTATTACTATTTAAAAATCTTCTCTAGTCTCGTTATACTCAATCAAACGTCAAATAACTCATCTTTCTTATATATTTAAAATTTTCTTTTAGTTTCTTAAATTTGGATATATATTAACTTTAGATATATATATCATATAATTTCTTAAATTTCTTGTACACGTTCTGCATATAAATATTTGTTTTTTCTTTACTAAATTATACTCTTAAACTCGGCTCCCCTAAACTAAATTTATGGTTCCGTCCCTGTATATATATTTTTTTTACAAACTTGAAATATATTCCCTCCATCCCAAAATGTAAGAAAAAAAAATTCATTTTCTTTGTCCCAAAAGGTAAGCAAAAAAGACAAATTTTTATCCTATTTAATCTTGTTTTTTTAAAAAACCATCTCTTCTAAGAAAAACTTTTGCTTATTCTCATGAAATTAAATGCAAATTACATTCCATTTTCTCCATAATCAATACTCCCTCCGTCCCAAATTGTATGTCGCTTTGGAAAAAAAATTTGTCATAAATTATATGTCGCTTTACAATACCAATGAAACATTAATGTTATTTTTCCTATTATATCCTTAACTATTTATTACTCTATATTTTTTCAATTCTTTAATTTATCTTTTCCATACCATTTATTAAGGACAATTTTGTAAAACAACTCATAATATCTCTTTCCCACACAAAATTAATTATATTTCTTAATACGTGTGAAATGTCCAAAACGTCATACAATTTGGGACGGAGGGAGTAGCCAATTAAAATTGTTTTTACATCTTTCCATAAACTTATTCCAAAAAAACACAAAAAACTTTACTCTAAATTCTTATGTTTTAGTTTTTTTAATAAGTATTATTTGATTTTTTTTTACTTACAATCTGAGACGGACGGAGGAGCAGTACACTGCACACTTCTAAAGATGGCTACTATTGTCCAAAATGAAATACATGTAGAGGTACACTCTTCATTGTACTTAAACACAATTAAGTTTGTTGAAAAACTGTTCGGTCACCCGACCCCGTAAAAGTAAATTAATATGGTCATATAGGTACATTAAAATATATTAAATGCCATTTACTTTTTTAAGAATGGTGATTAATTCTCCCTAAAAAAAATGGTGATTAATTCTTTCTTTTATTTTGTTCCCATAAATTCTCTTTACTATAGCTAATTTTATTCAAAAAAAAAAATTTGAAAGAATTTTTTATTCAAAACTTATTTCATCAAGTTCGTGAGTAAAATTATATTTTGAAAACTTATTTGTGAAAACCTAAAATAACTTTTTTCACCTCCCGTTCGCAAATAAAGTAAAGAAAAACTATATTTTCATTCCTTTTCACGTCTCTCACTATATTTTCATTCCTTTTGTTTTTTCTCCCAAACAAAATAAAGAAAAACTTATGGTTTCAAAATTTATCTTTTGGCTGCAAAAAAATGTTATCTTTTGATATATTGATATCATTTTCAGTTACAAATAAAATACATTTTTTTAGTTTCCAAATATTTGTATAAAAAGCGGGAATAAAAATTAAAGTTAAATTTTAATATGAGATTATACGTTTCTTTCAACATAAAAATGTATTCAAATTAAAAGTTAAAAAAATGTTATAATTTGGCGAAAAAAACTCCTAATAAAAAAATAGAGAATATAAAATTTATATTATTATCTTTGTCACAAAATAACTGACTCGTTTATAAAAAAGTTGTCCCTAAATGAATGACTCGTTTCAATTTTTTATACAACATTGATTAGTCACTAATTTGTCCCAAAATAAATGATTTATCTATAAAAAAAGATTGTGCAGAAATGACTAACTCATTATAATTACATATATCATTTCAAATCAATATCTTTCACATTGTATGTAGTTTTTTCTTTCACTCATTTAAGAGTAACGATTTTTGCACAATTATTTTATGACAACATTTTATTTTCTCTTATTTTGAGACAAAAACAAACAAGAAAGAGGGAGAAAAAGAGACCATAAACATAATAAGAGTATATAACTAGTTGTCTAAAAAATTATTAAAAAATGACTGTACGAATATTATTTTTCTTTATTTAACGGTACTTAAATAAAAATATTATTTCTTTCCCTAAAAAAATTATATTATTTTTTATCTTTTATGCATATATTTTTTTGGGTCTTGTTAACGAGTGCTTCTGGGACACTGATGATACTCTTTAAGTATTCTAAATTAAGTAATTATTTTCTAAAAATATCAAACTTTTCAATTTTCAATGCACTGATTACACATATTTCAATAAAAAAAATTACTATTTAAATGTCTTAAAGAGTGTCCCGAAAGCACTAGTTAACTTTTCTCTATTTTTTTTTAATCGGTATGAACTGGTCAATGGATCAATCATTTTGCAACTAAAAAAAAGTACTTTTCTACCTCATTGTACTTCTAACAAATTCAACTTGAATATCTTCTGATCCAATATCTTTCACCTTTTCATTTACGGCAAAGAAGTAGGAGTATACACCACTACATGGAGGCATACTTTGGTAAATAAAATGTGAATTTGTTACCTAGGTCATTCACTTTACAACGAAAACAATAATAAATCAATTTTAAATGGATCATTCATTTTACGACCAAAACAATAATAAAATAAATTTTAATTAATTTTACAAAAAAAGTTAAAATTTTTCTAATTGGGGCACTCATTTTACAACAGAAACAAAGAATAAATGAAATGCAAAAAATAGAGAAAATACATCAAGTCAAAAAATAAATGATTCTGATTCGGCCTCTAACTCGTGAAGTGAAAACTCTTGAAAATATAACTCATCTGTACTTTTATGCTCTATTTTGAGCCACAAAAAGTGCTTATTTGCAGTGCTTTTTTCTGATTCTAGGGTATTGTGTGTGTATTTTCACTGTCCCTTCATCTTCAATTTCACTGTAAACTCTTCAAGCTTTCACCTTTAACCCTTTTCCCATTTCATAAACCCTAATTCATATCTGATTCTGCTTGAAATGGGAATACAAAACGGTGGTGGTAGTAGCAGATCTTGGGAAGAAGACATTTATTGGACCCATTTTCAATTCATTCATTTCACTCAATTTCTTCGCACCATTGATTTTGATCAACAATTGGTTTGTTTTCTCTTCTTTCATTTTTCTCTTTCTTTCATTTTTTTTTTTGACAAGAAAAAATGAAACCCTTTTGAAGTGAGGAAATTTGGGTGTTTGATGCATGCATTTCATTTCATGTTCATACATTTTTTTTCACATTGTTGTAATTTTTTTTTAATTATTTTAACCTACCCACATAATTTTTTTTGAAACTTTCTTTTTTTAACAAGCTATTGTCAATTTTTTGTAAGAAAGTTTTGATCTTTGGATAAGCTGTTGTACTGCTGTCAAGATTTTTGATGAAAGTTTTGAGCTTTGTATAATCTGTTGAAAATTTATTTTTTTTACCTTTGATTATAATACTGTATAAAAATGTGTGTTTTTAAATAATGGTTTAGGGTTTGTGAAGTTAGACGTTGATCTGCATTGTGTTTGTTTTTGTGACACTTTTGATTTTAGATTGCATTGTTAAAGATGAAATATGCATTTACATTTTAGGTTATTTTCATGCATGTGTCATAATAGGGTCATGTTTGTGATTTGTTATGTGGTTGATCTTGGGTTGTTATTATGTTATGACAACTATGTAAGTCATATATACTTGAGATTATGAATGGCAGTTTTTCAATCGGATAGTTATGATCTTTGTAGCACCGGTGTCAACATGTCAGTATTAGTGCTGTGTTCAGTGTTTGTGTGTCTTCATAGGTTATGATTAACTTTCATGCATTTAGTCTATTAAGATGGAAATTCTGCAGCTCAAGCTCATTGTACTTTATTCTGAAATAGAAGTTTATATTTTGTTTGCAGGCACTTCCCAAAACATTTTCAAACAATGTCAAAAAGAAGCTGCCTGAAAATGTGGTCCTAAAAGGTCCTGGTGGAGTGACATGGAATATAGGGTTGACAAGTAGAGACGATACATTTTACTTCACGCAAGGGTGGCACCAATTTGTTAAAGACCATTCTTTGAAAGAGAACGACTTCCTGTTCTTTAAGTACAATGGTGAATCGTTGTTTGAGGTTTTAATATTTGATGGTGAGAGTTTCTGTGAGAAGGCGGCAGCTTATTTTGTTCGGAAATGTGGGCGTGCCGAGGCTGCCGCCCAAACTGACCAAGGGGGTGGATGTTCTAGCAAGGGAAGAGACACAAACAATTCTGTGGATGAAGTCAATACTCCTTCTAATGGTGTTGATGAAGGTGTATCACATGAACAATCTTTGCATCTTAACAGTATCCGAGTGCCATTTGCTGTACCTTCTGAAACCACTAATGGAAAGACTTCTAATGCTGCTGTTGAATCTGCCTCCCCTGAGCAATTAATGTCTGATGCAGCAGTCACTGAGACTGAGCCAACAGCTGTTCCCTCCCAAACAACTGGTAAACGGACGAGGAGGCCTGTTTATGCTGTTGCGTCTGTCCCGAGTAAGAAGAGAGGAAGACCACCACGAACGTCTAATTCTCAGGAGAAAGCTCTTAATTGGGTGACTGGTATTATTTTTACTTATGAATGACGACGGAAAGAAACATTTAACACTTGTGCTAAAAGTGGTGCACTGATCACATTGTTTTATAACCATTGCATAATACATTATCTATATTATCCAATGAATGCAATAGTGAAGACTATCTGTGTATCTGTGGGCCACTATAAACCACAAATGTCATCAAGAAACATATCTGCCTACCGTTTTATCGACATTTCTTTATCTTTTTTTCAGTTCAATGAGTGAAATTTCTTACTGAATATTTGATTTTGGAAAACCGGAACATTTTCAAAGGGGCCAAATTCCAATTTCATGTAACTATATAGGTGATAGGCAAAAGTGGGAGCTGAATGTTTGAATGAATGAGTGGATATTCCATCATCACTTTTTGGAGTCCTCAATTTAATTCTAGACCACAAGAAGCATGGTAAACTTGCTTATACAAATAGTAATAACAATAATCATGATTGGCTACCAAATTTGTGTAAGGAGAGATTTTTGGGTAGAGAGTGGATTTTTGAGAGATTTGTTATGTGAACCGCCTGGCAGGACATTGATTTGATAATAATTCAACATTATTGTTTATTGTGTGCTTGTTTTAGTCCAACATTGTGACACTTAGCTGGTGTTTTTGTGGAATCAATTAAAGAAACCAAGTAAAAAGCAGCTTTCTCACTTCTTATCGAAGGTGTGTCCTCCAGGGTCCGACCCTGGCACGCGTGACTACATTCAATAAATTCATTTTTTCAAATTATTACCGGTGTCAACATGTCTGGTGTCTGTGTTGTGTTTGTGTTGGTGCTTCATAACTTTTCTTGATTATTTTTGTTAAAATCAATACATGGACTTGCTGTTGATGTGGTAACTTATTTTGATCATATTTTTAGATGCTGAACCTGCCCCAGCGTCTCCAAAGGGTTCTCCAAAGTCGCAGGAACTATATACCTCAAATAGAAGGCCTGTCACAAAAGATGAGATTGAAAAAACTCTTCAGGTGGCCCAGGCAGCATGTACCGAGGAAAGCTTGCTTGTAACTATGCGACCTTCACATGTATACAAGAGATTCTTCGTGGTAAACTACTTCTTCCCTTACTTTACTTTTTAACTCGTTTTTAATCTTAATATATTATGCTAAATAAATGCCTCATTGTGTTTTTTTTTACTTCCCGCATTTTTAACTTTATTAAACATACATTGTTACTTACTAATTGTATCAACTTTTCTTGTTACTAGTCATTCCCTAATAAGTGGATATTAAACCACCTTGCTCCATCGTCTCAAGATGTGATATTACGCATGGGTAAGAATGAATGGCTTGGGAAATACTGCTATCATAATATTCGTAACAATGGAGGACTTACTGGTGGGTGGAAGTATTTTGCGCTCGACAACAACCTTGAAGAGTTTGACGTGTGTTTGTTCAAACCAGCTGGTCATTTGCATGACATATTGATCTTAGAAATGAGCATTTTTAGAGTTGTTGAGGAGATTACTCCTCTTACTGCGGTGCATTCTCCAGGAAAGAAGAGGGGCTTGAGTTCTACAGGAAAGAAGAGGGGAGTTAAGAGAACACTGACCAGTGCTGCCCAAACAGAACTTGAGGCCATTGAAGGTGCGTAATTGTGTCGTCTGAGGAAGTTTCGTTGTTGGAATTATGCAATAGTATATGTTAACAGTTGTGTTAGGTCTGCAGACTAAGTTGCGTTATATCGTTTATGTCTATGTTTTGGATGTTATGTTGGATTGTTTAACTTGTCCAATCTTCTACCTAGGTATTCACTATGTGTAAACTTTCTATTGCAGTAGCTAGACCTTTTTAAGGTTCAAGTTTGAATTGATCTATCTACCCTAATGATTTTGCAAAACCGAATTTCAACATCAAAAGAAATTTTGACAAAGTTTTAGTCCATGGCTTTCTTGAAAGATGGACACCCCCGTCATATTCTCATTCCCGGGCTTTTTTTCGCATTTTTTTTTTAAATCAAACAAAGTTGAATAGAGCTTGTATGTAAAGTAAGATATAAAGCCAAATAATACGGTACTTTACAATTGTATGAAAGTAATATGCAAAATAAAAAGTGTACTTCATTTTAATGCAGAATTTACAATTACGTTTGTTTGACAGCAAGTATTTTACAGTTAAGTTGATGTCTAAAATAAATTGAGGAAAATATAAACCAAAGAACAAATTCTGTAGTAATTTGATGTTTTTTTGAGGAAGGTACTGTTTCTTTTGTTGTTTAGCAATGCTTGATAACTAAAATCATGTAAAACAAGGGATTAATGCAGACATGAATTTCTTTATTGGTACTCTGTGTTGGACTTTCGGTGTTAAGTATTAAAAAATTAACAGAAAGAGTAAACTGATGTTATCATAAAATTAACATGCATTTAGTAGTGTGTTAGGAACATATATAAAACATTAAAAACAGCCGTTTTGTTCTTCACATGGCTCTTTCATTCTGAAAGGGGTCTGTTATTTTATTTTGTTTCTGTTATGCCATTTGGTTGTTCAATTCGCCATAATTTATGGCTTATTTAAATAGAGGCACGCCAATTCACAACAAAGTAAGCAAGAGATACTCATTCCTCATGAATAATTAATTCTAGCAGTTTCTTAAGATAAGTTTGAATAAAATTATTCTCTCTTAAAAATTGAACTAAACATGCATTTTGCTAAAGTAATATGAAGTTATTAATTCTACATTATTTTTATGGATCAAGGACCTGAGACATACGACCAGGGACTGCAAGCTGAAGATGATGAACTCTTATCTCAAATACGGGCCAAAAGGAACATAGTAAAATCATCCAAATACCTCAAGGATTATGTGGTACCAAAGAAGAAAGCCAACGTAGACCTTGAAGGTACCTCTGCTAGCTGAGTCATCATCAATGGGAATTACCAAGAATGTATGTGTTAGAGACAAAATGTATTATCCAAATTCTTTAGAGGATATTATTATATATGTAACCTTTTGTATAAAGACTCAAGCAGGGAAGAATATTTAGAGTATTTGTAGACTTTAGCTAGTATAATTCCTGCTATTTTACTGCTTTGTATTCTGACGCAGTCGGAAGCGTAAGCTAGCAAGCGCTAAACCTACATATTAAAACAAACCCCTAATGAACTCTCTAAAATATTATTGATTGAATAAAAGTTGTCTCTTAGGCTACAACTGTTAAGCTTAAATAGGGAAATAACAAATCCCTAATGGGCCGAAAAATAACAAACTGAAATAAAACAAAAATAACAAACTAAAATAAAACAAAAAAATAACAAACTGAAATAATAAAAAATACTATGAAAACCCTCCTACATCAGATTCCTCCACTTCTGAAGAACTCGACCCCGAGTTTTCATTCTAATAAAGAGTTTCACATGCATGTTGACTCCTCTAATGAACAAGAGACCACCCTCCTGGATCCCATTGGTGATGGAATGTAGTAGATGCTCTTCCACCGCTACACTTTATTTTTGGATTTTGTTGTTTTATGAATCTACCAGATCCACAAAGAGTTCCACCAGTTCCAATTCCTGCAATTAAAATATCTACTTTGCCTTTTGTATCTTTCCATATCTCTGGCCTAGTATTCTCAAAGTGCACCTTAGGATTTGAAGGATTATCAAATGGTTGAAGTTTGTATGCATTAGGTGTATTTTTTACAATTTCTTCCATCACATCTGTTGTGCGCCTGTAACATCCATACTAAATTGTCTAGAATATTTAGCATGTGTATTAATCTGATATTGGATACATTAAACTTTTCAATAATAAATAATATACAACTGAATGAATACAAGTCTGCTCGTTTACACAAATAATCATGTACCACTAATTATACTTATACAATGTCTGATAGCTCTTGAGCTGGTACATGACGAGCAACTGCACTCCATTCAACATCTCCTGGATCACATCATCACGAACCTCTTGATTTCCTGCGTACCTGCACCAGAAGGATTGGGATGAGACATAATGTCTCAGTGAGCTCCAGTCCAACCTACTGTTGGCAACCTCGGGGACACCTAGGGTCGCCATGCACTAACTGCAATCTCGGGGATTCATACGATCGCCGTCAATCTCTACATATCTTGCGATCAAGGTAAAGACTAGGATCGCTGTATGTTTCTATCATATTCTTATCTTATGCATAATCTCATACTTAGTGATCGGGGGGAAAACTATGATCACTTTCTAATAACTGTTGTCTGATGACTACTCTGTCATATTTTCATTGTAATAATTCCATATATATATATATACATCTTTCTTCATCATTAAGTTAGAAAGTCAGCGTTGAACAAACAATAATTATCTTGGTTCATTTTACGAGTGCATCCGAGTGGAGTAACCCCGGAATACATCTCCCCTCTACCGGTGAAATTCCTATCTGAGGCTAACACCGGACTCCTCTTATCGTTGTGTGGACAACCCTCTCGAAGAAGTCCCATCCGGCATAATCCGGAGTCTACTGAACACAACTTAACTTACATGTGGACAACCCTCTCGGTGAAGTCTCATCCGGCATAATCCGGAGCCTGCTGGACATGTTTAATCTTTAACATACGTGTGGACAACCCTCTCGACGAAGTCCCATCCGGCATAATCCGGAGTCTGCTGAACACGTTTAACTTAATCTTATTATTCTTATATATATATATGAGTCGTCATGAAGGTTCCTTGGCGGGCTGACCTATCCAGAATAAACCTAGAGCGTACCTGAGCCACAACTCGTCAACATATATATATATATATATACATATTTGTACAATTCTGTAATTTAATTCTTGTCTTAATTACTTTTAAGTATATCTGATACTTTATCATAATCTTATGCATTCTTCAAGTAATTATACATGTAATACTTAACCTAATCTGTAGGTTTCAAGCTTATCGTTCTCATAAGCCTCTTACTTGGTTGCTGGAAAGTCAACCCTTAATCTTATCTGAAGCTTTGAATGTTGAAACATTCCTTGTGCTTCGTACACTTAACTGAGCACATTAAACATTGTTATCCTATCATAGGATTTAGACATATCGTTATCATATGTCGTACTTAGGGGCTTACTATCCCACTTGGATAATTCCTACTCATCTAGCCTTACTCTATCTGATGCGTATGGGTAATCTACCCTTCTGTCATAAATGACATCTGAATTACTGAGATTAATCCTTATGATGTTTGAAACGTTGTCCCCATTACTGAATGCATAAAGACGTTCTGGCGTTGTGTGGATAGTTATCTGGCTTTAAAACACATTTTAAAAGAGGAATGGCAATCTGTTTTTATCGTGGCACGATGTGCCTTGTTGTGGCACGATGGTGTGTTGATCTCTATGATCATGGCACGATGGATACCTGTCATGGTACGATAAAGACAGTGCTGCCAGGCCCTGTAGCTTTTCCAGAAAGTTCTAACACGAAATTTAACATAATCACAGCCCAGCAAGTCTATATACATCAAATTCAAGGGTTTTTAACTAGGAAGATCATAGCATATCAAGTATCAACAAAATGGAAACTAACAATCAAGAAATCAGGCCTAAAAAGGGGTATAAAACTAATGGAGCTCACCTCAATCCTTGCTTGATGCTTTGCTAAGCTCTTAACTCCAAAACCCTAGCTTGTTCTTACTCCTTTCCTTGATTCTTCTTTATCTTTCTCTTGTTCTAATCTCCCAAAGCTAGCTTGCTTATGATTCCAAGAAGTTTGGGAAGAAGGAAAATGATGGATGGTGGTAAAGGAGAGGATGGGTGTGAGTTAGAGAGAGGGAGGGAGAGAGTTTTCAAATTTGTAGTGAGAGAGTGGAGAGGAGAAAATGAAATGAAAATATCTTGGTCTCCCCTATATAAAGCCTTTCCATCCCAATTTACAATTTTGCCCTCACTTGCTCGTAATTCCTCTGATACTGATAAAAGTTACGTTTAAACGGGATATTACACTCTACCCCCCTTAAAGAAATTTTGTCCTCGAAATTTAGAATCCTCTTAAAATTATATATAAACGAATAGATCTTTCATACTTCTTTCTCTACTAGCCGATTTTCCAATTCAACTTACTTATCGGGATTCCACGGTTACTCTAGGGTCTGACATGCAGATTACTCATGCACCTCGATTAACCTAACTGGTTAAAACTGTTTCACGGCCATGGTTTCCAATTCTATAAGTCGATATTATCCGACAATCTCTTCCTTAACTGAAAGGCTTGATGTTCATCACATAATTCTTACATAGTAGGATGCGTGGTTATCTAAACCAATATACTCGTCTCACTCGGTCGTAACCCTTGTTCACACACTTCGTGCGATTCCAACTTAAGTTTATTAAGCATTGTATACTCTGACTGAATTCATAAGTTTCCTTCATTGACCGCTTGGTCTTACCCTGACAACATCGAGTCAATCTTATTCTCCTCAAATAATTCTACTCTTCAAAGGTTTATTGCACTACAATTTTAATTCCAAAGAATTCTTATCTTTGACTTTCATCTCGTATGATAGCGTCTTACACGTTTAATTATATCATACTTCATATAAAATCATCACTACACTGAAAACATCTGGTATTGTACTCTCAACGGAAGTAAAGGCTACTGTAACTACCTCCACTCTCCAAATATAAATAGGAGGCATTATCTCTAATACCTGTCCCTTTCCTCTGTCGTCCTGGGGTCTACTTATCACAACCATAAACCTTGCTTCCATTTCCACTGCGGAAATCCTTAAGAGCTCGAGAAATCTTATAGGTTTCTCGCGTCTCGTCTTAACTAGTCGACGACAACGCGTATCTAGATGACTTTAGAATTTTCTTCCTTACTAGGATTCTGACAATCTTGCTTTATTCAAGATATTTCTTGGTTGTATCGGGGTGAATAGAATTGACCTCATGGATCTTGTCTACAACTCATTCTTGAATTCTTATCGTAGCGTTATTATTTTCTTTACCGATATATCCAAAGCTTATAGGAGCTTAGTCCAAGTGATGAGTGGTATACGTCGTCTCGCATATCATCATATGGTACAATTCATAACACATAATTTACATACATATTCGAGTACGTGTACACTACTAACAGGTACATAGTACGTCGCATCATCTTTGTCCGACTAACAGGACATCATTCCTCGTCAAAATATATATGAGACAATACCACATCAACTAAAGTCCTTCTTCTTACTCTTAACTCATGTTTATATCTTGAGTATACTTCATCCCATAACGTAAATTATTGGTACATTCTATTGGTATTATAAACTTATTTCTCATTTCTGAACGATGCTTCAAATCCAAAAAACCATCTTGCAAGTGCAACCTTTACCATTGTTGCCTCAAGCATATTTCTCTTTTGGTCAAACTCACACTTTAAGCCCACTTGAAGTTATTGAGCAAATAGCTAGATTACCATACCGGCAGAGACTTCAATAACTCTAAACTTAACGTGGTAGGAACACATCCTTCTTGTTTCTTACTGCATACTCTTAAACTACTTCAATTCCATTCCTCATGAGTTTCGAGGTTTAAAATATTCCTCAACTTAACTTTTAAGATTTCCCGTTAGAACTTATGATATGTTTGAGCCGTAACTGCTTACTACTACTCTGTGTTACAAAACTGTGTACTGAATACCTTTTCTACATTTCATCTGGAAAGGGCTTCACAAACTCTCTTGTTCCCTAAGCTTCAGCTTAGAATCGCTTGTTAACTCATGTTTAGATTACTTCTCCGCTGCGCGACTCTGATTTCAAACAACTCGCCTTGGAATAGGAGCATTGCACCACTTTTACCATATTAATTCTACCGATTAATCTTGTTCCTTAATAACTTTATAGCTACCAAAGCAGAACTATTTTATGTTCGTTACTTCACTTGTGACTTAGACTTCCTGCTTGCCCAGGTGTTGTAATCGTCTTTCGAAGCTCGCATATTAATAACAAGAATTATCTTCATACTGTGGATCGTTTCGAAACACTACTCACCTTACTGACTGGTCATCTCCTGACTTGGTGTTTCCTTTTGGACATAACAATATACTTGTTTTCGTAAATTGATTTTCTGTAGATACTCTTCCAGGTTCACATCTTTCGTATACTAAACCCATTGATGGCTCGAGTCTCATTTTCATCCCTTTTATTCTTATCCGTAAGGATTTCATACTTACACTCTTTTCCGAGACAACTTGGTCTCCATAACTCTATCATGTCCATTAGGTTACTCTTCGAGAACAATCCGTCCTAAGTAGACTCAAACTCTATCAGTCCTCTTGTAACCCATTCATAGGTTACGTTTCTTTAAATACCCGGATAATCTTAAACATCAACATTTTATCATTACTTTTAGATTCATCCAGTAACTCGTTACTGCATTAACAACTCAAAATCGGATCTTATTGTCTAAATGATTCTTTGTTTATGCCAAGCAATTCCTATAGACCTTCTCGACCATTGACTTCTTCATATATCTTTGAACAATTCAAGATCTGCACATTTTACCATCTTCGAAAGCATACCAACATTAGGTCATCACTTTCAGTTTTCCAGAATAATTGCGTAAGGAAACCCGTCAACTGAAAACATAAAACTTCTTAACATTAATCACGACCTTAACTTGTGTACTAGTAATGAATTTTCTGATAATAAAGCCTCAAATTAATTCTTGATTAAATTCTGATTATTCCTCAACATACTAGTCCACCATAGTCTTGTGTTATCCTAACTTTCGTCTACATCCAATTAAAGAAGTTTGATTTCGTTCATCCATCTGTTCACTAATGATGACATGATGTCATTACATGTTTTTATCAGTTGTTTTGATGTTTTTATTGAGTCTGTAGCATTATTAGACAGACTGTAGGTGCAAAAAGCAAGAAAACATCAAGAACCTGAACTAAGTGCATCGTGACACGATTTGGGCATCGTGTCACGATTTTTTTTACCAGATTGAAGGAAGTTTCTGTCTATGAAATCGTGACACGATTGTATAATCGTGAGACGATTTTGTAACTAAATGTTGAGAACCCTGGGGCCTTTTAATGAAGAATCGTGTCACGATTTTAGGCGCAGATTGCCTATTTAAGCTGATTTGTTTTCAGAAACAAGGGTTCGGAATTTTGGAGATTGGAGGCACGATTTTGAGAGCACAAAACTGAAGAAGTGGCCATTCCATCCAACTCATAGTCAGTGTATGTATATTTTTATGCTTTAATTGATTATGTTATTTGTAATTCATCTTATGAGTAGCTAAATCTCTTAGAGATTAGGTCTGGAGATGAATCTGATGTATTCTGTTTGTAACATGTGGCTGTGAAACTCTATGGCTTATGAATATTAATCTAGTTTTATTCAATTCAATTGTTCTTAATGCTTTCTATATACTGACAATATATAACATGATTTGGTAAGAATGAATGACTACTGACCCTAGCTTTCAACTTAGACCTAATTGAATTGTTCAAATAAAGAGGGTTAGTCTAGGAATGGATAATCGTTTATTTGTGATAATAGGTTAACGTTCGTAAAACCTTCGAGGAATATTAGATCACCTAGGGGATTAGGGGCTGTAATCCGAGAAGAGAGTTCTAACTCAAGGGATTGATTAGGACTATTTTTGTTAATCATCGTAAATCTAGAGGAGGATTCATAAAAATAGGTGCAGTTTATCAAACAGAATTAATCAGAGGATTCGAAAGACTTGATCTCATCTCTCATTATATATTCAAAACCACTTTTATCAGCTTATTTACTTTTTATGCAATCAAACCAACTGCCTAGGGCAACCCCCATTTAATACATCCTGAATAATAACGACATTGCGGAGTAGAAGTTGAAACAGTCCATGTGGATACGAACTTATAAATTTTATTACTTCGATAGTTTTAGTACACTTGCTAAAAGTTTATCAACTTTTTGGCGCCGTTGCCGAGGACTGTTGAATCATTTCAACTGTGAAATTTCGTTATTATTTAGAATTTTTGTCATTTACGTTTTTGTTTGTATAGTGAAAAAAAATTATAAAAAAAAAATGATTTATGCTCTTCATATCTATTTCTTGTGCTTTACTATTGAAAGGTATTTCTGAGTTTTGTAGAAATGTGGGATAGTCGGTCGCTGATTGATTCAGAAGAGATCGGTATCCTTTGTTATGAAAAATGGATGATCTCTCTACATATAAAGGATATGGAAGCACAATTGAGTATGAGCTGCGATTTTTGTGGAGGTTATCATAATAGTTACTATTGTGAGACGCAATTCATAGAAAAAGAAGAAGAGCAAGAGGTGATCAACATCGATTACAATACTCAACTACAAAATATTTTAGATGAATTCTTGAGGTTAAATCGAGATTCATTTGAGAAATTTGAAGTTCAGTGTGGTGATCTTGTTGAAAAAGCATATGAGTCTCAGAAGAATTTGGTTGAGATGGAGACTGGGTGTCAGGCTATTGTGGTTGAAGAAAATCCACAAGTGTGGAATGTTGGTCTCTACCTGAAGTCTCAACAAATGGGGTTTAAAGAAACCACTCATGTGCAAGTGGATACATGTCCTTCTCCAAAGTGGGAGAGCTCAAATACAGTGGGTGCATGGGAGTATCTGATTCTTTGTGCCAAATTCATGGAATTCGTACAAAACAGGAGGACGAAGAAGGATGATATATTTTTTCTGTCATTTCTGCCACCCTAATAGTGGTTGAAGTGTCAAGCTCAATGACGTAAAACAAAAGCGCTTGATGGGAGGCAACCCATCCTTTTATTTTTCTCTAATGTTTTTTATTTTGTTTGTTTCCATTGTTGAGTCAAATAATTCTCAGCATGTTGGAAGAATTTCGAGTATGCCCCTATTTTGTAATGAATTTTCACTTGTTTATTATTGATGAATTTGTTTGTTTAATTGACTTATTCCAGTTTAGTAACAATTCTTTGATCAAGTGGTAATCAAAAAGTTCATGGGGAGGTAGAGGCTTGGAACTCAAAGGCGAAGTGTACGGCATTGTGCGGATAGGTAGTCACAACTCCCAGAAATCATAACTTGTAAGGTCATTGCTAAAATTTTATTTTTCAATTTACTTTAAAGAGTGTTCCATGCAACTACATTTCTAGAACTTGTGATTTTTCTCTATTGTTGATTGGTCTTGTCATACACACACTAAGGCAAAGTGCTTAGTACCATGAGCCTTTTTGAAGCCTACCTGGAGTATTTTTGTTTGAATCTTATCCTTTTGAAAAGCCAATTTGAGCCGGTAGATGTAGATCCTTTTGTTCGGTGACAAACTACATATTAAGCCTAGAGACTTTAAGTGTTATGACCCAAATATTGGTTTGGAGTTAGGTTGTAGGATGTGCTAAAACATAAGTTTGGGGTTGCTTTTGGAATTTGCAACCAACTAAGTTTGGGGTAGGGGTACTAGAGAACTAAAGAGAGTCAAATACCTCTCTGAGTTTGAAAATAGAAAAAAAATGCACAAAAGGTGCAAGAAAAAAAAGAGAAGATACAAGATAAATGAATTAATGAAAATATTATTGTCTCAAAGATGAAAGAGTACTCTAGTACTTGTGTTTATTTTGTGGGGTGAATGAGGTAAATGTTCAAATTTTCCAATATAGTAGGAAAGCTTAACTCCAATATTTGTTTAACCTACTTTTCCAAAAATTATCTCACCTTCACCTAAGCCCCGTTATAACCCTTAAAGACCTTTACGGTGTGTGTTGACATGGACTTTGATTGATGTTTAGAAATTTTTCAAGCGTATGGTAATATGTAGACCTGCATGTCGACTGAGGGAAACCCTTATAAAACTGTTGCGTGGAGTTGTGAATTGTGGATGTAGTCAAGCCAGCTGGCCCATCAAATGGCTAGCAAGGAGATGAACTTTTGGTATTATCACTTGGTTAGGTAAATTGTTATTTTACTGTCATTTGTCAATTCTACAAGTAAATTCCTTGAGGACAAGGAATGATTCAAGTTTGGGGTTGTGATGACATGCTGTCATTACATGTTTTTATCAGTTGTTTTGATGTTTTTATTGAGTCTGTAGCATTATTAGACATCCTGGAGGTGCAAAAAGCAAGAAAACATCAAGAACCTGAACTAAGTGCATCGTGACACGATTTGGGCATCGTTTCACGATTTTTCTGACCAGATTGAAGGAAGTTTCTGTCTATGAAATCGTGACACGATTGCATAATCGTGACACGATTTTGTAACTAAATGTTGAGAACCCTGGGGCCTTTTAATGAAGAATCGTGTCACGATTATAAAATCGTGTCACGATTTTAGGCACAGATTGCCTATTTAAGCTGATTTGTTTTCAGAAACAAGGGTTCGGAATTTTGGAGATTGGAGGCACGATTTTGAGAGCACAAAACTTAAGAGGTGGCCATTCCATCCAACTCATAGTCAGTTTATGTATGTTTTTATGCTTTAATTGATTATGTTATTTGTAATTCATATTATGAGTAGCTAAATCTCTTAGAGATTAGGTCTGGAGATGAATCTGATGTATTCTGTTTGAAACATGTGGCTGTGAAACTCTATGGCTTATGAATATTAATCTAGTTTTATTCAATTCAATTGTTCTTAATGCTTTCTATATACTGACAATATATAACATGATTTGGTAAGAATGAATGACTACTGACCCTAGCTTTCAACTTAGACCTAATTGAATTGTTCAAATAAAGAGGGTTAGTCTAGGAATGGATAATCGTTTATTTGTGATAATAGGTTAACGTTCGTAAAACCTTCGAGGAATATTAGATCACCTAAGGGATTAGGGGCTGTAATCCGAGAAGAGAGTTCTAACTCAAGGGATTAATTAGGACTATTTTTGTTAATCATCGTAAAACTAGAGGAGGATTCATAGAAATAGGTGCAGTTTACCAAACAAAATTAATCAGAGGATTCGAAAGACTTGATCACATCTCTCCTTATATATTCAAAACCACTTTTATCAGCTTATTTATTTTTTATGCAATCAAACCAACTGCCTAGGGCAGCCCCTATTTAATACATCCTGAATAATAACGACATTGCGGAGTAGAAGTTGAAACAGTCCCTGTGGATACAAACTTATAAACTTTATTACTTCGATAGTTTTAGTACACTTGCTAAAAGTCTATCAACTAACATCCAACAACTTATCATTCAATATCCACTTTTCTTTGTGTAAAATTCCAGTTGAACTTATCTTATTTTCCAATCTTCTTGCCAGCAAGAACACTTCTGAATCACGCTTCGATATGCAACAAGTCTTATCATTACCAGTTATTCATCAATCTTGGTTCTTAGGTTGCATATCATCTTCTCTTCTTAATCTACAAATCTGGTGCTAAAGATTCGGGGGTTGTGACTGATCGACAGGGTTAAACTTGCTTGCGCTTCACGCTCGATAACAACGATTGAGGGTTAGCTTCATTTGTCCAATAATTCACTTAATCCATAACTAATTCTCTTAACCGTTGGATATAAAATCTCGTCTGGTTCGAGTGTGTGAGTCATTTGATTCTTACACACTCTATCCTTGCTGGGAGTCTAGAGCTTCCAATAATTGACTGGTAATTCCTCCTTCCAAGTTTCTGGGTTGATACTGCAATTCTTTAACTTCTCAACTACGGTTCCCGTTAAGGTTCCAAATCATTTCTTATAATATTACATAATTCCTTATTCCTTATGCCTTCCACAGATGGGGAATCGCTCATCGACACGTCCAACTGGGCTAAGATACTTCACCTTACTCTTAAATATCCCTTTTGTTCCTGAAAATTTGCCATTAACAGACTTAGTTACTTTACGGGTTGATGGCCACCATTTGGCTTTGGTTACTTCTTTGCCAATTTCCATCTTATAACTGACACCTTAATCTTCACCTTCATACCTCCACGGTCACATTCAGCTCTCAGACATTTGTCCTAACTGTCATATACTAGATTGAGTTGATCAGGCTCAACTAGATGTGACCTTTAGAACAATATCCGGAACCCAATGGTCCCACTACTTTTATTGAATTTTTAATGACCCAAGGCACGGTCTGAATCGACCTGCTCTGATACCAATTGTAACACTCATACTAAATTGTCTAGAATATTTAGCATGTGTATTAATTTGATACTGGATACATTTAACTTTTCAATAATAAATAATATACAACTGAATGAATACAAGTCTGCTCGTTTACACAAATAATCATGTACCACTAATTATACTTATACAATGTCTGATGGCTCTTGAGCTGGTACATGACGAGCAACTGCACTCCATTCAGCGTCTCCCAGATCACATCATCAGGAACCTCTTGATTTCTTGCGTACCTGCACCAGAAGGATTGGGATGAGACATAATGTCTCAGTGAGCTCCAGCCCAACCTACTGTTGGCAACCTCGGGGACACCTAGGGTCGCCATGCACTAACTCTTGGCAATCTCGGGGATTCCTACAATCGCCGTCAATCTCTACATATCTTGCGATCAAGGGAAAGACTAGGATCATTGTATGTTTATATCATATTCTTATCTTATGCATAATCTCATACTTAGTGATCGGGGGGAAAACTATGATCACTTTCTAACAACTGTTGTCTAATGACTACTCTATCATATTTTCATTGTAATAATTCCACACACACACACACACACACATATATATACATCTTTCTTCATCATTAAGTTAGAAAGTCAGCGTTGAACAAACAATAATTATCTTGGTTCATTTTACGGAGTGCATCCGAGTGGAGTAACCCCGAAATACATCTCCCCTCTACCGGTGAAATTCCCATCTGAGGCTAACACCGGACTCCTCTTATCGTTGTGTGGACAACCCTCTCGAAGAAGTCCCATCCGACATAATCCAGAGTCTGCTGAACACAACTTAACTTACATGTGGACAACCCTCTCGGTGAAGTCTCATCCGGCATAATCCGGAGCCTGCTGGACATGTTTAATCTTTAACATACGTGTGGACAACCCTCTCGACGAAGTCCCATCCGGCATAATCCGGAGTCTGCTGAACACGTTTAACTTAATCTTATTGTTCTTATATATATATATATATATATATATATATATATATATATATATATATATATATATATATATATAGAGATGAGTCGTCATGAAGGTTCCCTGGCAGGCTGACCTATCTAGAATAAACCTGTAGCATACCCAAGCCACAACTCGTCAACACACACACACACACACACACACACACATATATATATATATATACATACATATCTGTACAATTCTGTAATTTAATTCTTGTCTTAATTACTTTTAAGTATATCTGATACTTTATCATAATCTTATGCATATCTGATGCATTCTTCAAGTAATTATACATGTAATACTTAACCTAATCTGTAGGTTTCAAGCTTATCGTTCTCATAAGCCTCTTACTTGGTTGCTGGAAAGTCAACCCTTAATCTTATCTGAAGCTTTGAATGTTGAAACATTCCTTGTGCTTCGTACACTTAACTGAGCACATTAAACATTGCTATCCTATCATAGGATTAAGACATATCGTTATCATAAATGTACTTAGGGGCTTACTATCCCACTTGGATAATTCCTACTTATCTAGCCTTATTCTATCTGATGCGTATGGGCATGGGCGGACCTGGACTGGGCCTGCTGTGGCAGGTGCCACACCAGTCCAGGCCCAGTTTTTTTTGAGCTGTTCTGGTATTAGGCTTCATCCTTTGAGCTGTTCTGAATCATTTAAACTTACTCATAATGGAAATCTTGTTGGGGATGAAAGTGTGAAGAGATTGGAGACAAATTGTTTGAGTAGCAGCAATCATGTCAATGGATTTCCTGGTCTAGGAGGTTGCTCTAAGTGCTTGCATAGCCTCTATTCGGTTAGTTTTATGTTAATATTGTTTCCTCTTTGGCATAGTAATTTATTTAATGTGTTTTGCTCTTTTTACTTGAAATTTGTTGGATTTTATTCAAAATTCATCAAGGTTTCATCTTCATGCTTGGTAATTGGGGGAGTTATCTTGCTGTCAGTTTTAACCATTAGTTGTATTAGTGAAATAGACCATAGTAAAATGAATGTCTTCAAATCAAGGTCTTAAAAGAATTAATCTGATGTGTGCCTATACAGATGTGCTAAGACTCATACAGATGTTAGTGGTTTTTTTGGTAAGGTCAATATGGTTGTTAATTTCATTCGATCATCTAACAAAAGACAAGAATTACTTCGTGGCAAACAAAAAATTCATTATGCTAACTTGATTGAGGAGGGTGAGATAGAGACCGGTAGCGGATTGAATCAAGAATCGTCTATTGCTACAACCATTTTTAATATAATTTCTTATTAAATTTTGTATTATTTAATCATTTGACAAAAAAATATTGCCCCACTGGTTTTGAAAGTCCAGGTCCGCCCCTGCGTATGGGTAATCTACCCTTCCATAATAAATGACATCTGAATTACTGAGATTAATCCTTATGATGTTTGAAATGTCATCCCCACTCACGTGTTAATACAAGGTAAAACTGTGATCTTTTCTTCCATTACTGAATGCATAAAGACGTTCTGGCGCTGTGTGGATAGTTATCTGGCTTTAAAACACATTTTAAAAGAGGAATGGCAATCTGTTTTTATCGTGGCACGATGTGCCTTGTCGTGGCACGATGGTGTGCTGATCTCTATGATCATGGCACGATGGATACCTGTCGTGGCACGATAAAGACAGTGTTGCCAGGCCCTATAGCTTTTCCAGAAAGTTCCAACACAAAATTTAACATAATCACAGCCCAACAAGTCTATATACATCAAATTCAAGGGTTTTTAACTAGGAAGATCATAGCATATCAAGTATTAACAAAAGGGAAACTAAAAATCAAGAAATCAGGCCTAATTATTCAAGTTTTCCTTTCCACATAAAACCTCATAAACTACCCAAAGGGGGTATAAATCTAATGGAGCTCACCTCAATCCTTGCTTGATGCTTTGCTAAGCTCTTAATTCCAAAACCCTAGCTTGTTCTTACTCCTTTCCTTGATTCTTCTTTATCTTTCTCTTGTTATAATCTCCCAAATCTAGCTTGCTTATGATTTCAAGAAGTTTGGGAAGAAGGAAAACGATGGATGGTGGTAAAGGAGAGGATGGGCGTGAGTTAGAGAGAGGGAGGGAGAGAGTTTTCAGCTTTGTAGTGAGAGAGTGGAGAGGAGAAAATGAAATGAAAATATCTTGGTCTCTCCTATATAAAGCCTTTCCATCCCAATTTACAATTTTGCCCTCACTTACTCGTAATTCCTCTGATACTGATAAAAGTTACGTTTAAACGGGATATTAGAGCGCCTCATATGAGAAAAAGAAGGTTCAAGATCAAAATACGACAACTTTCCTGAAGTCCACAGTTTCGAATATGTTTTCCCAGAGTCAGAAGCCTCTTCTTCATGAACACGTACATCACCATGCATGGCAAACTTCCTACTATCTGTATTTTGAAACTCAACAATTTTGGGGAGCTGGTTGGATGACGTGCCTTCAACCATAGTTGTGAATAAAATAGATTTTGATTGTATATTTTCAACAACAGTGCTCAATGAATCAGAATGAGGGAAATAAGATTTATCTTTCTTGGAAGAATTACTTACATCTAACATAGAGGAGTTTCTAGTAAATTGAGAATCTGCAAAGTGAGTTTGCAGTTCCACGTGCTCATCAGTCTCCTTAATAATTCGATTGTTTCCACCATGTGGAACACTAATCGGTTCTCTGCTCCGATTGTTCTTGTTCTGATTGTTTCTGTTGTTGGCGATGTCGTCCACTTTAGTTATCAACGCCGCCATCTGATCTGATACCGCCTTGACCGTCGTGGCTAAAACGTAAATGTCTGCCTTCGTAACAGGTTGATCTCCCATGGCTGATCACGTTAGGAAAAGAACAGGAGAAACCTGCTCTGATACCAAATGACGCAGTACGGAAGCAAGGATTAACAAACATTATGCCTAAAAGATAAACAGACAGGTTGCAAGCAACAAACCTATCAAAATAAGGTTCCGGAATCCACCAAAACTTGAGAAAAATCTCTAAAATATTATTGATTGAATAAAAGTTGCCTCTTAGGCTACAACTGTTAAGCTTAAATAGGGAAATAACAAACCCCTAATGGGCCGAAAAATAACAAACTGAAATAAAACAAAAATAACAAACTAAAATAAAACAAAAAAATAACAAACTGAAATATTAAAAAATACTATAAAAACCCTTCTACATCATATTCTTATAGTACAAAATACAAAATTCATAACAATTTGGTTCTCTCGTTGAATATGTCATCTCCTCCTTGTTACAGCCGTGAGGAACTCTCTGACTCCATTAACCAAATCCTTCACAACCAACAAAATTTCCAAAATAACATTGCCATTCTGACCCATGAACAATGCGATTTACACCGTATAAAAAATTTGAAAGGTAAAGAATCATTCAAAGCCAATTGTTATTTTTAGTGTAAAAAGTTTATGAAAAACTAATTTTATACAATTATAGGTTGTTATGTATGAAGATGAAATACTGATTTAGAACGTAGGTGAAAGTAAACTTTTATGTATTAATGAATTTGTAGAAATAATTAAGATGGATATACCTGGATTAAGAATTAAACACTAATTTTGGTTCATAAATAATGAAAATAATAATTGAAATTGAAATAATTAGAAATAATGACTTGAATAGGAAATAATATTAACATAAATATATTTTAAACAGAATTATATATTAATTTTAATTAATACCGAAAATATCTGAATACAATTAAAACATTGGAAGCCATTACAAATCTTCAGACTCTGAACTTCAGACTCCAGTCTTCAGACTCTGAACTTCAGACTCCAGTCTTTAGAGGCAGTTAAGAATGCTTTAGGAATGACAAATGATGATGAAGACAATGACCATTTCACAACAACCCGTCGTTGATTGAGATTAGTAACTACTATGTTTCAATAATGTTGTAATTTGTTTTTGTTGAATTTGATTTTTACCAAACACACTTTTTTATTATAATAAGTTGCGATTCCTTCATATCCATAGAAATGAGTAGGAAATGTATCATGTAATCTCTATTTTTCTAGTTTGAACCTTGTTCTTATGATAATAGTTTTCCTTTGTAAAAAAAAAAAAAGCGTAGGAAAATAACAACACTGACGCAAATTAGGGATTAAGCTAAAAATTGAAAAATAACAAAAAAAAGCATAATACGAAAACGATTGTTAAGGAAAACGAAAAAGAGGGATGAACATTAAGCAAATCAGGGATGAGAAATTAATGAAAAAACAACTTGATACCTATCTTATTATTTGATCACCATCTCCATCCTCATTATTTGTCTTTCAATTTCTAATTTTTCTACAGGAAAAAAAGTTCATTAGTAGAAGATGAGAAATAGAGAGAGGACATAGATGAAAAAATGGAAGTTGTAGAGTTATACCTTGATGCGTAATCCGCAAATGTTTTTTTTATCACTGACTTCATCATATGTCTTTCAATTTCCAAGTTTTCTGTGAAAAAAAATTCAATGGTAGAAGATGAGAAATAGGATATAAATCAATTTCAATAGTTGAAGATGAGAGAGAGAGAGAGAGAGAGAGGGAATATAACTTGAATGAATCAAGTTTGAAATTTGAAATTGATGAATAGTGATAAAAAAGTTGGATAATAGCTTGCATTGTTGGCAGCTCAATGGCTAATAGATTGTACTAATAATGTTCAATCAGAAAAAGTGGTTTCCTATAGCAAAATACCGAGTTTGCCCTTTATATTATAGTTAAAATTGAGTTTGGGAGAAGGGTATTGGGAGTCCGATTTTGGTAAAAAACATGAGATTGAATCTTAAGAAATGGATATCCATTTTTAGCCCTTGTAAAAAGTGAAAATAGACATGTAGAAACAGGGGCAGTTAAATAAATTTGGTAGTCATTTGTTTTTAACAGGAATATATTTTAAACATAACTATATATTAATTTTAATTAATACCGATAATATCTGAATATAATTAAAACATTGGAAGCCATTATAAATCTTCAGACTCTAATCTTCAGACTCTGAACTTCAGACTCCAGTCTTCAGACTATGAACTTCAGACTCCAATCTTCAGACTCCAGTCTTCAGACTCTGAACTTCAGATTTCAATCTTCAGACTCCAGTCTTCAGATTCAGACTTCTGACTCCAGTCTTCAGACTTTGAACTTCAGACTCCAATCTTCAGACTTTAGTCTTCAGACTCTGAACTTTAGACGCTGTTCTTCAGACACTGTTCATAATTTGTGATTTCACCCTCTATTTATGGCCTATCAATGTCAAGTATTACACTAACATAAACAATGCGATTTACACCGTATAAAAAATTTGAAAGGTAAAGAATCATTCAAAGCCAATTGTTATTTTTAGTGTAAAAAGTTTATGAAAAACTGATTTTATACAATTATAGGTTGTTATGTATGAAGATGAAATACTAATTTAGAACGTAGGTGAAAGTAAACTTTTATGTATTAATGAATTTATAGAAATAATTAAGATGGATATACCTGGATTAGGAATTAAACACTAAATTTGGTTCACAAATAATGAAAATAATAATTGAAATTGAAATAATTAGAAATAATGACTTGAATAGGAAATAATATTAATAGGAATATATTTTAAACAGAATTATATATTAATTTTAATTAATACCGATAATATCTGAATACAATTAAAACATTGGAAGCCATTACAAATCTTCAGACTCTGAACTTCAAACTCCAATCTTCAGACTCTGAACTTCAGACTCCACTCTTCAGACTCCAGAGATAAGTTACATTCGACATATTGTGATTTGTGATGAGTCATGGCATATTCAAATTATTCAGTTTCGACAGTAAGAAATTCAAATACTTTGTGAAGAGGCAAAGTCAAAAGTGGAAGACATGTGAAAGCATGTTGAATTTGTCGAAGACTTTTAGGACCGTTAGTTTCAGTTACTTATTTTTGTGTATGTATAGAAGTTTGTCATAGGAAACAAGGGTCACAATCACAAATAAAAAAAAGATATCTTTATGTTCGAATTATCCAAGTCACAGAGAGAAAAAAGTAATAGGACAATGTATTGATGAACGATCTTTTACTTATGCAATACAAAAAATTTCCTTTTAAGTTGTTTTTCTTTCATCTTTGAAGTGTTGTTTTATTTTAATCTCTGAAAACCTTTGTTGATTATGTCGAACAATACATTTATCTTCGTCTTTTTTACATTCAAACTCATGAACACCATGGACATTCAAACATTTTCTGGAAAACATTTGCACAAAATGTCATAGGATTTATAGTTTGATCTTGCAAGCAATAAACTTATAACTAGCGCTTGTTTACCAAAAACATTGGTAAACACAAAGCAACCACCAAACAAAAAGAGAAACCTTTTAAAGGAGCTGTTTGTTCCAGATAATGTCATATAACTCGGGTCGAAACACATGTTTCACATTAGTTAACATCGAATAAACCTCGCGAATTGTATATCCTTTACCATAATCATAGGTCAATCACATTTATCCTCCACACCATCCTACGGAAAAAGTATTAAACAACAATTCACCACACTCCCTGCCTCTTTATCCTCCTCCTCCTCCACCCAAATTAATAATCTCTGCCGCCATTTCCAAGCATTTCCCCTAATTCCCACCCTAACGAACACAACTTAGCAACTAACACTAATCGATTCTCAAACAATTCAAAAAGACGGGAAAACCTAACATTTAAGGGGTCACCCTCCAACCACGGATCCAACAAAAAAAATGACTTGATTTCATCGTCCACTACCCTCATCAAATTATCATCAAACCAACTACACATTCCCAACCCCACACTTATACATATGGAGTTGTATATCTAGTCACATGAAAGTAAATATTTTTTACATAAAAAGAAACTAGAAAACACAAGTTTTTTTTAAGTGAGAAAAACAAGTTAATTTTCGAAAGTAGCATAAATAAATAAAAAAAAATGTAATAATTTGTAAGGTTTAGGTTTAGGTTTATTGGGCCATCATCTCAAAAAACCCGGCCCATGACAAACAGGGTTTTGGTTTATAACAGCTTGTAGTTTCTTCTCTTCGGCACTGCCTCCCTCTGCGTCTGTTTGCATCTCTCTCTTCTGGTTAGTCTCTTATATCTCTCTCACACAATCGATTTGAATCGTTCATTGAGTTCTTCATTTCATTTTGCAAATCGAAATAATCCACTTTCGCTTTATTTTTTTCTAGATTTTTGTTGCCAAGTGATTTCTCAACAAACCCTAAAGATGCAGAACGAAGAAGGACAAATCACCGAGCTCTACATTCCTAGGAAGTGGTATGCACACTTTTTTTGTTATTAATTTAAAAAAGTAGGGTTTGTATTTGTTGTTTCGATTATGGAATTTGAACTTTGGATTTGTATCAGTTCTGCAACAAACAGGTTGATTACTGCAAAGGATCATGCTTCAGTTCAGATTAACATAGGTCATTTGGATGAGAGCGGTGTTTACAATGGTCACTTCTCCACTTTTGCTCTCTGTGGCTTTACTCGTGCTCAGGTATCCATTTTCGATTTTATTCTTGTTTCTCTCATCATTTCTGTTCATTTAGGGTTTGTCTTTTTTTTTTTTTGCCTATCATGTTGATTTGATTGTTAACCAAGCACCATACATGTTTGGTTTTTAAATCGAATTTTGAAATTATTGCATTGATGTTTTGAATTGTCTATTAGCATATTGTAAGAATTATGTACCTTTTTTTTAGACTGAAACACTTAATTTAGTCAACAAACATAATTTTCTCTCGGCCAAATTTAGGCCCAGTTTGGATTGGCTTATTTTTTAAGCTTATGCAAATAAATAAGCTTATATGTATTATTCATAAAAGCTTATTAAGATACAGTTTTTGTTGGTGAGAACTTATGAATTAACATAAAAGCGTATTATTTGCATAAGCTAAAAAATAAGCCAATCCAAATGGTCCCTTAGTATCCTACAAAAAATTAAACCCAAACTAGTCTCTTCTATTTGTACTTTGGTGACAATTAGTCTCTCTGCAAATAGACAAATTTTTCCTCCGTGTACAAATGCCAGGACTAAACTAGGCCTCAAGAAAATTAAAAGTGACTTAATTGATTTCTCACTCTTTTTTCAATGTCACTGTGTTATCTCTGGATACGATTTGAATTAACTTCAATTCAAAGTGTTGATTCTATATATCCTATATCGGTATTTTACCTGTTTATTAGAAACCTATTTTGGGGGTTTGAAATTTTTGTCATGATTTGGTTTTATCTGTTTAATTGCGTTGTGTTTCTTTGCTTTGGTCTTCTAGTAGTTTAGTTTGCATTGTTTAACTTGTATTTTATATTTGGAGATAGATATTTCCTCTCTTAAGTTTACAAATTATGAGTATTGTTTCTTTTCAAATTTTACAAGTTTGTGTCAAAAACTGAACAATGTAGGCTGAGAAATTTGACTAATTTTCTATATCAGTTACAAGTTTGTGTCAAAAACTGAACAATGTAGGCTGAGAAATTTGACTAATTTACACACAACTGATACGAACTGATGTCTCTCAAGTAGAGTATTTTTTGAAAGCAGAAAACATACAGTGAAAGTAACTAACGTGCAACATTTTTGTTTGTTTGCAAAAACATTATCAATTGTTAAAACTCTGAAAAATGTCGCTATAACTGTGATTGTTATTAGAAACACACTGAAATACATGCTTTTAGTTTCTTGTATGTAGCCTAATGTCTACATGTTCATTAATGTAGGGTATAAAACAAAGTAGTAGGGAACTAGGGATGAAAACCTTTATATTTATGCTGGACATATTACATGTATAAAATTGTATGCATTCTAATTCATGTCATCCCTTGGAAATTACTTTGATGATATATATTGATGCCTGTTTTATTTTCAGGGTGATGCTGACAGTGGAATTGATCGCCTGTGGCAGAAGAAGAAAACCGAACTTAAGCAGTAGACACAATGATCACATCTTTATTGTGTGTTTTTTTTTACAGACTATCATGTGTTGAGTTCAACTTTTGTTAGAGATATTGGATTATTTTGATCTGTGTAATGCGATGCCTGTTTTGAAATTCATTTGGTACCTTTAAGGCATTTAACTAAGTTGTTTAAGACATAATTGATTTTCCATCAGGCCACTTAAACATTATTTCCAAGTGGTGAAGGTGGTCTTGTGAGACTAGAAACCAATATATCATCAAAAAAATAAGATAACAAAGTGAAGCAAATATGGTTGAAACATGAGATTCACGGTGTCAATTGAATTCAAAAGGCATTGCCAAGAATTCATAGTGACCTTGGTGAATTCAAAATGTTGTTTTATGTATGTCTCCTTGTACCATTTGTATCTGATGATAACCTGAACGTTAATCCAGCTTTGAGAACTATTGAGTGTCATACAATTCATCCAAAGTTTCGTCAATTGCGAGAATAAGGAAATGATCATGGATGGTAGCGGAATTGAGTGCACGATAATCAACGCAAAAACATAAGTCCAGACTTTCTTTGAAACCAAGAGTACTTGATGAAGAATATGCGCTTGAGTAGTGCTGAATATCCTAAAGTATCGTGTTACAAAGCATGGTATGTTAAGTTTGATAGTTGTGTTAATGAGCATAGCAATTTCTGAACCATGGAGGTTGAACCCAGGTGGTCCAAGGTGCGAACGGATTCTGTGAAGTTCATGGGTCAAAATGGCAATGTTATTTTGGAAATTTTGTTGGTTGTGAAGGATTTGGTTAATGGAGTCAGAGAGTTCCTCACGACTGTAACAAGGAGGAGATGACATATTCAACGAGAGAACCAAAGTGTTATGAATTTTGTATTTTGTACTATAAGAATACAAAGCAGTAAAATAGCAGGAATTATACTAGCTAAAGTCTACAAATACTCTAAATATTCTTCCCTGCTTGAGTCTTTATACAAAAGGTTACATATATAATAATATCCTCTAAAGAATTTGGATAATACATTTTGTCTCTTAACACATACATTCTTGGTAATTCCCATTGATGATGACTCAGCTAGCAGAGGTACCTTCAAGGTCTACGTTGGCTTTCTTCTTTGGTACCACATAATCCTTGAGGTATTTGGATGATTTTACTATGTTCCTTTTGGCCCGTATTTGAGATAAGAGTTCATCATCTTCAGCTTGCAGTCCCTGGTCGTATGTCTCAGGTCCTTGATCCATAAAAATAATGTAGAATTAATAACTTCATATTACTTTAGCAAAATGCATGTTTAGTTCAATTTTTAAGAGAGAATAATTTTATTCAAACTTATCTTAAGAAACTGCTAGAATTAATTATTCATGAGGAATGAGTATCTCTTGCTTACTTTGTTGTGAATTGGCGTGCCTCTATTTAAATAAGCCATAAATTATGGCGAATTGAACAACCAAATGGCATAACAGAAACAAAATAAAATAACAGACCCCTTTCAGAATGAAAGAGCCATGTGAAGAACAAAACGGCTGTTTTTAATGTTTTATATATGTTCCTAACACACTACTAAATGCATGTTAATTTTATGATAACATCAGTTTACTCTTTCTGTTAATTTTTTAATACTTAACACCGAAAGTCCAACACAGAGTACCAATAAAGAAATTCATGTCTGCATTAATCCCTTGTTTTACATGATTTTAGTTATCAAGCATTGCTAAACAACAAAAGAAACAGTACCTTCCTCAAAAAAACATCAAATTACTACAGAATTTGTTCTTTGGTTTATATCAAACTTGACATACCACGCTTTGTAACACGATACTTTAGGATATTCAGCACAACTCAAGCGCTTGTTCTTCATCAAGTACTCTTGGTTTCAAAGAAAGTCTGGACTTATGTTTTTGCGTTGATTATCATGCACTCAATTCCACTACCATCCATGATCATTTCCTTATTCTCGCAATTGACGAAACTTTGGATGAATTGTATGACACTCAGTAGTTCTCAAAGCTGGATTACATTCAGGTTATCATCAGATACAAATGGTACAAGGAGACATGCATAAAACAACATTTTGAATTCACCAAGGTCACTATGAATTCTTGGCAATGCCTTTTGAATTCAATTGAGACCGTGAATCTCATGTTTCAACCATATTTGCTTCACTTTGTTATCTTATTTTTTTGATGATATATTGGTTTCTAGTCTCACAAGACCACCTTCACCACTTGGAAATAATGTTTAAGTGGCCTGATGGAAAATCAATTATGTCTTAAACAATCTAAATGATTCTTTGCACAAACCTCAATTGAATATTTAGGACATATTGTATTTGGTGAAGGTGTATGTCCTGATCCATCCAAAATTAGCTCTATTATGAATTTGGTCCCAACCACAAAGTGTCAAACAATTGATAGGATTCCTTTTTTTTTTTTAAGGAACTGCTAGGATTCCTAGGTCTCACAGTTGTCTTTTTTTATCACAAATTTTTGCCAAATTATTCTTAAACTCTGGAGCAAGTTTGATGGTACAGCCATTGCAGAGGATTAGTCATTATCATAACACAATTAATCTTGGATTATTTTTTACCTCCTACTTGGTGGCGGGGCCTGAATGGGTTGAGAAGAACAGGAAAATAGTTTTAGTGGTCACAAGAAAAGAGCACGCAACATGATTTTCTAACACAAAATAGTTCTTCTGTGTGAAACCAGTTTGCACTGCAGTGTCCACTGTGACACTTCCAACAAACACTGATAGTAGGCACATGATTTTCTGCTTAGAGAGTGGTCCTGTCCTTTGTCACACCCATATAGCACTTCCACTTCTCCTCCAACAATATATATACTCCATCCGGTCTCGTATATAAAGAAAAAAATATCAAACAAAATGTATCTGGTTCAAATTTTTAACCAAATGTATTAATTTTGTTTGACTTTCTTTTGCTTATATTTGAGACCGGAGAAATATTATTAACAATTCTTCAATTTCATCTCTCTGCTATATATATTTCACTAAAAATTAACATGTGTACCTTTTCCACCACTCTGCCTCAATCCTCATTGCTGTTGAGTTACACCTTCTCTTCCCTTTTTTCGTTCCTTTATGTCTGCTGTCCCCACTAACGATTTTGTGTGTGTACGAAATAGACTGTAGTAGTAGGTTAGGTTCTATTACTATCATTTGTTTTCGTTTGGAAAGTTTCAAAATCTTTCATGATAGTCAACATTTCAAGCTTATCTAACTTCCTCATACACAATTGGTCTGCAGAAGCAGAAGAATTTCTTGTTGACAATTTTTAACCAACCAATTGTGGAATTTGCATGTCATTATCATATATATTTAAGTAACATATGTATATTTTGTTTCAAAAGTGTATTCTTAAAAAATCTACATTTTTTATTGAGAAAAAAGAATATGCACCGTCAATTTAAGCTAATTTTATACCGCTCAATAGAAATAGAGTATTTGGTGGTTAACTTTAAAAGATGGTTGCAAAACATATATACGCAACAATATTGGTTTCTATTAAACGACGGTGTTAAATAGTTTTACACGGTCATCCAATAAATATCCACCATCTCGTCATGTAAGCATAAATTATAACCACTTTTTAAAAATAACTATCCAATTCTAAATTCTAATTGGACGTCAGTGTAAAACTAGCTAACACTGATGGTGCTTTTCTCATTTTCTCTTTTTATGTATGGTTGTATTTCAATAAACGGTGGGTTGTATGACAGAAAATTGTTACATTCATATTCAACTGTCATTGTTTATATAGAGACGTTTAACTTTTTTAACTTTTAGCCTAAATGCATTTCAATACAAATATATATAGAAGTGAAGGGTTACTTATTTAAATGTTCGATAAGAAATTTTGATTGTAGATACTCTAAAAAGATTAATGAGGAATTGGAAACATTTACCCTGAAAAAAAAAGTGATATAGATTTGAGAGATGAGGGTATGCATTCAATCATGGATGTCAGCAGTAGGTGAGGTAAGTCAGACCATGATGATTTAGTTCTGTTGAATTTCTAAGGATCTGACATAGAAGGTTTATTTGTGGTAGATAATGAAAAATGCAGACATGTTTTGGGAATCTTGGCGAGTCACAATGTTAATAGAATTCAATAAAAATAAAATCAACAATGATATATGTACATTCAATAATTTTTTATATCTATTCAACATTTCATTATCATTATATTTCTTTCTTCTTATCACATCATCAATTTATTACATCTATCGCTTCACTCTTTTATTTCTTTTTTTTCTCATGATGTATACACCCCAAGGTGTACCTAATACATTTCCCTAAAAAAAATATTTGTCTAAAAGATTGCGTATTAATTTTTTAAGAGTCAAAATATTATTTTATTAATTTAAAATTTAGAGTTTTGAATTTTTTAATGTGTCATCGGACACAAGTTAGCAAAATCAATTTTATTTGAAAGTTCTTAAACTCATAAGTTTGAGAATATGTTTTCTAAATGTATATTTGAATTTACGGTGAGTTTGACATGTTATAATTTTGTGAAAAAATTCATTTTATAGTTGCACCATGATTATCATATTTTTTTTTAAAAAATTCAGTAATTTCAAATATATAGTTAATTCTTATTCATTTTCTTAATCCTTTATTTTTCAGCAAATTTTCGTACTTTCATATTACTTGGACTGAAGTGATTGTGGACTCCCACCTTCTGGAAAAGCCCAACTCAATAATAGCATCAGTTGTTGGGTCATATTCACAAATAGCCACAAGTACGGGAAAGTGGTCACAGATACAAAGAGAACGTTTGAAAACCTTTTTCCAGTCAACCAAAGAAAAAACCTTATCTAGAATTTACTTGAAAATTATCAAATAACCTCTTATGAATAATATTAATATGATGTGGATATCCATTTCCCTAAGACTTTCTATGTTCTTTAACTTCTATGAGTGAATGTATATATTCATTGTTATTGACATTTAGTCTTATGTCTCTTCATGTACTTGTAACTTACCACATTTGTGTCCTATAAATATGACTTATATTTCAATGTAAAGAACACATTTGTGAGAAGAATAATACACAAAGTTCTCATCTTCTTCATCATTGATCTTGTCTTTTTAGTTTATTTCATAACAAGTTATCAGCACGAAACTCTACCAGAAAAATGGTTTAATTATCTTGGAGGCTATATTCCTATAAATTTTCTTCTTCTCATTATCTTTGCACTAATTAATTTAATTCATATGATCATGATATCATGTTCTTTTTCATAGTTAATTTTTGTGTTGTTTGTTTGATTGAATTACATAGGTTGAGTATGATCTAGTCATAAACAAGAGCAATGGATTCACAATTGTTACAAGGAAAGATGTTGAAGAAGCTAAAGAAACAATTTGAATGTACGATGGTTTTGTAAGTATGCTTTTAATCTTAAGTACTTCAACAATTTTCTGTCATGTGTCTTTTCCTTTCTATTTAAAAAACTTGTTAAAATTGCATAATCTAAAAAAAAAAAATTAGATAACTCCTAGATGAATGACTTCATGCTTTACTTCATGCGAGAATTTTGTAAGCACATTAATATATATTTGTAGTTAATTCTTCCCCAATTTTTCCCATATATATTATATCTTAGTATGATTATGGTCAATTTACATTTTTTTTCCGTTACTCATAATTAAGTTTGTTTTGTTCCATGAGTAATTTTGTGAAGAAAGAAGAAAGACTTTTTTCGGTTCATGTGGAAAGAAAGAAAAAAAAAGATGAAGATAGATTAATACTAAAATATTAACAAAGTTTTAAGTTAGCAAGTGAAATGTGTACTTTCCATTGTGGAAAGAATGAATTGTTCTTGATCATCTTGTGTAATATAGTTCTTGAAGAACTATTTTATTAACATCAAGGATCCCTGAAGGATTGCTCAAACAATGGAGATCTTTTGTGATATAGTTCTTGAAGAGCTATTTTTTTTTATTAAAGCATCATTGAAGGATTGCTCAAAGAGTGATTTTTTTTTAATCATTGTTTATGAAAATTTGAGATACAGTTCTAGAAGAACTAATAATCTAACATCAAGCTTTCGTGAAGGATAAAAGAAATTGTGATTTTCCTTCATCATTGTTGATAGAGGTTTGTGGTTGAGTTCTTGAAGAACTAGATCTTTGTTCACAATTGAAATATATAAGATCTATTTGATCTAAGTATAAGTTGGACGGGAAAAAAAAACTATTTTTGCCCCTTGAATCTGCTCCTGAAGTAGCAAAATTGAGAATATAATATCACAAATTGATATAGTCGAGATGATCATTTATATGATACATGTTAAGATGATAAAAGTTTATTATTTATGAATTATGATGATTATGATATTTACTACTAATGAGTTCTCACAAGACATAAATGAGAGGTATTGTCATCTATGTCACGTCTTTGCATATTCGACATTTATAATTGGTGCTCCACATAATTTGTTCCTTTTATATCATGAAAATATTTGGAAATAATTTTGTTATATTTGTTGACGACATAAATATTGTTGAGTATCTATATGTTGGCTACATTGTTTGGTAAAATCAAAGTGTGCAAGCATGCGTCCTCAGATGTTATTTTGGTCCTTCAGAAGCTGGAAAATAGATTTGAGAAGTTTCAGAAGCTGGAATGACCTTCAGACGCAGAAAGGACCTTCAGACGCTGATCAGGTCTTCAGACGCACTGTTCAAACGTTGACCAGCGTTGACCTTCAGAAGTTGAACTTCAGAAGCTGATTTCAGAAGCTGGATTTCTGCATTCTTTGTGATTAATTCTGTGCGTATCTTTTGAAGATTTACTGAAGAATTATCCAGGAATTTGTTTTCTAGAAGGCTGATTATTTTGGTGAAGATCTTGGTGAAGATTGGCTTCATGTTTATGATTGAATATATTTCAAAGGGATCTTTGCTTGATTTGTTCCAGAAATATATGTTTCCTTTTTGAGCTTCTTTGTATTTCAGAATCATATCTTTGAGGATGATTATGTTCAGAATTATGAGAGCTGCTGAAGCCTATAAAAGGAGGACGTGCTGCTGTGTAGAAGATTGATTGAGTCAATACAGTTTTATTATAAGAGTCTTTGTAAGCTTTAGGCTTTGATTGTACACCACTCATCTGAGTTGCTTTAGATTGTTTTCAGTTGTAAATCATTCTAAGCTTTTAAGTACGAATGATGTATTTGTTCTTTTGAAGGGTGTCTTCATATTTGGGTTGTTTGTTTGAGTGTTGCTGATCACTGGGTTGTGATTAAGTAATTGGGAAGTTAGTAGTGTTCTAATACTTAGGTGGTGCTCCTGAGTAGAAGTCTTAACTAGTGGAGATTGATTGCTAAGGCTGGGAACAGGGGGTCTGTGTCTGAGTCTTTGAGTTAATTCCTCATAGTGGATTTCCTTCCTGGATTGGTATCCTCCAGACGTAGGTGTTGTTTATCACCGAACTGGGTTAACAAATACTTGTGTTCTTTATATTTCTGCACTTTATTTGTTGCTTCTGAACCTGTTTTTAAAGTGCTTTGTTTTGCATACTTTGTGCTCTGTTTTACGTGTTAACTCAGTACCTGCCAGAATTTCAAATATTATAATAACTTTCAAAGAGCTTATGAAAGTTTTTCTTAAAGAAAAGTATATATTTTAATCGTCGTAGCGATGTCTTTTTGCGTATGAATTTTTTATTAATTACTTTATACATTAGTGTAATTTCTTACTTCCTAGTTTTATGTAATTGATCCATGAGCCCATACATATAATTCTCTCTTTTGCTCTAAGTTAGTTATTGCAGAAAAAAGACATTGTATATCATTGAGTGGTTTTTGCGCTTTTCATGTTGATTCTGCAACACTAATATATCTTGATAGAATTTGGTATCGATGAACTTCGATAGATCCTTATTAATTTAAAGTTAATATACTATTTGATCCCTTGAATTGAGAACTCGAGTTTTCAATTCCTAAAATAGTGCGTAAAAAAATATTAGTATCTGAATGTGTCAACTCTTTCACTAATGTCCTTTTATCGATGAGTGTTAATTTGCTATCTAAAGGTGTCTTGGTGATAGTGCAACTACAGACACAATTAGAAAAGAAAATAATATACTTGGTTATACAGAAAACTAATGTTAGTAGTATTTGTGACACTACAAATTAAAATTATTGAAGGCTACAAAAGAGCCAATATAATGTTACATGGGGGAATAGAGTTACATATTGAGAATGCATTATATTCCTCCAAGTCTCATAGATATTTATTAAGCTTCAAGGAAATCATTATAAATGGATATCATATTGAAATAAGAAATGAAGAAGATGTTGAATATATGTATATTACGAGACATATTTTTGATAAATAAAATAAGTGTAGTGAAAAAATTACATGTTTTTTTCTTTTGAATTGTATGTTGGAACAAAATGTGTTAAACAACTCTCTTATGAATTAAGGGGGAGATTGTTGAAACATTATGTGGAAACATATCTCTCTTTATGGTTTTGATGATAACAAAGTGTTAAATAGAAAATTGGTTATTTGCTAATGCTTTGTTCAAGTGATTTCAGAACCACGTGTTTAGTGATTGGAAATTAAGTATGGTTATGAAAGAACAAGCTTAGAGCAAGAAAGGAAAGCTAAGAAGCAAGTTGCAAAGAGTGGAAGGGAACTGGGTCTGAAAAGAGAGTCTGAAGCCTGCGTCTGAACCAGCTTCTGATGTGCTTCTGAAGGCAGGTTCTGAAGCCTTAGTCTGAAGGCAGCTTCTGAAGTGAGTCTGAAGGGTGCTTCTGAAGTCTGGGTCTGAAGGCTGCGTCTGAAGGCAGCTTCTGAAGAAGTCAACAAAAGTCAGCTTCTGAAGAAGTCAACAAAAGTCAACGTCTGAAGACCAGCTTCTGATCCGTACAAAGGCAGCTTCTGATGCACTGTTCACGCAGAAGCTTCTGAAGTCTGATGTGGAAGAAAAGCAACTGTTACTGTGCGCATTTAATGCCTGGATGTGTCAGAACAACCCAATGGAACAGTTGTCTCCCTGACCCAAACATTCCCCAGCTTTTAAGGTAGGCCAATTCAAAAATGGCTGCTGCTCTGTTTTCTGGAAAAAGTTCAGCACACAATTGCAGCAAACCTAGCTATCACATTGCAACGGCTCTTTCCTCAAATCAAGCAAATCTTCAACAGCTCTATTTCCTCTATAAAAGGAAGAAGATTTGAAGAAGAAATTTGTCTAAGACTCTTGAAATCAAATTGCTGAACATGTACTCTGTTTTGCTGTCAAGTTCAAAATCTCTTAGAAATTCTTTAGTTCTGTAACTTAGAATTTCTTAAGGTTAAGAGTCTTAACCTGTGTTGTATTAAGAGAACACCTCTGATATTTTATCAAGTGTTCAACCCAAACTCATTTATTTGTAAACCAGTTTGGTCCCTGAAGTCTCAGTCTGTATACTGAGCAATTGTAACCTCATTCCTTTGTGGTCTGAGTCAGAAGTCTCTTGACTTAGTGTCTTGAGCATTGGAAGTCTCTTGACTTGGTGTCTTGAGCATTGGAAGTCTCTTGACTTGGTGTCTTGAGCATTGTAAGCCTCTTCCTTTGTGGTTGAGCATTAGAAGCCTCTTTCTTTGTGATTGAGCAACTGGAAGTCTCTTCCTTGGTGGTTGAGCATTTGTAATCTTCTGATTATAGTGGAACTCTCTTGTTGGAAAACAAGGGGACTGGACTACTTCTCACACTGAGAAGGAACCAGTATAAATTCTGTGTGTCTCCCTTTACCTTTCTCTTTTCATTATTGAAACCGCTGCAATACTCTTTGAAAAATAGTTCAGAACTGATTCATATCAGCTTCTGAACTTAACTTAAGTTTTGAAAAGAAATGAAACCAAGTTTTTGAGTCACACAATTCAACCCCCCTTCTTGTGTTTGTTTTTCTCACCTTCAGTTGGTATCAGAGCTCCGGTTTTGATATTAACACTTAACAGTGTGTCAGTCTTGATCTTGAGAAAAACATGTCTGATAATGAAGATTCACCTCCTCCTCCTCCACCTCCTCCTAGACATACTTCTGTTCAATATGATTATGGTACTGATGATAGAAAGTCTAGGTCACACAATAAACCCCCTATGTTTACTGGTGACCCAGAAAAATTCTCTTGGTGGAAGAGTAAAATGTACAGTCATATTATTGAGATTGATGATTCACTATGGGACATCATAGAAGATGGAATCACAATTCCAGTTGATGAAGAAGGTGTTGCTGTC
Source organism: Medicago ruthenica (assembly GCA_018208015.1). Lineage (NCBI taxonomy): Eukaryota > Viridiplantae > Streptophyta > Magnoliopsida > Fabales > Fabaceae > Medicago > Medicago ruthenica. The sequence goes on along the minus strand of CM031371.1, from coordinate 107,511,211 downwards.
AACAGAAGAGCTCTGAGTGATGCAGAAAGAAAGATATATAGAAAGCATCACAATGTGAGAGGAATCATTGTAGATTCCCTACCTCACTCAGAGTATCAGAAGCTGAGTGACAAGTCCACAGCAAAGGCCATCTTCACATCCCTCTGCTCTAACTATGAAGGTAATAAGAAAGTTAGAGAAGCTAAGGCAAACATTCTTGTTCACCAATATGAATTGTTCAGAATGAAAGAGGATGAAAATATTGAGACTATGTTCTCAAGATTTCAGACTCTGGTTTCTGGACTTCAGATTCTGAAGAAGAGTTATACCACAGCTGATCATGTGAACAAACTCTTAAGAAGTCTGCCATCCAAATGGAGACCTAAGGTGACTGCTATTGAGGAAGCTAAGGATCTGAATACTTTAAGTATTGAGGATCTTATAAGCTCCCTCAAGGTGCATGAACTGGGACTCAATGAGGATGAGTCTGTTAGAGAACCAAAAACATTAGCTCTGAAGTCTAAAAGAAAGCCTGCTAAAGCTTTGAAAGCTATTGAATCTGAAGAAGAATTTCCTGAGGGAAATTCTGATGAAGATTCAGATGCTGATGAGCTTGCAATGCTTTCTAAAAGGCTTCAGTATCTAATGAATAGAAAGAAAAAATTCTCTAACAGAAGCAGTAACTTTAGAGGATCTGGTTCAAAGAGGGATATTCTGAAGGAAAGCTGTTACAACTGCAAGAAGCCTGGGCACTTCATTGCTGACTGTCCTGATCTTCAGAAGGAAAAATCTAAAGAGAAAGCAAAGAAATCCAGCTCAAAGTCCAGCAGTTTCAGAAACAAGCTTAAAAAGAGTCTCATGGCAACATGGGATGATCTGGACAATGAGTCTGAATCTGATGAAGAAGAAGCAAACCTTGCCTTGATGGCAACTGCATTTTCTGATGCAGAATCTTGCTCAGATTCTGATGAAGAAGATGAGGTATATTCTGAACTCACTAGATCTGAATTAATTGAAACAATTAATGATCTTATGAGTCATCTCAAAAGCAAGTTAGGAGAAATAAAAGCTTTGAAAAATAAAACTAACTTGCTGTCTGAGGAAAATCTTAAACTTCAGAATCAAATATTTGAATATGATGAAGAAGTTGAAGAACTCAGAAAAGAGGCTCATAAGAAATCTGAAGAGGTTCCTAATGAACATGAAATAGCTCTTCAGGATTTCATCTTAACTGGATTCAATAGAACCAAAATTGCCTCTATGATGTATAATATGATCAGAAACAAAGGTGAAGGCATTGGCTATGATTCATTCAAACCTTCAAATGAATTAAACTCACCTTCCTGTTCTGAAAATATTTTAAAAGGCAATGGTATATGCTTTGTGTCTGCTTCTGATAACTCTGAGAAGTTGAAAATGTCAGAAACTGAGACTAAGTCTGAAGTTCTGAACAGCTCAGACTCTGAAGCTTCTGAACCTAAGGGTAAGATGAAAGGCAGATGTTAAAACCTTGCCTAAATCTAATCCAAAAGGTCCTAAGCCTAAGAGTAAGAGGAAATCAGACTCTGAACCTGAAAATGTTCAGAATCTGAAAAGTTCAGAACCTGGAACTAGTAAGTCTCAGAATCTGAATAATTCAAATTCAAATTTTTCAAAGATTGTGTTTATCAAAACTTCAAAATCCATTAAACCAGTCAATGTAAAACAATTTCAATCTCAGAATGTTAAGCAGAGCAAGCAAAAGCAAACCAATCAGTTTTCTGATTCTAAATGTTTTAAGAAAGGCAAAACTGAAGCTTGCCTTGTGTCTGAAGCAAACAAGGTTAGAATTCTCAAGAGATCAGAACCAAAGTGCTCAATGGTTCAGACTCTAAACAAATCAGAACCAAAGACCTTCAAGTCTCAGGTTCTGAAGAAATCTGAGTCCAAACCTTTGAGAACTCAGGTTCTGAAACTCAGACTTATTCAAAATACAAGGATTCATATCCAAAGTATCATAACAAGTCTGAATATCATAACTTCAGACACAAGATGAAAAAGCCAAAACCTTTCAGGACTAACCCCAAAGGACCCACGAAAATCAGGGTACCTAAGTCTGAGATCATTTCAATTGCAGATATGCTTAACATCCAAAGAAAAGGAAAGGTCCTGGTACCTGGACAGTGGATGCTCGCATCATATGACAGGGGACAAGTCTATGTTCCAAACCCTGACTCTGAAAGAGGGAGGAACTGTGGGGTTTGGAGGAAGTCAGAAAGGAAAGATCATTGGTACTGGTAAGATAGGTAATTCTTCCCTGTACATTGATAATGTTTGGCTGGTAGATGGACTTAGACATAATTTACTTAGCATAAGTCAATTATGTGATAGTAATTATGAAGTCCTGTTCAATAAGAACACCTGCACTGTAATCAACAATGAACATAAGTCTGGAGTGTTCAAAGGTAGCAGGAAAAACAATGTTTATAAAATAAATTTTTCTGAATTGGTTCAGCAGAAGGTAGTTTGCCTTCTGTCTGTGAGTGATGAGAAATGGGTCTGGCACAAAAGGCTGGGACATGCTAACTGGAGACTCATCTCTAAGCTTAGCAAGTTACAGCTGGTCAGAGGCCTACCCAGCATTGATTATCACTCAGATGCTCTATGTTCAGCATGCCAAATTGGAAAATTTTCTAAAACTTCTTTTAAGTCTAAAAACATTGTTTCCACCTCAAAACCTTTAGAACTCCTTCACATTGATTTGTTTGGTCCTGTTGGAACAACTTCAATCAATGGGAAGAAGTATGGACTTGTAATTGTTGATGATTACAATAGGTGGACTTGGGTTAAATTCCTTAGAACCAAAAATGAAACATATGATGTGTTTTTCAAATTCTGCAAACAAGTACAAACTGAAACTGATTTGAAAATTTTAAAAATCAGAAGTGATCATGGTGGGGAATTTGAAAATGAACCTTTTGAAAACTTTTGTGAAGACCATGGAATTATCCATGAGTTCTCATCTCCTAGAACTCCACAACAAAATGATGTTGTAGAGAGAAAGAACAGGTCTTTACAAGAAATAGCCAGAACCATGATCCATGAGTCTAAAATTGCTAAGTACTTTTGGGCAGAAGCTGTAAACACAACATGTTATATTTAGAACAGGATCTATATCAGACCTATTCTGAATAAAACAGCATATGAACTGTTTAAAGGAAGAAAACCAAGTATTTCTTATTTTCATCAGTTTGGTTGTACATGTTACATACTAAACAATAAGGTCTACCTAAAGAAATTTGATGCCAAGGCTCAAAAGGGTACCTTTTTAGGATACTCAGAGAGATCTAAGGCATACAGGGTGTATAATTCTGAAACACATGTTGTTGAAGAAGCAATACATATTAAGTTTGATGATAAGAAGCCTGGTAATGAAATACCAGAGCTGGTTGAGAGTTTTGCAGATGTCAGAATCTCAGAAGAACCTTCAGAAGCTGAACCCAGTTCAGAGTCTGATGAAGGTTCAGAAGCTGAAAACAATGAAGAATCTGAGAAACTCTCTAACAATGGCACTACTCCTGAAGGAAACCAAGACCAACATGGTTCTGAACAAGCCCCTGATGGTTCTTCAGAAGCTAATCCACCCAGAACCTCATTCAAATATAAGTCTTCACATCCTGAGGAGTTGATCATTGGAAACAAGAACAGTCCAAGGAAGACAAGATCAGTATTCAGTCAGAATGAGTCTGTGCTTGGCCTGCTATCCATGATTGAACCCACAACTGCTGATGACGCACTTGCTGATGATGGCTGGATTGTAGCAATGCAAGAAGAACTGAACCAGTTTCAAAGGAATGATGTCTGGGATCTTGTTGCAAGACCTGATCATAAGAACATCATTGGAACAAAATGGGTTTTCAGGAACAAGCTCAATGAACAAGGAGACGTGATCAGAAATAAGGCTAGATTAGTAGCTCAAGGGTACAGCCAGCAAGAAGGAATTGATTACACATAGACTTTTGCTCCAGTAGCAAGACTGGAAGCAATCAGGTTACTTCTTTCTTATGCTGTTAATCATGATATCATCTTGTATCAAATGGATGTTAAGAGTGCTTTCTTAAATAGTGTAATTTCTGAAGAAGTGTATGTAAAACAACCTCCTGGTTTTGAAGATGTTAAATATCCAAATCATGTTTTTAAACTTAAGAAGTCTTTGTATGGTCTGAAACAAGCTCCCAGAGCTTGGTATGAAAGGCTAAGCAACTTCTTAATTAAAAATGATTTTGTAACAGGTCAAGTTGATAATACACTCTTCAGAAAAACAGTTAAGAAAGAAATCTTAATTGTACAAATATATGTGGATGATATCATATTTGGTTCTACTAATGCCTCCCTTTGCAAAGAGTTTTCAAAGTTAATGCAGGATGAATTTGAAATGAGCATGATGGGTGAGCTGAAATTCTTTTTGGGAATTCAAATCAACCAATGCAAAGATGGTGTCTATGTTCATCAGTCCAAATACACTAAGGAGCTTCTGAAAAAGTTCCAACTTGATGATTGCAAGCTGATGACAACACCAATGCATCCCACCTGCACCTTAAGCAAAGAGGACAATGGCTCTAAAGTAGATCAGAAGCTGTACAGAGGTATGATAGGTTCTCTCCTATACTTAACTGCTTCTAGGCCAGATATTTTATTTAGTGTATGTCTGTGTGCTAGATTCCAGTCAGATCCTAGAGAATCTCATATGACTGCTGTCAAGAGTATCTTTAGGTATCTGAAAGGAACAACTAATTTGGGACTTCTGTATAAGAAATCTCTAAATTATAAGCTAGTTGGATTCTGTGATGCTGACTATGCTGGGGACAGGATTGAAAGAAAATCCACCAGTGGAAACTGTCAGTTTCTTGGTGAGAATCTGATATCCTGGGCCAGCAAGAGACAAGCAACCATTGCTTTGTCAACAGCAGAAGCAGAATACATCTCAGCTGCAAGTTGTAGCACACAACTGCTCTGGATGAAACATCAATTAGAGGATTATCAGATTCATGCAGATAATATTCCTATTTATTGTGATAACACTGCTGCAATATGTCTGTCTAAAAATCCAATTCTGCATTCTAGAGCCAAGCACATCGAAATAAAACATCATTTTATAAGAGATTATGTTCAGAAGGGTGTTTTAGATATTCAGTTCATTGATACTGATCATCAATGGGCTGACATATTCACAAAACCCCTAACAGAAGAAAGATTCAATTTTATTAAAAAGAATCTGAACATGCACTTTATCTCTTGAAAATGTGCTTGAATCTGAATGAAATCCTTGATTCTGTGTTTATCATAAGCTAAGACTTATCAGACACTCATTCCCTGAGAGTCTGAATAAAGTTAAGCCTGAAAAACTTCAGAGTCTGAAGGTTCAGAACCTGGATTTTCTGACTTCTGAATCTGATAGGAATCTAATGTTTGGTCAGAATCTGATAAGTATAACCTTGGGCAATGATGTTTAAAGCTTTGAAAGTTTATACTCTAATCCTCACAAAGTCATCAATTTAAAAATGTGATTTTCTGTTTTGATATCAACTGCTAAAATTGCTTTAATTTCAAATTGGTATCAGTCAGTTTTTAAACTGTTTAGCACAGACACATTTTTCAAATGCCCAAAGTGTTTCAGACATGTTCAGTTTTTAGAAATGTTTTAATTTGGTATCAGACTCTGAGATAAACCTTCATATTTTGGTATCAGGTTCTGATATAAGTTCAGCAGTACTAAAAATGTCTTTTGGTATCAGGCTCTGATATAACTCTTCAGTTGGTCTATGATCTGAACTATTTTATTTTAAAAATGAGTTAGACCTGCTCTGATACCTTCTTGTATGTTTTGCTCTGATACTGAACAATTTTTACTGAACAACCATGTCTGAACACAGAATGCTCTGATCAGAAGCTCTGAACTTTTTCTGCTTTTGAACAACATTCTATTTTCAATGCAATGTCATATACTCATTGAAAATCAAGTATGCTCTGATGTTCATCTTTGATGCTTGATTATCCATATGATTGCATAAATATCTCACATGTTTTTCAACCCCCCCAATTCTAAACCTTTTTGAAATGTTTTCAAACTCTTTTAAAAAGGGGAATATTAAAATGCTCTGATACACATGTTTTCAAACTCTTTTAAAATTCTTTTCTGCTCTGATACAGATGTTTTCAAACTCTCTTGGAAAAAGGGGGAGAAATTTTTGTCTTGAGGGGAGAAAGTAAAACTTTTTGTTGATGACAAAAGGGGGAGAAAGTAAAACAAGTATTAAAGCACCTGAGCTCAAAAATAAGTTAAATTCTGTCAGAAATTAACTTATGAAAGGGGAGTAAAAGGTATTAAAACCTGAGGCTCTGAACATAAGTTAAGCTCTGATACAATTCTGGTTGAATTTAACTTATGAGAACTGTTTTTAATTCTTAGCCTCTGAATTAAAATTCTGCTCTGATTTGAAATTCTGTGAGATACATAACTCTTAGTGAGTTAAAATGAATTAAAATAACTTGGATAAGACTCAGGGAGCTTACAAAACTCATCCTGTGGATTATCAGACTTAGGGGGAGAGCTTACAAACCTCAGAACCTGAAGTCAACAAGTTATTTATAATTCTGAGTGTTAATTTCACTTATTGTTTTAAAGTTGAGTTTAATTAACATGGATAAGAATCAAGGGGAGCTTACAAACCTAACCTTGAGGACTGTCAGACCTAGGGGGAGCTTACAAACCTCTCCTGAAGTCAGATTGTTAATTAAACTTAACAACAATTCTGAAATTTTCACATTTGTGATTTAAACTGAACTTAATTAACATGGATCAGACTCAGGGGGAGCTTACAAACCTCACACCCTGCAGTTAACTTGTTAATTAAGTTAACAACAATTTTCTGATTTAATACTTATGTTTGTCATCATCAAAAAGGGGAAGATTGTTGGAACAAAATGTGTTAAACAACTCTCTTATGAATTAAGGGGGAGATTGTTGAAACATTATGTGGAAACATATCTCTCTTTATGGTTTTGATGATAACAAAGTGTTAAATAGAAAATTGGTTATTTGCTAATGCTTTGTTCAAGTGATTTCAGAACCACGTGTTTAGTGATTGGAAATTAAGTATGGTTATGAAAGAACAAGCTTAGAGCAAGAAAGGAAAGCTAAGAAGCAAGTTGCAAAGAGTGGAAGGGAACTGGGTCTGAAAAGAGAGTCTGAAGCCTGCGTCTGAACCAGCTTCTGATGTGCTTCTGAAGGCAGGTTCTGAAGCCTTAGTCTGAAGGCAGCTTCTGAAGTGAGTCTGAAGGGTGCTTCTGAAGTCTGAGTCTGAAGGCTGCGTCTGAAGGCAGCTTCTGAAGAAGTCAACAAAAGTCAGCTTCTGAAGAAGTCAACAAAAGTCAACGTCTGAAGACCAGCTTCTGATCCGTACAAAGGCAGCTTCTGATGCACTGTTCACGCAGAAGCTTCTGAAGTCTGATGTGGAAGAAAAGCAACTGTTACTGTGCGCATTTAATGCCTGGATGTGTCAGAACAACCCAATGGAACAGTTGTCTCCCTGACCCAAACATTCCCCAGCTTTTAAGGTAGGCCAATTCAAAAATGGATGCTGCTCTGTTTTCTGGAAAAAGTTCAGCACACAATTGCAGCAAACCTAGCTATCACATTGCAACGGCTCTTTCCTCAAATCAAGCAAATCTTCAACATCTCTATTTTCTCTATAAAAGGAAGAAGATTTGAAGAAGAAATTTGTCTAAGACTCTTGAAATCAAATTGCTGAACCTGTACTCTGTTTTGCTGTCAAGTTCAAAATCTCTTAGAAATTATTTAGTTCTATAACTTAGAATTTCTTAAGGTTAAGAGTCTTAACCTGTGTTGTATTAAGAGAACACCTCTGATATTTTATCAAGTGTTCAACCCAAACTCATTTATTTGTAAACATGTTTGGTCCCTGAAGTCTCAGTCTGTATACTGAGCAATTGTAACCTCATTCCTTTGTGGTCTGAGTCAGAAGTCTCTTGACTTAGTGTCTTGAGCATTGGAAGTCTCTTGACTTGGTATCTTGAGCATTGGAAGCCACTTGACTTGGTGTCTTGAGCATTGGAAGTCTCTTGACTTGGTGTCTTGATGTAACACCCATACTAAATTATCTAGAATATTTAGCATGTGTATTAATCTGATACTGGGTACATTAAAATTTTCAATAATAAATGCAATATAAAACTACTGAATGTGTACAAATAGCTCGTTTATACGAATATCCAAATATCATATACAATTATCCTGATATACATAGATAATCTGTCAACCTCCTGAGCTAGTCCTTGACGAGCATCTGCACTCCATCCAGCGTCTTCCTGAAGATCTTCCTGAACATCTCTTGCTAACCTGTAAACCTGCACCAGAAGGATTGGGATGAGACATAATGTCTCAGTGAGCTCCAACCCAACCTACTGTTGGCAACCACGGGGGAAAATCTAGGGTCGCCGTGCCTACTCTCGGCAATCTTGGGGATACCTATGATCGCCAAGTCTTAACCTTACCCATAGAGGGCTACCTGACTGTTCCTGCTAAACTGGGTAGTCATGACTGGACTACATCTGCTAATCTAGTGATCAGGGGAAAACCTAGGATCACTGTCATGAGTCTGATACTGAATAGTCATGAGATCTAGACTATGTCCTGATAACTGGGTGATCGAGGGGAAACCTAGGATCACCGCCTGATAACTGATACCTGATATCTGATACTTGTCTGATAACTATTCTCTGTCTGATAACATAATAAAATATTAACTGATACATGTCTTTATGTTAGCTGTTAGCGTTGAACAAGCAATATTATCTGAGTTCATTTTACGGAATGCCCCCGGGTGGAGTAACCCCGAAGCACATTCCCCTGATAACCGGTGAAAATTCCTATCATATCAGGCTAACACCGGACTCCTCTTGCCTAAGTGTGTGGTTATCCTCGCGGAAGATTCCTGCCCGTTCCAGCTGTATCTGGAACCCCCCGTCCTCTCTAACTGGTCGAGAGCACAGGAGACACACTATAACTCTGTGTGGTTATCCTCACGGAAAGTTCCTGCCCGTTTCAGCAATGCTGAAACCCCCTGTTCTCTCTAACTGGTCGAGAGAACAGAAGACACAAAGTTTGTCCTGATTATTAATTATTATTTCTGTTATATGAATATACATATCCTGATAAAACTGATACGTGTACCCCCCAGTGTCACTCTGACGTGAACAACTGAGGCACGTCCTGATATACCTGTAACTATGCCTGAACTGAGGGAACTAGGTACCACCGACTGAGGTACACTATAATCTGCCTGGTTAAGGGGATCCTGATAAACTACCCTTAACATACCTGAGTGTAATTCTATTACTGTTAACCTATTTAAGGTTCTAGACACATCGTTCTCATATGTCGTTCTTAAGGCTTACATAAACATTGTAATGATATTCCTGTATTCGTCTAGACTTTGCCCTTTAATTCTGAACTATTCTAAATCAATGTTCAATCCTTGTTCCTTACATATCCATCCTTATTGGGAGCCTCTTGAATGTGTTAGAATGGTAGTTAATGTTTCTAAAATGTTTACGGAGAAAACGGATGCGAAAAACCATGCCTACGCGCCCCAGAACACCCAAAACAGCAAAGCTGTCAAGTGCTGTCTGGGCCTGCGCGCTTGTAGCGACCAGTCTGCGCTTGAAGCGACCAGCCTGCGCTTGAAGCGACAGTAGGCAGAATAAAATTCTGTCTGGTCGCTGTAGCGAGCTCCAGCTCGCTGTAGCGACCATGACAGGTCCAGAAATCTCAAAATTGATATTTTTCATCATTCCAACCCATCCCAACACACCCAAGCTTCCCAAATGGCATAAAAAGGATTTTCTTAAGCTTATAAATCATTTAAACATGGCTGGATCAAGGAATTAACAATTTACATAATCTAGGGCACTTTTATAAAAATTGCTCTAAGAGTAAACAACTCTCAAATGGGTTATAAAATCCTAGGGAGCTCACCTAAGCCTTGATTGGTGCTTGTTGGTTTCTGAACTTCAAGCTCTAGCTTAATCCCTTGATACTTCCTTGTTTCCCTAGCTTTTTCTTGCTCCAACCTTTCCCCAAAAGTGCTTGCTTGCTTCTCCAAGAATTGAGGAAGGAAAATGATGAATTAAAGCAAGGGAGGATGGGCGTGAGTTAGAGAGAAGGAGAGGGAGAGAATTCAGAATTTTAGAGAGAGAGAGAGAAGAAGAAATTGTGGTGAAAATATCTTGCTTCACATATATATAAAGCCTTGCCATTCAAATAATTACCAAAATGCCATTCTTTTCCTTAATTCATAATTATCGATAAAAGTTACGTCCAAGCGGGATATTACACTTGAGCATTGGAAGCCTCTTCCTTTGTGGTTGAGCATTAGAAGCCTCTTTCTTTGAGATTGAGCAACTGGAAGTCTCTTCCTTGGTGGTTGAGCATTTGTAATCTTCTGATTATAGTGAAACTCTCTTGTTGGAAAACAAGGGGACTGGACTACTTCTCACATTGAGAAGGAACAAGTATAAATTCTGTGTGTCTCCCTTTACCTTTCTCTTTTCATTATTGAAACCGCTGCAATACTCTTTGAAAAATAGTTCAGAACTGATTCATATCAGCTTCTGAACTTAACTTAAGTTTTGAAAAGAAAAGAAACCAAGTTTTTGAGTCACACAATTCAACCCCCCCCCTTCTTGTGTGTGTTTTTCTCACCTTCATTGTACTACACTTAAATTATTGAAATTGAAGCACAGATTCTTGTAAACTAGAAGTTTACAAAATCATATTAAGTTTATTGTTGGCAAGACCGGTTGGGTTATCCCGGATCTATTATGATGAAAAAATAGTTAAAAATTTATATGGACATGTATTGAAGAACTAGAAGGTTCTTCAAACCATTAATGTTTGTGTGTTATTACTTTCCAAAGTAAGTTGACAATCTGAGAAAATAAGTCTCTTATATAAATTAGGTGATATTTGTGGATGAATACACCGATGATGTGAATCATTTTGATACATTATAACTTGATTTAATACATCGACTAAATGATCACATATATGTTTATTGTCAATTCACAACCAGCAGTTTGTGAGATTGTTTTCTCAACAAATTTGATTAAGAGCTCAATTTTTTGTAGTTTTCAGAAAGCATTTAATAAGTATCATTTCTCAATTTAAATTGATATTGAACATCATGTAGTATATGTTCATAAAAAAATGGTCTTGAAGGTCCATTCTTTAGATGTCTAAAGTTAATTGTATGAATGATTCTTATGAGAACATAACTTCTAAATTCTACTTTGGGAACATGTAATCTTGTATGTTGAGATATTGATTTGCATCAAGCCAACACATTATTATGTGTAAATCCTCCCCTTAATTTATAATTTATTTTAGGTTAACAACCAAATATTTTTCATCTAAAAGTGATTTTTTTATGTGTTGTGTATATCACAATTGCTCCACAATAATGCACTAAGATAAATATTGAAAGAATGTTGGAAAAGTATATTTGATATGAATCTCATACTATTATAAATTGTATTGAGCCAACTTCAGTAGACCGATTATCGTTTGACGAATTAGTTTCTCCAATATTAGGGGGAGAGAATAAGCAGCTGAAAATGTGAACCCGAAGTTCAATTGAATGAAAATGTGAACCCGAAGTTCAATTGAATTATTTGAAAGGAAATATTATTATCTCATCTTGATTCTCAAAATATCACTCATTTGCAAAGTTAAACAAATAAAATAGCAGCTGCTAATGCTCCAAACAAAATAGATGTCCATGTAGGATAATCTAATATTGCAAATGAGTCTCAATCATGCAACAAGCATGGTAAACCAATCGGTTCCAAATATAAAAATCCTCAAATAAGAAAATGAGCCAAAATGAAAGTTAACCCAAATGAGGATATAGAAACTCTAAAAGAGTCATCTAACATAATGGATTTTTCAGTTCCAGAAGAACTTATCAGGTACATGAAATTTATGAAATATCGATAAATTATGTCATGAATGAAAGATCTCAATGAAATGAGATGGAACCAAAAAATAAAAGTCAGACGTTGACGATGTTTTTACATTAAATATAGCGCTATATGTAAAAATGATAACGAGGATCATGAATCAAAGTCTATTGAGGATTATTTATAGACAATAAAATGATTGACTAAATGGAAAGACGAATTTGAGGCGATATTAAACTAGCTCTGCAAAGAGAATGGTTTTTGGACCAGTAGTCCATACATCTGAAGAAGTGAAAATAAAAAGAGAATCATGAAATATGGATATATGAAGTTTGCCTTATTTTCAAGAGTATTGGTGAAAACCTACTATTAATTTTGAAGAGGCGTATTCACCTAAAGTGAATTCAAGTACATTATCATACTTGATTAAGTCTAGCACCACTTGAAAGCCTCAATCTATCTATATATGAAGTACATGTTACAATATATTTATATGACTCACTTGATATTTTTATATAAAATTTCTCAAAGGAATTATTTTATTGAGGCATACAATTCATATTTTTGAAGAGATTAATTAATCAACTTGAAATATAGAAACATGTTGTATATTATTCTTAGTGAATATTTTCTAAAAGAGAGATATAAAAATGATATGATTTGTCCATTTGAAAAATAAATCTGAGAACTTCTGAAGAGTTTTTGAAAGTTGAATTCTTAAAGAAAAGAAATCAAGATGAAATATGTAGGAAGGGTAAATATTTATTTGAGATTACAAGTTGATTATTTTTGTGAATCATGAAGTTTATATACCTAGGTGATAAAATGATTATATATGGACAAATCACATTTGTTGTGCACTCAAATGAGTGTAAAGCCACTAAATGTAGACTAAGATCGTTTGAAAATTTGAGTAAATATTGAAGAACTAATTGGTCCTGAAGTACCATATTTTAGTTCAATTGAGGGACAATAATGTATCTTGTTAATTATTCATGTTATTATATAATATATATTATTTGTTATTTTAGATATGCAGGTTATTTGCCTGATCCTCGACATTAATTGGGTTTGATTGAGGTCTATGACTGAACACATAGAAGAAACTTGCGGTTTGTCTTTGAGAAGAAGAAACACAACAATCATTTATGAATCTAATATCATGAGCATTGCTTAGTTGAAAGGATGGTATATTAAGGGCGATAGAACAAAACCATATTTTTTTTTAAATTTCTTTTTCTCATATGATCTTCAGAAGAGTTGTGATTTAAACATTCAACAAATTTGTTCGTGTGATAATCTTGAATTCCTTTTACAAAGTAACTCCCAAGTAAAATGTTTGAGCAACTGGTACAAAAGATTGGTGTTCATCGTATCAGAGATGGTTGTTTGGTTGAGGGGGAGAAATAAATATATTTTGCACTCTTTTTCCCTTCACCATGGTTTTGTCCCACTGAGTTTTCCTGGTAAGATTTTTAACGAGGCAGATATATCAGATATTGTACTCTTTTTCCTTCACTAAGATTTTCTTCCATTGAGTTTTTTCTTAGTAAGGTTTTAATGAGGCAAATCCTTCATGGACATCCAAGGGGGAGTGTTATGAATAATATTAATATGATGTGGATGCCCATTTCCCTAAGGCTTTCTATGTTCCTTAACTCCTATGAGTGAATGCTATATTTATTGTTATTGGCACTTAGTCTTATGGCTCTTCATGTACTTGTAACTTACCACATTTGTGTCCTATAAATAGGACTTATATTTCAATGTAAAGAACACACTTGTGAGAAGAATAATACACAAAGCTCTCATCTTCTTCATCTTTGATCTTGTCTTTTTAGTTTATTTCATAACATAACCTAAATACTTTAATTATAGTATTCTATTTTATTTGTAGGAACCCATTAAATTAGAGTCTTCGACATTCTTATGATTCCAAGGAGTATCCCCAAATTTAGGTTACTTGGATCCTATATAGGACTAATATGTGCTTAAATAGGGGTGAGAACAGGCCAGGTCAGGCCAGACTTTGATAGGCCTGAGCCTGGCCTAAGAAATTTTTTGTAAGTCTGAGCCTGACTTATGACCTTTCGTGGGCCTATTGTTTTGGCCTAGCCTAGTCTGAAAGCCTATTTACAGACCTTCTTCAAATTAAAGTCATTAAATAGTTTATTTTATCTACTTCTAAATAGGTCAAATTGGCCTTAAAGCCTATTTCAGTGTAATGCTTGTCTATCACTATAAGGCCTTAAAAACATATTTCACTATAAGGCCTTAAAACCTATTTAAAAAGTCCATTATTTGAGTTTTTTCTTGATTTTTATTTTTAATATAAATTATATTTTAATATAAATAAAAAATAGGTTTTAATAATATGTATAAATAGGCCGGCCTATCAGGCTTCGTAGGCTTTTTCGATAGCCTAAGCCTGACCTATTTACTTAAGGCTTATTCAATCCACCAGTCCCTTAACTTAATTGTTTGTCTCAAAATGGTCCCCTAACTATAATTTGTCTTAAATTGGTCCCCTAAATTTTCTTCCGTTATATGTTTTGATCCTCTCCGTTAACACATTATCCTTAAATGTCTTAGGTGGACCAACATTGTAGGTGTCCACCATAGACCTTATTAAATTTTTTAATTTTAACCGTTTGATCTTTTTGTTTTAAAGAGGACTGTTGGATCATGCAAGCCTATTTTATCTTACAATGAACCATCAACAACTAATTTTTTTCCTCTATTCTTCATCTTCTTCCTTTCTCTTTTTCATCACATATTCATCACCTAAACCCAGAAATTCAAAAAAAAAAATTAAAATATTCCATCTTCATTAGCCAGAACCAAAAAATCCGTACCTAGAAAATTTTACCATTACATTGATGATAAAGTTGAAAATGAAGATAGAAAAGAAAATGGAAATGACATTGATGATGATAAAGTTGAAACCTTTTCATGTGTTTTACTTGATTCAATTCATGCAGATCCTAGAGAACCAGAAACTGAAGAAACCCATCAAGGAGAAGATGAAGAGAAACATGAAAGTTTTGAACTATCTTCTTACTCTTCCCCTGAAACATTTTAACTTCTTCAGAGCAAAAAAAACTATGAAACAGAAGTAGAATCAGCAACAGGAGAAAAAAGTGTCAACGAAGGAAGAAGAGAAGGAACAACCTCAAACCCACCAAGGATCCGATCCGATCCGGAAATTTTTTGGGTATAGATTTTTTGGTTCTGGGTAATTAAGATGAAATTTTTAATTTTGTTTATTTTTGAATTTTTGGGTTTAGGTGATGAAGGTGTGATGAAGATGTGATGAAGAAGAGAAAGAAAGAAGATGAAGAAATGAGGAAAAAATTAGTTGTTGATGGTTCATTGTAAGATAAAATAGGCTCGCATGATTTAACGGTCCTCTTTAAAACAAAAAGATCAAATGGTTAAAATTAAAAAAATTAATAAGGTCTATGGTGGACACCCACAATCTTGGTCCACCTAAGACATTTAAGGTTAAGGTGTTAACGAAGAGGATCAAATATATAACGGAAAGGAAATTTAAGGGACCACTTTGAGACATTTTTTAGTTATGGGACCATTTTGCAACAATCAATTAAGTTAAGGGACTGGTGGATTAATTAAGCCTTTACTTAACTAGGTTTTTTCAAAAGCCTAAGCCTAGTCTTTTTCATAAACAGGTCAGACCCTGCCAGACCTAAACAGGCCAGGCCGTAGGCCCCTGTAGGCCGACCTGGCCTATTCCCAACCTTATGCTCAAATGTTTAGGTTACAATATAAGATTTTTTGCCACTCTTCAATGTATGGTGTGTTATGTGCAATCAATTAAGGCCTTCCCCAAAGGTTAATCACAACTTTTTTAAGCAAAATTTATTAGACGACATTACAAAGGGTAATTCAACCTTATACAATTTGAACATAAATCAGTGTAATGATAGATCGACTTTCTTTATTTCCTAAGTAATGATAGCTCGACTTTCTTCATTTCCTAATTAAGAACAACTATACGATAAAGTAGCGTCGAGAGCAACAACATATCAATGCTCCAAGACCATACAAAAGGGAATCGCCGCATCTCCATCAAAAACTTTAAGACATAAGAGTCACATATCTTCCTTCAAGTGTGAGTCTTCCACATCTTAATACTTTGTATTGCCTAACATAACGCGCTTCCCGACTACACCTTTTTAAGGCATCACATATATGAGCCACTTCTTTCTCCTCAAGTGTGAGCCACCCACCTCTCATATTTGTATTACAAATGTACCTCACCTCTCGACTACACCTTTAGAAAGACTTTCGATAAAAAAGTTTTGATACCGCTTGTTGGAGAGTTCATGGAAGCATTGAGAGCAACAACTGATCAATACTCTAGAATCACAAGAGAGGGAGACACCACATCCCCATTCAAAACTTGTAGACTAGTATTTTTGAGACTAGTCTCATAGTCGATATGAGATTAATTTTTTTTAATGACAAATGTTAGTATGTTAATTGTTATATTTGTATTTTTTTCTCCTTTGTCGTACTCTGGACCTTGAATTCCTTTAATATTTTATCTCAACCAAGTGAGCTATTCATCCCCTAATGAGACTAACTAGTCACTTTAATCAAACTGACCATAAAGACCAAACAACATATATACTTGTTCGCTTAAAAGATTTCACTACAAATAACAAGTCATTCTACAAAAAAAAAATGTTGAATATGATCTTCGTGATAAACACCAACCACTCTAAACCACCTATAGACTTGAGGCCACGCATCGTAAAACAAAAACCTTTAATGCACTTTTGCTCTTCTATTTTTAAAAGAAAAATGAAGTTTTAGTCTTTATTTTTTAAAAAAATGTTTTTGTCCCCAATTTCACTTTTTTTCTTTGAATTTTCATTTCTCATTTCATTTTTAATGATATAACATATTCATTAATAACATGACACTACTTATTAGGCTTTTTCTATTGACATTGATATTTAGTGTGACCATGTAAGTTAAGTCACATTATTAATGAACATGCCGCATCAACAAAAATGGCCCCTAAATGAAATAGGGTGGAAAACTCAGAAGAAAAAAAAAAGTGAAATTAGGGGACCAAAAACCCGTTTTTTAAAATAGGAGGACCTAAGCTATATTTATTACAAACAAATAAAAAATGCATTTAAATAACACGAGAAAAAGAGATGACAACATAACTATTATAGAAACATAATTGTTGGCATAGAAATATTTCCTTCCAACCAATAAACTCGAAAGATCAATATAGAAGTAGAGTCAGATTCTTAAGAGATTCTTAGTTGACAGGTTTAAGAGCATCATTCTTAAGTTTGTGACGAAAAAAACACACACTGACAGTAAAGAAAAAAATGAAAATGCAGAAAGCAATAAATAAATGGATAAAAATAGATGATAAAAAAGATATATTATTATAGATTGAAATGAGTTACATAAATTGTTCATTTCAACAACTAGTAAGATATTTATCTTGTGAGGGCGAATGTGTTTTCTAGCAGACAATTTTTGTGGAAAGAAAATAAACTCCTTAACATGAGTTTGATTCTACTATTTCTAGAAGAAAAAAAATAAACTAACTCGTACAATGCATGAATATCACGTGTTCTAACTTCCTTTGACTCTTATCTACTTCGAATTTTGAATGCTAAAGATCCTTTAAATGTTCTTTGAAAAACTTCTTTTATGTACTTTTAAGTCTGACAATTTTGCGAAGTTAGGAAATCTCTACTCCAAATAGTCTTTTACCTCTGGTATATAAAGTAGAACTTTTCTTTGAATGTTCATCTTCGAAGGAACTTACTCGCTTGAAAATATCTATTCGAAATTTAGATGTACTATGGCACACAGTAATTTTTCTTAAAGGGGAAGTGATGATATGCCTGTACCTGAAGTGTAAAACAGCCCTAGTAGCACCCTTTTCATAAATATATTTTCATCGTTCATTATCAAGAGCGGAAGGTGTTCACTACTTGTAATTATGATATTTGCACCTATCACTAATAATTCACTTTTTAACTACATTGAACAACCTATGCATCTAGTCTAGTTATAAATAGTTCATACAAAAGTTATTCAATAAACTTAAAGGTAATTTTTTACTTATAATAGTGACTGAAGAAAGTATCTATTTTTGTCTCAATTGTGTAATCTAATTAGTACTACTTGTATCATATTGGTAATCAATGTCTTTCACTTTACATTTATAGTAATGGTGAATATACCAATACTTGATCGATGTAAGTTAGTGAAAAGATTATTCTCTTTTTCATTTATATCTTTTTCTTGATCTATATAAAATGATATCTAATGAGTCATTTATTGTCGGATGGAGGGAATATATAATACTTACTTAAGTTGCACGTTAGCTATCTAGAAAGATCGATATCTTTTGAAAGAGAAATGATACCTTAACATCAAAGTTTTGATATGTCAAATATGTTTATTGTCATTTAGTTCTGAAGTACAATTTTAAAATGCGTGTAAATTGTAAAAGATATAAAATAAGAGAGAAACATAGATAAACATAAACACATATGGTATACGTATTTTGATGTTGAAATAACACAATTTCTTTTTAAAAACAAAGGGAGAGTTTTTTGACCTTGCGGTTCACTCATTAGCTCATTATTATCCCATTATTAATCTTGAATGACGATTTGCCATTTGCCACAAATATGGTCTTGCTACCTAAAAGGTGCCATACTTTACAAAGGACTAATTAAGCATGTTTAGAGATTTGGTTGAACCAACAAACAATACCAACTCCTTGCTACATATAGAGATTTTTAATTAACTATTGATTAGGATTAGAGTACTGTGGACCATGTAATGTCGTGGAGCACATCAGCCTAAACGGCGTTAATTTCGGTGATTCCTTGCTTTCTTTTTTGTCGTTTATTTGATACTCAAAGTAGCTTAGAATAGATGAGCTTTGCTATTGCTATTTGCTAGGGGAAAGGTGAAACTCTAATTTCAAAGCAACACATGCTGCTTGTATGGCTGTATTCCGATCTCACCAATAACAACTACGAAGCTAATATTCTTCTTGAGTACTAATAGACAATTTTTGCTCTTAATTATTACGTACTTGATTATTACCACCATCAAAGGTGAATCATGGCTCAAATCTCGAGTTATATATAGCAGTGATGTTTCATTTGGTAATTTGTTAATCATTAAGATAAGATATAGTCATTTAGTTTTGAAAATAATATACACGGTATTGATCAACTTTTAATCCTACTTATTTAAAATTTTTACAAGATTCTTATTGTCTTAATTAAACACTGACCATTTCATTAACTATTGCAAGTTGATATTTGAAGACAAAGAGTAACATGCGAATTCACTACTTAATTTGATTTGGAATTAGAAGTTTCACAAGTTGCATATTTAAATTGATGATCATAATGTATATAGACGAGGATTGCTGCAAATCCATTGCAAAATGATATAGTTTAACTATTAATACGAATCCTTGCACGTACAAATAATAGAATTTAACAAAGTGCATATGATATTTTCAATTCATTAGTTTAATGTTTATCAATTTCATTAACTACTGCTGTGATTTTTTTAATAGTACATGCACACACTGATTTCTATGTTTAATTTTTAATCTCATTTCTCTTATGTTGATTTTTTGAGTCAATCTTCCATGATATCTCATGAACTGGGCTAGCTGGTTGTGTGTAGCACTGCACATGTCTTGCACGCTGTAAAATGAATAAAATGGAGATAGAACAGTCCGAATATGAGTCAGGTTGAAAAAAAAAATAGTAAAACATAAGCATTACAATAAACATAGCATTTCATTAATCTACTATGGCTAGAACATGCAACATCATGTTTGTTATTATCTTGCTTGAGATGTACTATAGTTACTTCTCAATCACAACATGTTCAATTCAATATAAATGATAATTAAAAAAGGAAAGAAAAAATAAACCGACAATATTGCAACCTTGAGAACAAAGGGTGCATATTACATAAATTATTGATTTTATAGTAGCTACATAAACTAATATAAAATTGTTTAGAGATGTACGTAGTATAGAGGAAATTAAAGGCAATATGGGTAGTTCAATATATGTTATTATAAGACAAACACATGGAATATTAATGAGATATAGCCAAAGCATTTGACAACATAACAATTGAGCCATAGAACGACATGTTGACCGGATATTCCCTAATCACAAGCTTATTGTTGAAAAATTCACGTAAAAACACAAGAAGAGAGAACAAAGAGGAAATTTAATAATTAAATAACGTAAACAATTGGTTGTGTTGTTGTTGTTGTATAATAAGATAAACAAAATTAAAGCAAAGTTTTTCATTTCCCGGAGAATCTAGAGCGCATCAGGCGCTGACCATGGCTTCGGAATCTATTAACAAATGGAATTAACAAGTATATCAAATTGGTAATGATATCTTGCTGTCACATTAATCAACAATTAAAAACAAAGAATGAGAAGTATAAAAAATGAGGGATCAAGCATGGGGGTACGAGAATAATTGAAACACACAAGAAGCCATAAATGCCATATGTTATAATATAATTATATTAAATGTTTTTTTAAAACAAAAAATTTCATCCATGCGCAACTGTGAACACTAATTTGTTCGAAGTAACTTAGATTCATTTAACGACTCAAGTATCTCACATTTGTGTTATAAAATGTTAGTTTTTTTTGTGTGTGTACAAGATATATATTCTATACGCGTAACTGCAAAGACTAATATCTCGAGCTGTGTAGAAACGAAATTGGTGGCAAAGCTCTCCCTCAAGAGATTTAACATTCCTTCATTCTCAAGGCTGAATTTGAAGGCAAAACATCTGGTTAAGCTGGAGGAGATTCATTATCATCTCATCCAAACGCTCTTGGTTACACTATGATAGTTAGTTATATGGGTAGATATTCATTTTCGTTACTAAATGTGTAACGAGTAGCCACAAGAGTCCATCAATATAATGTATATTTCAAAATAGTCCCTGATTGTGCACTACGTTAGTCAAAATAGTCTCTGACGTTAAAATGCTCTGTTAATACTGTCATATTAGTCCATCAATATACTTACTTACTGGTATATCAATTCATATAAGTACTTATTTATTGTCATATATAAGAAAAGAGTTACTGTCAGCATTTATGATCTATTTTAACGTCAGAAATTATTTTAACTAACGGAGTAGACAATCAAAGATTGTTATGGCTAATCGTTACACATTCAATGACGAAAATGACTATTTAACCTAACCTAGTTATATGACGAAAATGACTATTTAGCCTAGTTATATTAATGTTTGATATATAGTATAATATAGTTGTAGATCAAATAGGAAGAAAGGAGAATATATAAAGAACAAAAGAAGAGAACAAAGGAAGAGACTATAGCCTAGGCAAGGTCACGCCCACGAGTCACGTGAGTGAAGCCATGTTAGTGCCGAGGAATATGGTTGGTATATTGGCGTTTGAAATACACGCGCGGATGTGATCAAAATCGATATACGACTAGAAGATGAATTGAGGAGAGAGACACACAAGACATGGAATATTTGAACACGGAGAGGGAATATTGGATTGCAACATTACATGCTATTACATAATTAGACAAATGCTAGGGTTTAAATTTTTAAATGTTAACGTTGGAAGCAGACGATTGTTTGGAATCATTTCTAATATTCCTACTTGCACTTTCTTCCATGCTTTGTTTTGCAAGGTTACTACGGAATATCGTGGAACTTCATGTATAGTATCTTCACTCTTAAGTATTGAACAACTCGTAATATAAGATAAAAGAAAGGATAAAACACAAACAATGAAACTAGATGTTTGGTATGGAGCTCAGTCAAATATGCCTACATCTCCGGCTACAGAGCAATTGCAATTCTGTATCATTGACATTGAATGAATTGGGGTTTATGGTGTTACAAATCATATATAAATATTCTTAAAAAAAAGTCATACATAAATATTACGGTTCAAAAGACAAATATACCATTAAACCATACCTACCCACTTACACTGCCTAAAAGACATACATTATAGACTTAATGCTTGAGAGGCGTGGACGATTATGGGTTTCTGCCGAGCTTAGTAAAAACCTAACATCTTTGGTCTACCCAGCTTACTCTGATAGGCAGATATCCTTATGCTCGAAATAAACATGACTGTAATATCAGGTTAGGAAGAGACATAATTTAACCTGTAGCGCTATCTTATTCTGCTCAATCACTTCGCCTCTTCGACCCTCGTGCTTGGGGGGCTGTGTACCGCCATCTTATTCTGCTCAATCACTTCGCCTCTTCGAGCCTCGTGCTTGGGGGGCTGTGTAGCGCCATCTTGTTTTACTCAGGACACATGGCAACCTCCCCTAGCAAGCTTCACAACACTCCACACGTGCTCGCCACGTGGGCGAAGTCACGGGACCCGAAGGAACATTGCGGAACAGAGGGAAACCCTAAGGACGCATCCTAAGTGAGCTCCCCATGATTGATTCCGAGATACCTGGCAGCTGTGACCCGGTGACTGAGTTTTCCCCCTCGTCCCATCTGCTGGCCGAGATTCTCGGGGAAGCGGACCAAGTCACAGTGCCAGATGCTTGAGAATCCCAAAGTAATCGCCCTCACTCCCTTAGGTCAAGGGGAGGTATAAAAGGAGCTCTGAACTCCTCATAACGAATCATCACTTTTACAAAACAGAATAAAGAAAACGCCGACCTAGCTCTTGAGTTCAAAGATCACTCAGGGGACTTATACTATTGTTCTTCTAGCAGGGGACTCCCCACGGTGGGCGCCAACTGTTCCTGCTAGAAGAACAATAGTATCAGTCCCCTGAGTGATCTTTGAACTCAAGAGCTTGGTCGGTGTTTTCTTTCTTCTGTTTTGTAAAAGTGATGATCCGTTATGAGGAGTTCAGAGCTCCTTTTATACCTCCCCTTGATCTAAGGGAGTGAGGGCGATTACTTTGGGATTCTCAGGCATCTGGCACGCTTCCCCGAGAATCTCGGCCAGCAGATGGGACGTGGGGGAAAACTCAGTCAGCGGGTCACAGCTGCCCAGGTATCTCGGGATCAATCGTGGGGAGCTCACTTAGGATGCGTCCTTAGGGTTTCCCTCTATTCCGCAATGTTCCTTCGGGTCACGTGACTTCGCCCACGTGGCGAGCACGTGTGGAGTGCGGTGAAGCTTGCTAGGGGAGGTTGCCACGTGTCCTGAGTAAAACAAGATGGTGCTACATAACCTATTCGCAAGAAGCTTAAATGGTGGGCAGGACTTGTGTTAGATCTGGGGAGGCGACATAAAGTTTAAAAAGGGAACGATCACTAAGAAAAGACAAGTCATTCATTTGAGAACACCCCTGGACACGCAAACTTTGAACATGGTGCATCACCAAAAAAGGTTATGATTAAAGTTCCTATCCATAATAGCCACAATTAATGAGTCTGGTGTATGAATCGTCTAACACCGCTACACCATGCAACAATGGTAGGATCCAAATTGATATGGTGAGCCTGTCTCGATAATCCTACATTTTAGTCCTTTATATTAACCATGAGAAATTAAGAATAGTATTTAGCTTATTTTTTTTCTTTTGAATAAGTCAAACGAGATTGCGTTCAACTAAAACTATTCAAACACAATTACAATATAACCTTTTCAAAAAGGGACACATGAATGCTTATGAGTTAGAATGCGTATCAACATTTTGTGATACCTGAGGTTGATGGGGACAATCAATGATCGCCGATGTACAAGACATATTCAATGATATGCTTCTCCCATGCTTTTAAGCACAGGGACACTTCTGTCTATACCGACAAGACATATCTTTTTTCGGTAGTACAAAAATGAGAACATCATATTTAAGCATCATTGATTTAGAGCATGTGAGGGATGAGTGACCTTTTGATAAAACATGCAGAAAAGTTTCGTGTTAATTTGTAGAAACATTTACCTAAATCCTTAAAGTAGTTGGAGACATTACATATAATTTTTTTTTGGCTAAAATATTAAAAAGGTCTCTGCAAATATGTCTCATTTGGCTTTTGGTCTTTGTAAAAAAAAAATTTGATTTTGACTAAAGTAACAAATTAGTTCTTATAATGATGAATTGTCTAATTATTTTTCTAAGCTTTTAGACTTTGGTATTAGCCATGATCAATTTTAATGTATGTGTGAATTAAAAGAAAAAATATAGATATGTATGACATTGGTTGAAGGGGGTGAAAGGATAGGAGATCATTAAATAGCATCTCTGCATCATGTGGCTTTGTGACCTGGTTGGTGTCACCGGACATCACAGGCTACACTTATAGTCATATATTCCTTCCCCTTAAATCTTTCCCAGTTTCTCATCAGTACCCATTTTTGCTCTCTTCAATTTGGGGGTATCTCACGTGTACAGCTCGCCCTTTATTGCCCACTATGAGAATCATATTCACAAATATTTTATTTAAAAATACCAAGCTATATTGAAAGAGAATTTAATGAATATTAGAAGAATCCTAGAGCTGGATTTAGCTTGATTTAGAGTTGGACCTAGACATGAAGTGAGTCAAATGATTATCAATTGTTTTTTTTATACCAATTTTTATCATTTTTTCCCTCAACCATTGATAGAGAAATCATGCGAACAAATGGATCTCATAAAGAATATATGACACATATATGAATTACCAAATCATTGTTTTGATAGAGTTTAAGAAGAAATATTTAAGGATTTTTTTTTATCAAGGACCAAATTGTTCTTTTTTAATCGTTAGATCTAATTGTCATTTTGAAATGATACTACACGCTTGACAAACATTTTGGTGAGTTAGCACAAACACTTTGATGATTATTAATTGTTTGTTTATACCAAATTTTATCAACTATATTTCCTCAACTATTGATAGGAAAATCATGTCAAAAATGGATCTCATAAAGAATATATGACACATATATGCATTACCAAATCATTAATTTGATAGAGTTTGAGAAGAAATATTTAAGGCTTTTGTTCCATCAAGGACCAAATTGTTCTTTTTTAATCGTTAGATCTAATTGTCATTTTGAAATGATATTACACGTTTGTCAAACACTAAAAAACCAATTTTTGACAGAAAACTTATACTTATGAACTATGTTGATCTGATTATTTTTTTTCACCGACTAATTTTTCTTTGTCAAATTAATAACTAAATAAGTTCTCATATTTTCTCCGAAATCACATTCAAACTTCACTCAAATCTTAATATTTTTGCATGTAAATTAAGTATCTCTCTGTGCAACATTAAAACACTAATTTTTTATTTTTTATGAACAAGTCAAATTATACTTAGGATATATAATTGAATAAATATTAACTTAAATAATGTATATAAGCTGATAGACATAATTGAAGTGGTTGGTTTGGTTGCAAAACATATAAACGAATCATAGTCAAGGTCAAAGTAAATAATATGACTATAGCCACGGTATGCATTAAACCTTGGTCGTGGTATCCCATAGCTATAGTTAACAGGAGTTAACCAATGAGGTATGATGCCACATATGCATGGGGGGGCCAATGTGAGGTATAGACTATAGAAGAGGAGGATATTTTGGCCTGCCAGTCAATCCTCGTTCATAATAAAAACGGGAATATTCCAATTGGAGAAATATGTATTAAAGGAGAAAAATAAATTAAACTTATCGTGATAGTAGAAACAAAAAGAGCAGGGAATTTTAATAGGTCACAATCCATCAACGTGAACTATAGACTCATTTCCCGTTCCAATATTCCATTGAATAGTACCCATTTTGGCTTTTCTCGAATTCCAACCATATACCTTGCCAGGAACCACCATCATATCACTGCACCCTTATTCTCATTTAAGAGTAAATGTACAGATATACTCCCTTCACTCTTCAACAACTAGAGTGTTTGAATGAGATCATACTAGTTTTTCAATATCATCTTTAATAAATTGTCTAGAGTTTAAATTTAGCTCTTGTAAGTAGTGTTCAAAATTTTAAAATAGACTTTTCTCACTCATATAAATTAGTGAATGCATTTTTTTTTGTTACAATTAGTGAATGCATTTGAGAGCAAGCATATCAAAATTTATGCAACTTTTTTTATAAAAAAAAATCCTATTAAGGAATATATATTTAGGCCTTTAATATATTAAAGAGGACAATCATATTTTATATCAAATGAGTATGGCTCAATCGGTTAAGCAGCGGGCTCTGCTTATGGAGGGAAGGCCAATGTTCAAACCTCATAAAACACACTCTTTATGAGCAAGAGGTAAAAAGTTTTAAGTTGCTATCTAAACACGTGAGTGTATATTAGCTTCATAGTCGGTTCAAAGGACCGAAATTTGTAGTGATACTTTGTAAAAACCACCAAGAGCCAAAGATCTTTATATATGCTTGAATTTATGGTAAATTTGACAAAATCACTTTGAATCGTGTCATTTTGTAAAAAAAAACAACTATACTACTTTTGAATTTGAACAAAAATACAATGTCACGTTAATTTTGTTAATCAATCTACTGTGATGCTAAACATATATACACTTGATTACAACTATTTTATATCCATTTTTTTCTAATGAAGCGTTTAGCATACAAAAGTGCATTTTTTTGTGTATGGTACAAAAATAAGGTTTTCACCATTGATTTATTATTAAAATATTTAATGGTCAAGATTGAAGAAGGGCTACTTGAATAGAGGGTTTGGTGTTATACAGTTATAGTTTCAATATTTTCAAAAAGAGTATTTAACAATAATGCAATTGCAATTGTATTTACATTAATTAAAAATAAAAAAATTGTGTTCTTCCTCTTTGTCATCAATCTTCATCAAGAAAGTGTATTTCTGGGCAACCCATAAATTAAGAAGGATTCAGAAATTAAATTACGCATTAATGAAATTTTTCTCAACAATCAAATTTCAGATTCACATCTTATGGTTTTCTTCTCTTCTTCTCTCTTTTTTCTTGCAGGTTTGGGCAAACTATTAATTAAAAATTAGAAAATGATAATTCAAAGCCAATGTTTGAATCAATCAGATAACATGAACTATATTTAAACTCAAAAAGCAAACTCGTTCTATATCCTCCTTCCACGACGAAGAAAAATTTCAATGAACCACCATGTCTGGATATTCCACTGTTGAGATTTTTTCCACCATTTATGAGCTATTTGTGAACGAGGGAGATGAGTTTAATTTTTCATTTGGGGTAATCATTTATGAGCTATTATGATTTTTCATACATAATTTTTTTCCACTATTGAGTTTGATAAAATAAAAAAGGATAATCATTTGGGGTAAATTTGTATTTACCAAAACTGCTGTGGCAGGTCCATATAACTATTAAATTAAAGATATATGGTGAATATCTTAATTAACATAAACCTGCTTACATCCAATACCAGGTATTTATTTTTTTGTGCACCATATACAAAAAGATGCACTTTTGTATGCTAAACGCCACCATAAAACAAAATTATTTCTTAATTAAATTAAAGAATGAATTTGTACCAAAAAATAAAATTAAAGAATGAATAATTTAACAAATATATTTTTTGAGAGAATTTGAACACACATTAAGTCTTCATTTAATAATATTCCTGTATAGATAAGGTAAAGGAACCTCAGTACTCCCCAGGCATTCTCTCTCTCTCTCTCTCACCCCTTGCTTCTCTCTCTGTGCAAAGATAGTACTTTGATGACCACTGCTACTAATATTATCTCAGGCCTCAGCTTCCATAAATAACTAGTACTACCCTACCCTTTTTCACTAACTTTTCGCTCAAACCACCATCCCCAAAAAAACTCTGATCTTTTCTCTTTCTCTTCATTTAATCTTCTTTTTTTTTTTTTTTCTTTTACTATAAAAAAATCTCTATCTCTGACTAAGTGACTAGTAGTCTCTGGAAAAATTAATTCATCTCTGCTCTATTAAAAAAATGCAATTCTTAAATCAACCCTAGTTGGATCCTACTAAAAGGCTACCTCATCACACACACACACACCTCGAAAACAATGCAAATCATGAGTCACTCATGATGATATAATCACCCTCTTCCTTCCTTCCTTCATTCCTTCCTTCCTTCCTTCATTCATTCATTCATTCATTCCAATCTCTCTTCAACTCAACTCATACCTCACTTATTCATTCCTTCTCAAGTACTCTAGACCCTAATTAAACTCTCTCTCTATATATATCCTTTCTTTCCATTATATAACTTTCTCATGTTCACTAATAATTCATCACATCCTAAAATGCATACTTTATTTTCACCTTTGTTAGAACCAGACCTATCTTTAAACATAAGTCTTCCGTCTAATATTTCAGATTCTGAGGCCAAAGAAATGGAAAACTATAACAAAGGAATAACAAAAGCACTTTATAATGATAATATATGTTCAATATCAACTACTTCTGATTCAGCTAGTAGTGGAAGTGAGTTAAGCCATGAAAATCCCTTTATCTATCCTCATCAACGTGACCCAACATTGAGATTAGGCTTTGGAAACTCAGATTTGATGAATCCTCATCATCATAATCATCACCTTCATCGTCATCAAGTGCAAGGTGCATCAAGAAACTTTAACCAACACTTCCAACCTCACATCTTTGGCCGCGATTTCAAGCGAAATACAAGAGTCGTTAATGGTGTTAAAAGAAGTGTTAGAGCTCCAAGAATGAGATGGACTACAACCCTTCATTCCCATTTTGTTCATGCTGTTCAACTTCTTGGTGGTCATGAAAGTAAGCAGTTCATCAAACATATTATTCTAGATAATACAGCTTATACATAAGCACTTTTATACCATAATTAAGTGTTTATTCTATAAACGTTTACTTAAGTTCTTTATTCAAATAGAACCAATATATATACATGATTACTTTGATATGAAATAATATCATTTCTTCATTATTGTAAGAACATGTCCATAACAAAATATAAGGAAAAAAAACTTAGGAGGAGATTAATGTATTTTTTTGCTTATCTTTTATTACAAGAAAGTATAATTTAATTTTGGATCATGTTAGTTAATTGTGTAATTAACTTGCAGGGGCAACACCAAAATCTGTGTTAGAGTTAATGAATGTGAAGGATCTAACCCTAGCACACGTCAAGAGTCACTTACAGGTGGGGTAAACTATTCACCGTAGTCTTACAGTTTAATGAGTACTCTGAATGAAGTTTCCATTTTCACCTTTTAATTATTTTCTGACAAAAGAAAGAAGAAAATAAAAAGAGAAGTATTCCAGTAGTGGAGAAAGTAGAACAAGCACTAGGGACAAAAGGGTATCTAGAAAATATTCTAGATATTAATCTTTAACTTTGTGGACTTTTCTTTCATCTAATTTTTATTATTTTTCATGCTTGGTATTCATGCAGATGTATAGAACAGTGAAGACCACTGACAAATCAGGAGCAGGTAATTATATTTTCATAATTTCTTCTATTAATTATTGCACAATGTTTGTTTGTTATTTTTCTGTTTGTTTTTGAGATCTTTAGTTATTTGGATTACCATTTTTCAATTGAAGTGATGATGTGATGAATTATTAAGTTAATGTGTCTGATAAAGTAAGAGCAATGACTCAGTTGATGAAATTTTGCAGGTCATGGGATACTGCAGACACAAGGGATTAATATTGTTCCTTTGCATGGAGCTCATTCTTCAGCTGATGAGAGACCAAATTTACCTCAACCACTTCAAAATTCACTTAGGTAAAAACTATGCTAATTTTCTCTCAGCATATTAATAGTAGTATTGAGCCCCATTATTCAACACAGGGCTATTAAAAGCTATGTTAACGTATAGGCACGAATATTCACACAAATGCCTTGTGTTTGGCTTTTTTTATAAGAAAAAAAAAACTACTTGTAGTACTTTGAAATTATTTCTGGTTTGTTTTTAGCTTTTTCTGCTTATCTTTTTGATTAAGAGATTCTATGACAAGAAGTGTACTAGTACATAGATTTTGACAAAAAATGCCTAGGGCTTTTTATAGGTATGCGGGTGGTCATTTTTTACGTGCTCCCTTAACGATGCTTTTGGATTACTCATTCATTACATCTTCAATGTATTAATTGATCCCAATATGTAGTAAAAAGTTTTGCTTTTGGTGCACATCTCCATGAATCACAAAAAAATGTGAGATTTGATTTTTTTTCTCTCTAATTATGCACTTTTGTTTTGTAACTTTTCTTTCTGAAAGTCTATAATTACACAAGCAACATCTTCATCCTTTTTTTAGTGAATCTCTTTGCACGTTGAACATTATTGAATTTG
This sequence comes from Medicago ruthenica, assembly GCA_018208015.1. Lineage (NCBI taxonomy): Eukaryota > Viridiplantae > Streptophyta > Magnoliopsida > Fabales > Fabaceae > Medicago > Medicago ruthenica. Next base: position 107,480,906 of record CM031371.1, on the reverse strand, counting down.
GTGCATAGGTAATATAGTGAATGGTTTGATAGAATTAAATATGTCTTACAAAGTCGATTTTTCTTTAGATGATCTTACAAAGTCGACTTATTAAATAGTAAATGTAAGACTTTTTCAATGTACTAACTTTTATTATAAACTTTTTCAATGTAGGACTTTTTTTTTCTTTTCAAAATAGGCACATATTATACGGTATTAATTGTGGTGTGTCCTTCCTTGGTTGTGGAAGAGTAAATCCACCCACTATTTTTTTTTTCACTCTATAATTTTTTTTTCAAGAAGGACCATCCTCTTAAGGTACACTATGATTGATCAAAAAATTATTTCATGTTTTATCCACGACTCTTTAGGTTCAAGATTTGCTTACCAAAATTAAGATTGCCAACAATGTTGTCTCCTTTCTAGCTACTAATGAGGACTGGTTGCATACCTTAGCAAATTGAAACTTTTGGATGTTGACCGTTAAAATATTGCATGGCATCTATTCTTCAATAGCCAATCACAAACTGCTGGCGATGCCGTTTTGAACTGTATATGTTTGGAATTGGAATTAGGATTTTGAAATTGGAGTTTTGTTTACAATAATGAATACTAGAACGAGAATGGGGTAAACCATTTTTTTAGTTGCTTTAAAACATATCTACCTTCTTTATTTAATTTCTCATTTCACTTTATAAATTAATTCAGGACATCTTGGCAACCATCAATAGAGACAAATACAAACAATACTGAAGAAAAATCCGAAATTGGTTTGACGTATTCTCATTTGAAGGAAAATGATACCATGGTAAGTTTTGGGACATATATATAGGGCC